>OY754969.1:24867095-25467095 GCA_963576475.1 Molanna angustata | reverse complement strand
CGATTTCCTAGTACCTAGTTGCCCAGCGATTTTAAATTAACGAAAAAAAAAAATCAAAAACAAATCTTAATATATGTACAAATAATTGAACCGTGTTAATTTTATCTATATGTATTATTATTATTATTGGATAGAAGTGGGACCTTTCGCCCCAGCACTGCGATCATGATTGATCTACATATATTGTTGTCATTTCAATAGCAGTTCGGTTTCTTGAATAAAGTCCCATGTTTTGCAAATTGAGATGTCTCCCACGTCCTTGGGTCTTTATATAAAGGCTCCCAGGTGTCTGTGTCTGGATTCCATTACAGCTGTACATTCACAGACCACATGTGAGGCTGTTTCTTCCTCTTGTTAACACTTTCTACAGTTTGGTTTATCAGCGATCCCCATTATGTAACGGTGTCTTTTCAAATGACAGTGACCAGTGAATAAACCAGACATTGTTCTCAATTGTTCTCTGCTGAGATTTAACAGCTTCCTTGTCCTTTTTTTAGAGGGCCCTTCAATGAATTCTTTCGTCTCTCGTTGATCACAACTGGCTTTCCAGAATTCTCTATGTTGAACTGTTTTCCAGTCTTAAATCGATTTTTTAATCGTAGTTGCAGATAGGCAAACTGCTGGTTCAGGTCCAGTGAAAGGTAGCCCTGATCCCTTTTTGGCCAGCTTATCTGCTTTCTAGTTTCCCTCTATGCCTTTATGCCAAGATACCCATACTAGATGTATTTTGTTGTATTCGCTGTGGGGCAACATTCATTGCGCCACATCGCTACGAAGCGCTAAGCCGCTACGCCTGATGCACTGCGCTACGCGCGAGCGTCGAGCTACCACAAACGCCCACCGAGCAACGACAGAGTCGGTATATAAGGAGCTCCCGCAACTTCAGATGAAGAAGTCAGGGGTCACAAGACCCGGCACTTCATTTGTCAGTGATGACCAATGACCAAATCACATTCATTCGGTTTCAACCAGACCTCCAGCTACGTTCTTATGCTGCCCAGCCGTAGTTCATAGTTCAAGATCCGCGAAATATATTTATAATTAGAAATAAGTACTTGATTTATTTGTACTAAATTAATCGTTTGTCATTATACTTAGCTGCACACATAAGAAATATTAAAGGAGTAAGTTATATTCTTGTTACATATTTTAATCTCTGTCCATCAAAAATTACCTGAGTTTTATTCTGTAATCATTATTTTATTATATACGGTATTGTGTGGGTGTTGATTTATCTCTACGTATAACCGTCTATCCGGAGGCTCCGATAGACGATTATCTCGTGTCGATCAACGCACACACGATATCGTTTGATTGTATTAAAATAAAAGGCGGACACACAGGTTTGATACCTAAACGTCCATCCAACTGGTATAACCACTCTCGACCAGGTGTGGTGACTGCCGACAGGCTTGCATCACCTTGCCTATAAACCCAAACTGGTATGCAAACACTTACAACCACATCGCCTAGTCTTTCAAGGTACTTTAGACAGTCTTAACTATATGTAGGTACCTACAATCAACGACTAAAATAATACATAAATTTTATAACCCTCAAACTTAAATGTTTAATTCTGTTTGGATCTTGTAGAAATTTGATTTACGCGATAAAAATCTGACTAAGATGCATTTTAAATATTTTAAAATGACTTATTATTTATACGTCTCAATTCAGGTATACATACAATTTGTATTTTGTATCATAATAAAATTGTAAGTGTTTTTCATTGTGAACAGTGATGTTGGTACTACTGTGATGAAAGTTTTCATCTGTATGTGAATCCACACTTTACGATTGGTACTAACGTGATGTATGGTTTTCACTCGAGACTTGGATATTTCAGCTGTTACAACAAATGGGGAGATTTATGAGTCATCGTTCGTTGGCTAGTGGCGTTGTGTGCGGTCACTATTCTCCTATATTTTCCTTCTCTTTTCATCTCTTTCCCTTCCCTTAGCTGGTTCAAGGGATAAATTGCGGCGAATCAAAGGGTCACACGTGAACCGAAATGGCGATAAAAGTTTCATTAAGTTAACTCCCAAAAAAGTTTCATAACTCGGGTAAACTTATTTTTCGTATGTGACAAGAAAATTCTGTAGCATTAACATATTTGATGTCGGCGGAGACACAGTTTTTAACTGTGTTTTCAATTTTGGTTTGTGATTTGTAAATATCTTAGGATTTGGGTCCATTATACTCTTCCGAAGAAGCGCACTAAGTAGCGTTGGGAGCGTTTGCAATCTGCTCAGAAAAAAACGGGTTTTAAAAAGATTCGGGTTGTAGAAGGTGGACACACAGAATTCGGAATCTTATGTCACAGTATGTGTTATCAGGTGCGTATTAATTTAAAAATTGACAAATATACTGAGATGAAGACTCTACGACCCATCGCAGGCGTAACACTTCGTGACAGAGTAAGGAACTCGGAGATAAGAAGAATCTGTGATGTCGAAGATGTTGTGAGATGGGGAAGAACACGAAGACGATTCTGGAGAGATCATGTGGGGAGAGCGGGTTCGGATCGAGTGGTGAAGATGGCAGCGGATGGGGAGATAACAAATGGCAGACCCGCTGGAAGACCACTTAACGATGGAAGGATAGCTGGACGTCCACTTCACAAGAGCAGGCTCCGAGAATAACAGGACACAGTCCTAACTAAAGCAGAAGAAGACAAATATACATTATCCTGTTAGTTACCCAAGAATCTTCCTCTTCTTCGTGTAGTAGGTTTTGGAACCTGTTTTTTTTCGAGAAGTTTGTCCCTCCCGCAGGTCTCTCTATAACGCCGAGCTCCAGTTTTCTCTCCATCTACGTGGTCTAACTCGTGGTCGATTGCCAAACTTAATTTGTAACCCAAGAAGCAATACATAAAATTCTAAAATATATTTTTTTAAATAATGAATGTTTAGAAATTAACGATCTCCAATATCATAATTTAAGGTGATAGGCCTAAACCACGAAAAAAGTTGATTTCCATCAATCATAACACTTACATGATTTCACTTATTATGTAGAAAATGTATATCATAACATATATTTTGAATGAGCTTGAAACAATTTTTCCATATACATAAGAACCAGAATAATGTACATAAAATCAAATATATTAATTATTTTTTTATATAATAGGTACATATTGTGGGTCGATGGCAGAGCGGTTAGCGCGAGTAGCGTCTAGCCCCTGAGTTTCTTTTCTGCATTCTTAGGTTAGGTTTAAGTTTGTGTATAATAATAATAACGACTCGCGTGAGCGAGTTGCTTTATAAATTGAATTATAAATTATTATAAATTAAATATATAATATTCTTTTAATTTTTCGCATTTAATATAAAATTTCACAGCTCATTTGACTTAATACTACGAGATCTCAACCAATCAGAGAGCCAACCGGAAACAGAATGCAAACGGGTAGATTCAGATTGTAGACTCTAGTAATAGCGCGCTGGGCTAGTAGTCCAATGGTCGCGAATTCGAATCCTGCCTCGACCGATTTCGTTCACCTATAGCACAAGCATTTATTTTCTTATTTTAGGGAACGTAGGAAGATGTATACGTACTTGTTTAACAAGGACATATTCATTTTTTATATATAAAAAAAAAATGTAGACTGCTAATAAACGACGATAACATAGTGTATGTAGGAAGGTACGTACTACACTTAATTATTAAGATTAAAATAAATGGAAAATCATAGCAATCAAAGGATTAGGAGAGAAAATAGGAATCAGGTGATAAAATTTAAATATTTTTATATTTATACTCCTAGAAGTTCAAATAGTGAATAATATTTCTCAAAAGGTTTCGACTAATAACAATAAGATGTTTTCAGTCGAATCATTATTTACGAACCAATTTAAGAGAGAAATTTATAGTAAACAGGGCAGAAACAGTTTAAATATCAGTAGGTACATACATAAAACAGCAATAATATTAATAATTTTCATTTGTTTATTTTACTATATACCTATTCATGTGGAGTAAATAGATATAATACGTACTTAATAGTGACATTTTCATATTGGTTTAAGTTTCGTCAAAAACCATTTTTAAAATTGATTCTTTATAATAATAATAATAATCTGTATAGCGCCGTTTAATGATTCAAGATCATTACAAGGGCGCTGTTATTTAGATAGATATTATATTGCTCTACGAAACAAAGCTGTTTTCAGTCCTTTAGAGAAAATGCTCTTACTATTTGCACTGCGGACATCTAGAGGCAATTTATTCCACTTTATAGGACCACTCACACCAAAGCATCGATCATAGTAAGCCGCTTTATTGGCTCTGTCCAACTCCTTTAGGGAGTTGGTACTCTGTGATCCAGAAGACCTAAGTGTGAGATGCCTCCCAGAGAGAGCTTTTCTCTGACAAGCTCTTGTATGTATTATGGCGCTAGGTTATTTAAAGCATTAAACAGTACAGTTAAGCAGATTATGTAGTCAACTCGCTCTGGAGAAGAACACCTATTTAATATATTTTATTTGAAGAAGAAGATCACAAAATGAACGAAAACAACGAAGAGACGTGGATCGAATTGATATCCAAAGTTTTTGGGGAAAATGTCGATTCGGAAAAGAATTTTCTCAAAATTCACTTAATGTCAAGAGAAGGACAGTGGAAAAACAGTTGCTACTTTCCAATGAACTATTTTTCTTTATTCATTACTTTTTTTCTAGTCACAATATCACCAAACTCTCAAGTTAATGTAATGAACGTAATTCTCTGAAGTTTGTAGATCTACTTAAGATATCGTAAAAACAAAATGAATTTTTATTTCGTTTAAAGCATGTTTTTTATTCTTAAACCATGGAGTAATTTTTAACCTTTTTTTATTTACGCACTTACCATTACTATTTTTTGTGAGTTGCTGTTTTATTGTTATTTGTTTATAACTATCATTTAATGTAATATACCTGTTGTTAATAACTTCATATGATGTTCATGATAGTCACACCTCAGGAAGAATATATTATCTATTATTAACATTGTCATTATTATAAAAATTTGTTTATTTTTTATTTCAATCTAAATTTCATCGAATAAAAAAAAGTTTTAACAAAAAAAAATTTTGACAGCTAAGTAACGCGTCTGATTGAATTTTGGCGATAAAAATTATTATTTTTTTAAATTTCTACATGAGATTTTAAAGTAGTCAGCTAAAATTAAATTAAAAATGATGTATCTTAATATGTAATTTACTTAAATTTAAAAAAAATAGATGATACAATTTGGTTATGTATTTGGTGATTGTTATATAAAAGCAATTGGATTATCCAAAAATATTTTCCTATATTCGGCTTAAGTAGGTTTTCAAATCTTTTCCATTCAATGACATCATTATCACAAAATGAATTATCATAAATCCCGTGTAGGTACCCATATTGTCATTTCCGACTGACACAACAAGACGAATGAATAGAATTACCTTGACAAAATGGGAAACATGACAATGGGTCTTTTACATTTTATTTTAGTCTTTTCTTTGTCATATTGAATACAAAGCAGATATCAAAATATCATTTCCTGTGGGTGGACTTTACATATTATAATATATTCGAGGTACCTAATACATCACGGGGAAAAACATTTTTGATACTACTTGTGTATTTACCGTTGACGGACAGAGATCTCTCGAACATATTAGCTTTTTGTAATGGCGTGTCTTTCATTTCTGCGGCGATCTTTGGCGTAATTCTTCTTTTGTGCTTCTTTGTTCTATCAGTTTACTTATACCTATTGAATTAAATATTTTCATATCATAAAGATGTTCTTTTGATTCCGGAGTTAAGGAGTATGAAATAATATGTATGTTGGGCACTCTTGTGTTGCCTGAACAGCAACCATATCGGGAATGAACAAGGCTATAGTCCTATTACATTCCCAATGTAGTGGAGTGTGGAGTCTGAGGAAAATCTTCTCTTGGTACATGATATTTAACAACCTCACTCATTCATGCCCTCGTATGAGATTTATTATTAAGATTTTATATAATAAATGAGTGAAATAAGTTTGATTTTTAACTTCTCCACAATAACGGAATGAAAGCGGCAGGTAAATAATATATAATAATTACCTCATTTGAAAAATCTATTTTGACTCGTTTTGATAATTTATTTCAGTTTTTGCATGAATATTCTTAAAGCGAATCAATAAGAATTCTAAGTTTTATAGGTAATAACCTACATTAAAGGTTGAGGATATTACACATAGCAACAAATTGAAATCAAATAGCTAGCCTAAAACATATTTAAGTCATACAGAAACATACATTAGACAAGTATTATTTTTATTCAGATAGCTCATTTTGATCACTAAATTTAAACCACTTCAGAATAAGGATAATTTTGCACAATTTCATATACCTAATATTCTTGTAAATATAAGAATATACTTACCCTCTTTATTATAATAAGTAGGTATGTACTATGAAGTTTAGTTATGTTGGTATCCGTTGTTATATTAAATCGTTTTTGCATATAAAGTATTCATGGTATCACAACTTGAATGTGAGGGATAAACCAACCATTAGATATTGGTTTTTTGAATTATTTGGTTTTCTTAGTATTTATGGCGTAATAAAGATACCTTTATATTCATATAATGATTGAACAATATAACCATTAAGTGATATGATGGTAATGGTGGATATTAAAAAAATTTATGTTAAAACTTGATTAAAGGGATTATTATTATTTACCTGGAAAGGTATATGACCCTATTATTTCAGTGAATGTTGCCCTTATATTTCAATACAAAATAACATTAAAAATTCACAGCTAAGAAATTATTGAAATTTATAGTTCGCCCAAACAAGAGTTTTAATCGAAAGCAAGGATGTACCTATATGATGTGTGGTCGCTGAAATATATATTTTTCTGTAACAATTAAAGTACATACATATGACAGGAATATCCTGATGGATACGAGAGCAGAGATAGGGGAGACCGAGGAGGGTTGTGACAGAGGAGAGTTGTGACATAGTCAATTTTTCGAAGACTATGGCCGATAGCGAGCTGGGAACAACGCACATTTGTTGCTTTTTTGACGCGCCATATTAAACAGTTCACAGCGGCGCTTTACAGCAAGTGGTTATGCTTGTACATCTTCTACCCAAAAAAAATCTCCAAGAGTAAATTTTTGATTAAAATTTCAATAGCCTGTAAAATAATAAGTATTAAGTTACTGAAGTAATTATACTAGCTATAATACACTGTTACTATTCAGTTTTCATTATATGATATTATTTTCGTTTTTTCGCCATACGTTTTGAAGTTATGAAGCGTTAATTATAAATAATCACGATTTTTTTAATCGAGGTGAGTTGTGACAGGCTGTCACAACTCTCCTAGATTCTTTTCTAATGAATTTTTTTTTTCAATGAAATTTTAACAACAATTTCCCTGCATCGTGGGTTGAGCCTGAAATGGCAGGAGAAGTATGGCTCCAACTGTTTATGAAGCGCCAACCTATCTTGCCATAAAGGTTGCCTAAACCTACTAGTATAGCTCGTGCCACAAGTTTCAATAAAACCAACGTGAGCATTTTTTTTGACAATTATACAGCTGTCATAAGCAAGTATTCCCTTGATGCCAAAAAAATGGAACATGGATGAAACGGGCATAACAACAGTCCAAAGACCAGACAGGATGATCGCACGACGAGAAGAAAAGCAGGTCAGTGCCATGACATCCGCGAAAATGGGAACCTTAGTGACCTTCCCAGTCAGGTAACTGATCGCGTTTTAAACAATGCGACAGAGCCACCTGTAGATGTTGCTGAAGCAGCAGAACTTCTGCTCCGAACATAATAACTGATATTCCTCAGAACGAGGACACATTAAACACAGACCATTTGGAAGCCACTACTTTAAGGTCTCATGATCATGACGATCACAGAACTGATAATGACGATTGTTACACGATATCTCCATCCACTCCGTCTATTTTTAACAACGACATTGTCAATAAGAGGGCAATTGATGAAGAATCACAGTGTAGAATGGAACATATAGCCTCTTAATCCAACACCCGTAGTCCGCTCGCCATAACCTCCGTTTATTCTCAGGAGTAGTGTTCAGAGCTATGCCAAAAGCTCCCTCTATAAATGGCAAGCAAAACAATAGACGCAAAACAAAATCTGCTGTGATAACAGCAGATTATGACTGGGCAACTAACAGGTGACACATAAAATAAATAACATAGTAAAACACACATATTTAATTGAAATGTTGTTAAGATGTGGTATAGACGAGAAAGATGTGAGAATAATCAAGAACCTGTACTGGGACCAAAGGGCTATTATTAAACTTGATAATGGAAACACTTCCCAGGGTATTTCCATTCAACGAGGATTCCGACAGGGATGTGTTCTCTCACCCACTCTGTTTAATTTATATTCTGACTTGATCTTTAATGAAGCGATGACTGATACAGATCTCGGTGTGAAGGTCAATGTTGTGGTCATCAATAATATCAGATATGCAGATGACACTGTATCTATTACTTGCAGACAATATACAAGACCTTCAACAACTACTTAACAAAATCAATTCTATCGGAGAGCATTATGGACTTAACATTAATATTAAGAAAACCAAAATGATGATTTTTAGCCGTGATAGCCACCCAAATATAAATCTTCAACTTAAGGGTGTTAGTATCGAAAAGGTAAAACAATTTAAGTATTTGGGTAGTGTAATTACTGAGAATTTAGACCCTGACACTGAAGTAAAATGCAGAATAGAAGCGGCCCGATCGGCATTTTTCAAAATAAAAAATCTTCTCCTTGACGACAATATTATCTTAAAGGTGAGACAAAGAATGGTCAAGTGTTATGTGTGGTCAGTTCTTCTTTATGGGGTGGAGGCGTGGACTCTCAAAGTTAATATTATAAACCGCCTTGAAGCATTTGAAATGTGGATCCACCGCAGAATTTTTAGAATATCGTGGACTGACATGGTCAGTAACACTGAAGTTCTACGTAGAGCCAACACCAAAAGAAAATTATTCACCAATGTTAAGCTCCGTTAAGTGTGGTACTTCGGCCATATTCTGAGAGGTGAAAAGTATGCTATCCTTAAGCTCGCCATGAAGGGGAAGATTGAGGGTCGTAGAGGGGACGGAAGAAAACAGCTTTCCTGGCTGCGAAATATCCGCGAATGGACCGGTATAAGATTGGTGGAGGAGCTTTTTCGCACTGCACAGGACAGGGAGGCTTTCTTGATGGTGGTCGTCAACGTCGGGGGGACCTGATATGACACAAGAAGAAGAAGTCTGGCCTAGAATCAATCAGTTGTATACCTACATTGATTTTATAGGTTGTGATTACATTCCAAAGGCAAATTAAGGCAGTTAAATTTCTGAAATATTTACGTTTTTTTATAATAAAGATACTTTATTGACCAACAGCATTATTAATTAAATTATCCACCTTCAAATCCTCGAATACATATTTGTCACAACTTACCTCGTCCTATGTCACAACTTACCTCGTTGCTAGGAGAGTTGTGACACCAAGAGTCTCTTTTGTTATTGTCGATTTATTCTTTGAACTTGGGTGTTAAATGTTTTTTTACGGTAGCTTTATGTAGTCAAAGGAGTAAATATTTTACGGTAAAAGTTTCGTAGAGATAAGACTATTTTTGACTGATATATGTTAAAAAGAGTAAAAATTGTCACAACTCTCCTAGGTCTCCCCTATATACCCTTCCAAAGGAGATCTGCATCTCATCTCTTAGGTCTGACTTAAGGGGGCATATAAACCTAAACACCCCAATTTCAAATCAAATTCCTCAGATTTTTAACTATCTCAATAAAGAAAAAGTTGGAATATTTACTATAGGAGAACCAGGAAATCAAGGAAGCTACAGGGCTTACGACCTGTCATCGGCTGGTTTACGTGATCACTTCGTAAACTTCGTCTCTATTGAGATAATTAAAAATCTGTTAAAAAATACCTTTGACTCCCGACAAGGAAAAAAGTCCAATGTTTGCGCATATGCAATAATAAAAATATTCAAATTCCTCAAACATGTTAAACAGTGAGTTTCTATAAAAAATACCATAGGTCTATTCAACATTTCTCTAGTGAATGTCCGTCACACAATTTTAAGATTCAGCCTAAATACCCCTAAAAAATAAACATATTCATTTTAAATTACATAATTTTTATTTAAATTACTCCAAAACTATGTGTCGTACAGAAATACATTTTGTATATGCAAAAAGAGTGCAAAAAATCAATGTGAATGACCGATAGTTTTTACATTTCAAGTAAGGTTTGTTCTTAAAATGCAAAAAATCTATAAATTTTAGGTTTCTGATAAAAAAAAATCTATAAATTTAAAAAACGTATAAACGTTTTTTAATGCATACGATAGTTACGCTTATTAACGTGTAACTTCATAATGCATTAGGCGGTTTTTAATATATCATGTTTTCAGTCACTAGAATTAATGTCCTCTTAACAATATGCTCTCTTTCCTTGAAAATAGTTATTTATACAGAGCTGACTGTTCCATGGGACATGGGATAATACTAGCTAAACTTGAACTGGAAGATTAATCAGCTAAAAATGGCTGAAGAACAAATATATGTGCTGTAGAAGTGGGAGCGAAAGGCCTGCCCGCAAAGTCTTTATATTCCTAGTTTAAGGACCTAGGCATCCCTAGGGGTAAAATAAAAGAACTTCTGGATAAGATGTCAATAGCAGCATTGTCCGCGTTCTTTTGGATTTGGTTGCGCAGGAGTGCTAGTCGGAGTTTGGTGGGTGAGTGTTGTGCGTGACTCGAGTCATAAAGGGGCCCCTTAAGCCCGCACACTTTGGTTGCAAGCCCGTGCGGCTCGCCTATTCTGACTGACTGATACTCTGGTCGCCTGTGCTCGTGGGCATGGATTCGTGAATCCAGTGAAATAGCCATTGCCTTTCTGATTTGTATCGTATGTTTTATTCCAGAAAATTTAATAATGAACATGTTTTATCATAAAAATTAAATTGAAATCATTTTGTTCTGGAAATTATATATTAAAGTACCTACTGGTATTTTCAGTAAATAGTAATGAATCTACATAATATATCTTACGCGTAATATAATTACTGACTTCTCTTTGATATGCAATATTGATATAAAATGTATATGTAGGTATATTTACCTGTTTCCTTTCTATAACATACATATTGTTGAATTAAATATCTAATCAGATTCTTTGATAACAGAATTCAGCTACCGAATATAATTATCTACTATTGTCTATTGAGTTACGATAATACTTTAAAATATTAATTAAACTTCATAGAAACAGCTTTGTTAACTCACAAAAATAATTAATGAACGGTTTTCAAATACACTTTATGTTTTTCATAATAAAATCTTTAAATTGAAATAACACAAATTTTCATTAAATACCAAAGTAATGGCTTAGTACTACTTCAGTGCCAACGTCGCAAACGTTATGCACACAAATTAATGATATTCTGTATGGTATCCCACGAGAAATAGATGTAAAAATACTAGGTACCCTTAAAAAAATTAAATCATTAGTCTGCGCGATTCCATAGAAGTGAAGGGGAATAAGCAAAAAATAATAATATTTTGTGTTGACTAAAATTGAGTTAACATTTTGAAATAATTTCATTGTCATCTTAATTTAATTTCTGGTTAGGTTTATTATGGTAAAAGAAATAAATTACCTATGTTCGTTTGATAAAGATAGGTACACCACAAACAATTTTCTTTTTATCCTAATTTTGTTTCTTTCGGCGTTTGTTTATTTTTTGTTATTATAATGCTCGTTAAAATTAGTGCTGTGTAATCATTCTCTTTAAAATTAACATCGGACGAAACTCATGTATAATTAGATTTTTTCGGGATAAGTTATACACCTATACTATGGAAAATAATGAGATAAATAATATGAATTGTGTATTTAAATTTACGGTTGAATATTCGCTCTCGTTATGAAGTTGATTAACAACATGGTATAAATGAAGTTGTTAATGTCCTATAAACTCAAAATTAATTAGCGTCAAAGACTTCCTGTAAGCAAAGGCTCCAGCTATAGTCGTAGATTTTGGCAAAATCTCCGTTTTGATTACGTTTGTTGTTGATTATATAACAGTTATAGTTGTTGTGAAAAGTTCTCTGGCAGCGAGGATTTAAAGTGTATTTATCTGTAATGTAAATGCCACTTGGTTAGAAACACCTGCCATCTTTGAGAAACAAGAGAAATAAACAGAACAGGGGAAACCTTTTACTTTTATCAAAAAGACCAACATTTGGTTATACTGTTTCACCTAGCATCACAGTTAATCATTGCGGGGAATCCCATATCCTGGCAACTCGGTAATATATTGTAATTATAAGTTTTTCTTGAAAATATTTTTTTGTAGACTCATATTTCATGGACTCCTGCGAGAATTAACTTCCTTAGTTTGAAATCAAAATCACTAAAATCAAATTTGTATTATATGTACATTCATAAAATAGGTATTGAGTATAAATTTTCTTGTGAATAGTTGTGTAAATATTTTGAACAAGACGAAAAATAACATCTCACATAGTTCAGTAACTGAAGCAATTTTGTGGTTCATCACCAATTCTGATTTTTTTTATGCGAGACGAGACTGGTGTGTGGGGATTTATGCATGTTTCGTGCTTCCTTTTATAATGCACATTCGCACATTTGTCGCTGGTTATCCCACATCGTGAGACATGCCGTGATAGTATGAATGATTGAAATAATAATCATTGGTGTTGTCAAGTGTTATGTTGGATAAAATCACAACTGGCATGTTGGTAGGGTAGGTATATATATGGAGATAGATCGCTTAAGAAATCGTTGACTTGATGATGTGGATGACACGAGAAAATTTAAAAAAACACACCATATTCCAAATCAGCGATCCTGATTCAGAAATAGTATAGAAATGTGAGCAAGGCGTTCCATATTAATATTTTATTTTCTTTTTCCATGGCATTATGATTGAGAATGTGGATTGTACTCAGTCACTCGATGAATAGTCTGCTACCACGAAAGGCAGTCTTAGGCCGATTGAAAGGCTTTGATAATTGAAGATCCTTGTAATACATCGATGTTACGCCTGATTTTCAGAAATCAGTATAGCTTGTGGGATTAGGTGTTTACGCATAGTTACGAATGAGGAGTATATTGCGCTCACGTTGTGGTTATAAATATGTAAGTATTGTACTTCTTTGTATATATTACTTTATTGCAATGAAATAATAAATTTATTGTGTAAGTATAGCATTTGAATACGCTTTAGTTATTTGTTATTTGGTAAGAACTACCATATATCACAATCCTATAGCATTTCATTAAATCGGTGAGCGAGCTATGGATAATCTGTTAAACCCTATATACGTCCGTTAATTAATACGAGCATCTCGTGGTTATCAGGGGCCCTTTCAACTATTTATTTATTATAAAAAACATTTTTCATAAAAAAAATACATAACAAAAAGAAAATTAAAACACTTTATAATATGACTTCCTTCAAAAATAGATATACTCGTGTTTTGAAGTGAGTTGCAACTATTTACACAAATAAAACAAAAAAAAAACAAAATAAGCATAGATAACAAAAAACCTATTTAAAAAAGAGCTACATATGTATATATGTATGTAACAAAAAAAAACATTTAAATAACAATTTTGAATAATTAAATAAGCGTTTAATACCTACATATTAAACAACAATGAACAGTAAAACCAGTTTTTATGCACAAACCCTCTTTATATATACATAGAGTTTTTTAGATCGATATATATGTATGTTTCTGCGCTCAGTTTCTATGTTTCCACAATATTGAAGATTACGTTATTTATTTTATTTATTTATTAAAATAAAATGAATAATGCAACCTTCAATATTGTGAAAACATACAAACTTTAAATAAATAAATACATTAATAAATGAATAAATAAATAAATTGACGACAGAGATCTGTAGTTCATTTAAATTTGACATATTGGTTCTCATGTCAGCCCATGCAACATTCTCACATCTTAACGGCATTAATTTTGTTTATTTCTGAATTTCTAAAAGTCCATATATCTTTACACTTTAATTATAACTGAGAAAATTTAGTTCAAATCGCTTGATCATTGTATATGGAATAGCTCACAGAGGCTGGAGAGATTGAGTTTTACGAATGACGAAGAACGATGTCATGTATCTTGTTCTTGGTGCTATACTAACAGGCATTTCCTTCAATTGACGTTAATGGCGAACGGGTAAAATGAGTAGGTACAGTTCCAAATTACTTTTCGCCTTGTTGTCTACTGACAATCCATCTCAAGTGTTTTTCCTCAGAGAGCTTTATCGATCTTCTTTTCGGGTAATTCCATCTCTACTACCTATATACTTATTATAGAGATGAACAAAGTAAATTATTCGCGTACAAAATGTATTAAAAAGTACCTACTCAAAGCACTTCTTTGTTCCTTGTAGTTTATTACCAAATAACGATTTTTCCTAACAAACTATTTTTGTTCACAACCTGAACAAAGAAAGATTCACGTTTTTTTTCAGTAATTACTATATTGTAGGGAATCGAAACCATATCATGTAAAACGATACACCATATTACTACGGCAGATGACGCATTACCTACGTGGATATTTTTGTTAATCTTCTCTTCCTCTGATTTTAGGCCGAAGGCCTGTTTTTTCAGTCGGAGACTGCTTCTTGTGATCTGGATGTCCAGCTGTCACTCCATCTTTTTGCTGGTCTCCCCCTTGCTCTACGACCCTATGGGACTTCCTTGAAGACAATTTTGGGCAGTCGATTGTCTCCTATTCTCTCTCCATCTTTTAGCTAATATATATTAATAATAATCGGGATTTTTATAGCGCCGTTTAATGATTCAAGATCATTTCAAAAGCACTATAGAACGTTTGAAATGAATTTATAATGTTTGCAAAAAAAAACCTAATATTGTCAGAATGGAAGATATGAGAATGTTTTTTTTCGGTGCATAAACATATATTTTTTTGTATCTAAAGTAAGGTTTGACAAATAAGTTTGTTGGTATTTATAGGCATTTTTATATCACTTCTCGTGCAACTAACAGGTACTATGTCAAATATAGGCAAATATTGGCACCTGATAAAATCACCACTCACTGAACAAAGTATGCAGTTAAATAAATGAAATAATGTTTTTAAACCGCCCCAGTACTTAAATATTGAAGCAATGAAGCTGGGATCAATGTCATGTAAAAATTGCTTGTAATTGGTTCATGTTTATCTAATAAATATATTTAGTAGCCTATTGCAAAATATCGGGTTTAACAAAACCAACTGAAAAACATGGGATGTTACTCGTATCAAGTGTAGGCATTCACTCATAAGTATAGTGAATGTTATAACCCAATCCGCTACATTTGCAAACCTCTGTATACCTACCAATAAATAAGCGCCTCCCGTCATCTTTTACGTATGTTATCACTTCACCAAGTCGAATAACTTTATCCTCAGTTTGTTGTGTTAAGTATTTTGAGGTCTATTATATATTATCACCACATATTTGCGGACTAGAGTGTACAGAGATAATGATATGGAAAACCTCCAGGATATTACGCTATGATATATACTTAAACATTGTATGAGTATTTAAAAGGTTTGATAACAGTTGTGATTTTCCTCAGCCATATCGCCACATTATGGCAACGTTAATGTTTACTTTTTATAGCGGAGAATATTAGGGGTCGAGTACTTTGCTAATTACTTTGAGCGTCAAATAATATTGCTTTTAATCACTTAACTGGAAAACTTCAAGTCATTATGCGGGCATTCAAGTTTGAGTTTTTCTCCGAGAATTACTTTGAAAATTTGCCTGTTAACGGTATTATATAATCATTAACAGATATTGTTACATGAATTGACAGTGTTGGTCGTTGTGTTGATTTTTTATGAAACTTAGGTATAAGCGACGTACAATCGTTTTAAAGCATTTGAGCTACAGATTTACGGAAAGTTTACTTAGTTGTGTCAATAACTTGAAAATATCACCGAGCTCATAATCTATCTATCGTCATCATGACCAATTGTGCTATAGCCCATCACGAGCCTTGGCCTCCTCAAGAACTTTCCGCCATTCCACCCGGTCCATCACCCACACCTTCCAATTAGTTAAACTGATCGCTTTCAAGTACTTTCTACACCATCCATCCACCTTAATTTGGATCTTCCCACGTTTCGCCTCCCATCTGGACGTGTGTTGAGAATCTTCTTCTGGAATCGGTTCTCCTCCATGCGCTGGAGATGTCCCAACCGTCTAAGTCGATAAGTATTCATGTACTTTACTGCGTTGGTCCCGTTGTACATACGTTCTAGCCAGGGGCGTAACTAGAACCTTCGGACTAGGCAAACCCTGAAAGAAAATTGGGAAATGTCGAAAATTTAATGTTTTTTTAGCATCGTTGTTCATTTGAATGACCATGAAAATATTTTAAAATCACATGTCAAAATAATATTTACATTTGTGGCCCTATCAAGCATCGAATCTACATACGGTTAAATTTTTAATCTTGTAGTATGGTTTCAAAATATTAGATTGAATTTCTTAACATATTAATAGGCAAGCCAAGAATCTCGGCTTCTATAAGCGATTCCGCTACTGGTTAATCTTGTAGTATGGTTTCAAAATATTAGATTGAATTTCTTAACATATTAATAGGCAAGCCAAGAATCTCGGCTTCTATAAGCGATTCCGCTACTGGTTGTGTCGTATCCTCCGTGTTCTATTTTCACAGACTGGCATGAAGATTTTTCACAACACCTTCCTTCCTTTCATCTATCTATACTATATCTAAGTATATTAAAACGTGAAGCCAAAACTTCGTACCCCTTAATAAGCAAATTGCGCATTAAATTAGGCATATTTAAAGTTTATATGTAGAGGGAGTGCAGAAAGCTAAAATTCGTACTTACATATTGTGTTAAAACTAGTTGCATGTAACACATGAGATCCAACTGTCGATAGCGATAGTATGTATAGTTGAAGAATAAGAATCAAACTATAAACCCATAAATCCAAATTATTGAAAATTTTAACATATTTTGGTATGTATGTCAAGATAGGACAGTATAGAGGTCAGTCCTCTTTTCCTACCCGGAATATGAAAACAGCATGATGGTTCTGTATGTATGTTTGGATATTAAGTACCTATCAAACTATTAAGTCTTCTTACATATTGTGTATAAGCGACTGCCATACAAATTGTATGAAGCAATGTCGTCACTAAATTCAATTTTCATAAAAAAAGTTAAAAAAAATTTGGGATGTGCTTATACAATGTTAATATTTTTTATAGAAAATTAAATAATCTAGTTGGGGTGTTTCGGGTTTTTTCGATATTTTTAAAAAAATTGGAAATATAGGCAGTTAAACTCATAAATTTATCATAAAAAAAATTTTTCTTAATAAAAAATGTTTGAGAAACCCTGGAATTTAAAAAAAAAATAATTTGAGATTTTGTATTTGTCTATGTATATACCAATTTTCAGCGTTCTAGCTTTTACGGTTTCTGAGATATATGGAAAAATAAATCAAAATTTCAAAAGTTGATAACCCCTGACTGAAACAAAAATTCACAATTCTGAGTATAAAAGTTTTGTAAGCCTATAACTGTTTATATATTCTGAAATTTTGGGCTCTGTAAATTGAGCGGATCAAAAGTAATTAGGGGGGGACAGACAGACACACAGACACACACACAGACATACAGACACACAGACACACAGACACACACACACACACACACACACACACACACACACACACACACACACACACACACACACACACACACACACACACACACACAAAACTCACATAAAATGTTCTACTCCTAATTTTGAGTAAATCCATGTGTAGGAACATATATGCTGCGAGGCCTCTAGTTGGTGTTATTAGCTTTCAAAAAGTCCACTACACCATACAAAATTTTCCTTCGTTAACGCATCTTGGCTTAATAATGTCGATTCATTAAGAGAATTGAATTCTCATGAACGAATCGACAGTTGGAAAATATTTCAGGTCTAACCTCAGATTGTTTAATTTCATAATGCGAATGTCAAATGTAGTTATTTTAAATTCAAGTACAAAACATGTCGAAGAAGTCAACTTTGAAACAATATAAATGGTAGGTACTTAAACAATTACACTTTGCAATGTGTGAAAAAAATTGTACCCCTTTATGAATACATGTTTTTTTTTCATCATAGATCAGGTACAATGACTTTCAAATTAAAAAAAAAATATTTAGTCGACTTTGGACTCTGCGTTTTACTACTACATATAATTAGACATTCAGAATAATAACCATTCATTAATAATTATTGACATGACGAGAGATAAAATAAATTAAGCTGTATTGAATTAAAATTAAATAGTGTTTGTTTTTTATAAAAATATTAGATAGGTACCTAAAAAATATTGAAAATTATAATTTCTAAGGAAAGTTATAAAAAATATTAATATGATCGATGAAATATTATCAGCGAAGTAGGTTAGAGTCGGATTTGGATGTAGTATTAAAATATTTTCACAACTCGCAAAATTTATCATATTCAAGATTTTCTTGCAACGATGGTGCCTTTCGCCACGAATTCAACCTATAATATATTATCGCAAGTATTTTTCCGACACATGCACACCACGCAAATTCAAATCTCGACTAAATTCACTTTGCTTATATTTCACCAGTCATACGTTGACATAAACATACCTAATATTCAGACGTTGATAAGTGAAAGCAATGCCGTGAGCACATATTTTAGTGTATCACCGGGAAACTTGAGCTCAAAAGTTACGTAATATTTGTGTATGTCAAATGAAATTGATATTGTGTATTGAAAGAGGATATTTTATATCTATATATGTACCTACATTGTGTTGAAAACTGTCGAAGAAAAAATATATATTATCATTCAGTTCAATTTTCGAAAGAAGTCATTCGTGTGACATGAAAAAAATGTTCAGAAAAGAGAGAATTACTGAGGAATTTCACGGTGACGAACAAGATGATTGAAAATAAATAAAGGAGCCTACCATAGGAGCTGGAGATATCTTGGAAAGAAATTGATTTTCATTCTAATAAAGGGATTTTTTCTGAGGTGAACTTTGAAATTATTATTTAATATTATCATTAAATATCAATTTGAATAATCTTACTTTAGTTGTGTTTATTAAGACCAAGTTTTATTTTAAAAAAAATAAAATAAACCACTTGGGTTGGGGTTTTTTTTATTCATACTCATTACGTTGGTCAGAAGTCGTATGTAAACAACGAAATTAAAACAAATAATACAGAGATAATGAAAGGGTACACATCCAAACCATAAATACTTTAAGTTTTTCTGTAAGTTCGTGTTTTTGCTCTCCAATATGCTAGGGATAGTCCCTGTTTTATACTGTGAGCAGTCATGTAAGTTAAACAACATTATTTTAACTGATTTTAGCATAATGGATTACACACTTTCTAACTCTAGACGTTATAAACTTTTCCATATAACACACCTACCAAACACACACACACACACACACACACACACACACACACGCACATAGTTAATATGGCGAATATGATAAAGTTAAATATTACATTTAATTAAATCAATATTTTTTATTGGTATTGCATATGATATGTATTTATATTTCTATATATATAGTTTTACTATTCCTACTGATTATAATTGCTTATTGATTAAGAAAATATATTTAAATCACTTAAATTAGATGTATATGTAGGTATGTTAGGATAATTTATTTAAATTACTTTTCAAGCAATCTTGCTACTATATGCTGGGAAGACAAATTCGCCTGATTTCATTCTATTTGTTATATTCGCTACTCCCATATAATAAAAAGAAGAAAGTATTTTTTTGTAACTCTATTCTATTAGTAATACTCGCTACTTCCACATTATAAAACGAAATAGGTACACCCTTGTGCAAATTAATGTGGACAAGACTAATTTTCCTTAAAAATGTGTTTTATTCTTACAAAAAGTTAAATCATATTATACAAAATAAAATAAATTAATATTTATTATATCCACCCTTGGCTTGCAGCATCATCTCAATGCATTTTGGTATTGGTTCTACCAGCGATTTGTTATTGTTTTGGATTTTTGGATCCCCATACCACACTTCAATCATAGCTTAAATCAACTTGCTTTTTGTTGTACGGTCCATCTTTCTGAGCCTTGTCTTACAGATAGACCACAAATCCTCAATTGGATTAAGGTCTGGTGAGTTGCCAGGGCAATCCAAAACGTTTATCCCATTGTCTGTGAAGAATTTTTTGAAATTGATTTTTCTAATTTTTATTTGATAGCTCAGGGACCATTCTATCTTGCAAAACTTTATATATTTTTTCGTATTCATCATCCATGCTATGGGTACTAATAATCCTGTACCATTAAAAGAGAAACAGCCACAAAATATTTGCTTCACGGGATGTTTGACTGACTGCTGAATATGAGCTGGTGAAAGTGATTCTCTATCGGACTGACGAACAAACTGATGACGCATGCCCTGGACAAAAAAATGACATTCGTCTGAAAACAACATCTTTTTCCAGTCATCTTGGGTCCACCCTTTATATTTCTATGCCCAAGCCACCCTTTTCTTCTTCATAACACCAGTCAAGAGTTGATTCTTTAAAGGTCCTCAAGCTTTTCTTCCAACTTCTAGGAGACGACGCCGTGCTGTCGAGGCATGTATACTTGTTCCAGTGGCAGCAAGCTCTCTCTGTAAGTTGTTGCTGGTCTTTGTGGGGTTTATTTTACTATTTCTTAACCATAACAAATCTTCTTTCTTTGTGATTTTTTTTTCGGCCACATTTTCCCTCTCTCCGAGGTAAAATTGAGCCAGTTTCTCTATGGAGTTTGATCAGTTTGTTAACTGCACTTTTAGAAATGCCACTTTCTTCTGCAAACTGCCTTTGAGTCTTTTCAGTATGTATAGACAGCGTATTTACCTTAGAACTAACTTCTATTGAAATATTCATTGCTCATGTTTACCTAAACTGTCTCTAAAAACTAAAGAAAAAGACAAAAAATCTCAGACGTAACGCCAATAATAATTAGAAACAATCAAAAATTTGTAAAATACTCCTACAACAATTTGCCTGCGAGCTTGATTGAAGTTAACTGACGACTAACACTAAAGTGACGTTAATAGCTGCTTGTAGTGAAACGTGAAGCATATCCTATTCCAGTATGAAAAAATATGCTTTGTCCACATTATGTAATTTGCACAAGGGTGTATCTCTTTTCTATAAGTAATACTCGTTAGTTCCATATTATAAAAACAAGTAAAAGTACCTATTTTTTATTAGTAATACTCGTTAGTTCCATATAATAAAAATAAGTAGGTACCTACCTCTTTTCTATTAGTAATACTCGTTACTTCCATATAATAAGAAGAAGTAGGTACCTCTTTTTTATTTGTAATACTCGCTACTTCCACACAATAAAAATAAGTAGGTACCTTTTTTCTATTGGTAATACTCGTTAGTTCCATATTATAAAAATAAGTAAGTGCTTCTTTTCTAGTAAAAAGGTTTATTGACATATGAGAAATACTATGAAAAATATAAAATTTAAAGGAGAAGTTAATGTTTAAATAAAGAAGGAACGCGACGTTTTATTTGAGAGTAAATTTCTATTTATGAAAGGAAAAATGCAAAAAGAAAATACACGAAAAAGTAAAAAGGAAAGGTAATATTTTAATAGTCAATTAATTTGGAAATTGACTTGGAAAATTACATTTTTTTACGTTAATTTAAAACTTTGCGAATATCAAATTTAAAGTCCGTTAAAGACAAAACTTTTTTGGTATGCCATGATGTACTTACTTAAGATTTGGATTGTTATTAAAAACGAATAAATTATAAAGTTTATCTTAATCATCTTGTGAAAAATCCATATATTAAAATTATTTTAAAATTTAATCGGCTGAAAACCTAGCCATCTTCAAAATTTTCAAAATTGTTATTAAAAACGAATAAATCATAAAGTTTATCTTAATAGACATCTTCAAAATTTTATACATACGAACTATGCATATAATATATTTGCTAATAATATTATCTATGTATCTGGTGAAAGTCTACTTCTTAAAGAGATCACATAAACCGGGCGATGAAAGGTTCTAAGCCCTGTAGGTGACTGATTTTATATATTCTTGCTGCTTCGTTTCTATTTACACAATAATACGAGTATATGTTAAAAAGATGTGTACTAATTTCTAATTATCCGACTCGCAATTCTTGATGGAATTCCATTATCAATTATAATGTTACTAAAAATAAGAAAAAAATGATTTTATCACTTATGTAATTTTCACTTATACATATACATATCACTTATATATACTTAAATATACTTGACCACTGACGCGTTTCGCTTAGAGAGTATCATTCACCATTCTGTAGATGCTCTTTTGAGTAATGCTTATTTACGTAATTTAATATAAATGTAACTTATTTTTTGTCGATGGATCATTTTTTATTATTTATATTATATATTTTTTAATATTTTTGATCGTGAAATTTTATCTTCTTTCTTGTCGTAGGCAATTTATCAAAAACCACATTGACAAAAAAACCTGTTATATATAGGGGAGACCGAGGTAGGTTGACATAGAGGCGAGTTGACACGATACCTATATCTCAAATACCATAACTATTAGAAGTTAGGCATTAGTGCACATCTCTCAGTGTGGATTTATGCACCAACTTGTCAGTACACATTGCATTTGTGGCATTAGTACGAACTAAATATGTGTTTAAAATAGGACAAAAGTAATATTTGTATTAAGTTAGATTGACTCTTTTATGGCATGTGTATAATATAAACTTATCTTCACTATCGTGGTTAATTATTAAGATATCATCTTTTAATAAAACTATAATATGCAAGATCATTTTCTTGATCGAGTACAGAAAGTCGTAAATTTATCTTGATCGAGGTAAGTTATCTTGGTTGTAAGATTTTTGCTTGCTTGTTAGAAAGCATGTGTCAACCCACCTGTAATAAAAGCAAGTGATTTGAAGTCTTGTGAATTTTCTTTTTTCAAGTGATAAACTAATTTAATAATAAGGCATAGGAATAGTTTAATTTTTACTGTGATATATTTTTTTACAAATCATTTAACATAACACATCGATAACTTTTTATAGTGTGAACTAAAAACTCTCAAAGTAAATCTATTAATATTAACATAGAATAAAAATGTAACTACAATGTAAATGTAACTACATAAGGTAGGTGATAAAAACTTGCGTGTTAAAAATTGTATGGTCAACATTGGTAGGAAAAATAAAATATTTTCTCGGAAGTGAGATCTGTTCCGGTTTATCGGCGTAGATATTTTGAAGATAAATGAAGTATGTGACAGCCGGACATGAACAACTTGCTGGCAAAGCTCCATATTGCAGAAATCCTTGAATTTAGAAGAACATAATTATGAGAACCGGGGCGATTCTGTCAGAACTAGTCCAGCTGTTAAATGTCTAGTAAAAATTGTAGTAGAGAATTGTAGAAATTAGAGCATTAGAAAATATACGTACCTACCTATCAACTTCTGTGAATCAAATATTTCACGTACAAATTTTAGTTTTGAAATTTTTAAAATTTTGACGATATTATTTATAATTTTAAATACAAAAGCATTAAATCTTAATTGTCTAATTTTTATTCACTTCGTTTTTCGTTTCCTCAATGCTGAAGTTAGTGATCTATGGGGCCGCTCATCGCGCAGGAGATCTGCCTCTACTTCTTTTGCCTCGTACAATTCTTGTAATAATACTTTTTTCCAGGTACCTGTCTCTCTCTTGGCGATGTGACCAAAGAAGCTCAATACCCGGCGGCTGCATAATGTAGACAATCTTTCTTTTATTTTGAGCTCTTTAAGGACCGATTCATTCGTTCTTCTTGGAGTCCACGGAATCCTCAGCATGCGACGCCAACACCACATTTCAAATGCGTCAATTCTGGCATGATCACGGGACTTTTTATTCACACGTTGATTTAAACAACACCTTTGTAATTAAATCCATAAAACGAACATCCTCAAACATTGCAATATCATCATCATCAATGGCTACACAACCTGTTGCGAGTCTTGGCCACCTCCAGCATTCCACGCCATCTCCCTCTATCCCTACAGTACCATAAATCAACAGCCTACACATCCCGCTGCACGCCATCCAGCCATCGAAGCTTGGGTCTACCAACGTTTCGTCTACCTTGATGCTTTGTGTGCAGGATCCTCTTTGGCACTCTTTCATCGTCCATTCTTTCCACGTGTCCTGCCCATCGTAACCTCCCTATTTTTATCACCTTGAAAAATCACTGTTTTACTTATTTTGTGTATGGAAAATTCTGACTTATATTAAAAACGTAAAATAGCTTCCGTCACGTGATGCAAGGTAAAAAGAACATTGTTATCCAAGAAAAGGATAATAATATATTTTCAGAAGGATATTATTAAAACATACTAGGCAACAAAAGACCATAAAAGAATCTGATGACCGAAGGTAAGTACCTACATAATAATATATTAGTAAGTTTAGTTTGTCGATCGACAATAATTCTTGATAGAACTCCATTGTACGTTGATATGTTATAAAAATATAAAAATACTTGGTAATAGTTCTATTGTATTTATTATAATATTGACGCGTTTTGTGCAAGGCACATCGTCAGAATAATATTATTCTGACGATGTGCCTTGCACAAAACGCGTCAATAATCTAATAAATACAATAGAAATATTACCAAGTCTTTTTATATTTTTATAACATATCAACGTAATAATATATTATATACATGATGTAAAATAGAAATATAATAATGTTTGGTGGCCAACATCTTTGTATGAAATATCCAGGTGTCACGATTCAGTGATTCAAAATACAGTTAAGAGTAATTGATATTATCCCCGTATGAGGAAGGGAGCTTGCCAACGTGTTTAGAATTTGAACAACGCAATTGTGGACCAAACTATACATGCTCATGGGACCGGAAAAGGGTCTCCAAGCACCCCATACTCCACTTCAATAAGTCATTTAAGTTTATCTTAAAATCCGTAATCAAATGTACATAAATGATTTGCAATCATGAGCCATCGCACCTATACAATTTACATCACGCCGTGACACCTATCTTCATTGTTTCTTTTATACCTATGTGTTTTAATTCAAACTCTCTGGCATTCGTTTTTATAGTATTTGCTTCAATCCAATCATTTGTGTCTTGTCTTATAATACTCTTGATTCGTAAATTACACATTCTTCCTATCACAACTATTTCATTTTAAAATTGAATTTTTTGGAATGTATAAAAAAGTATGAAATTAATATACTTTCACGTAATCAGCACACATAACAGAGTGATAATTTTAGTGTGAAATTTATAGTTATATAGGTAATGTAGGTATAGCTAATCTTAATTCTATATTTTGACCATCTTTGAATATAATGCTTGCCAATCAATATTGTTTTTATCTAGAAATTTCTGTGAAAATGAGTAACAGTGAAATAGATTATATAATGAATTTAATTTTAACTAGTTATTTTTCTGTTTTGTTCGAGCGCTTTATTTTTATGGTTTTCTTTTTTTATTTTTTTTTGTTATTTTTTTTTTTTTAAATAAAAATGAATATGTCCTTGTTAAACAAGTACATATACATCTTCCTACGTTCCCTAAAATAAGCAAATAAATGCTTGTGCTATAGGTGAACGAAATCGGTCGAGGCAGGATTCGAACTCGCGACCACTGGATTACTAGCCCAGCGCGCTAACCGCTCTGCCATCGACCCATCTCAATCCTTGATCCTTGGCAACTCGCCCTAGAGATAGTGTTATGTGCCTTAATTCAATGCAGAAAGAGGATTACAAATGAAATTTACGTAATAAATTGTTAATTATAACTGGAAGTTGTTCAGTTTTACGTTTTTTAATAAAATGTTATGTTGAAAATTTTGGATAGATTAAAGATGAGAAGTATTGATTGGAGATGCATTGATTGTGTTTATTAAACAGTATAGAACACTGTTATTTGCAAATCGGTTATAACAATTAAAAAATAAGCAAACCGAATATTTTTTAATTGCATATACGCAAACATTGGATTTTTTTCCCTGTCGGGAGTCAAATGGTATTTTTTGCCAAACTTTTTAACATCTCAATAGAGACGAAGTTCGGATATTATAGAAGAATCAGGAATTTAAGGCACCTACAGGGCTTACGACCTGTCATCGGCTGGTTTACGTGATCACTTTATGCGCTTGCGCAACTTTCACCAATTATTCCTTCTTATTGAGTTCCCTTATCAATGTAATTTGTGCAAGTTCTATAAATTTGATAATGTGTAACAATTCACCTGAAAATGAGGAATTATACTATTGCCATCTATGAAGTAACAAAGATACCTTTCTTTGTAACGCCATCTATTGAGAAATTAGTTAATTTGTAAACAATTAAAACCAGCCGATGATAGGTCGTGTGCCCTGTAGGTGCCTTGATTTTCTGGTTCTTCTATAAGATCCCAACTTCGTTTCGGTGTTAAAAAGTTTGTCAAAAAAAAAAATATGTGGTCCATTGTCTCTTCCTCCTTACCACACTCACACATTGGGATTATTAAAAACATTTATTTCAATGAGATGTGACGCTACAATACAGGTTCTGTGCACATAAGGCATGTAGATATAATGTATTTTTTCTCGTCATGTTTTGTGACTAATAAAATATGCTTGAGGTCGCCTTTCAGATTTTTTCTATCAACATTGAGAGTGAAATTTTCTATGCATGAATATAATAAACATGTTTCTTAGATCGGCAATGCACAAATCCATAAAAGCACACATTGATGACCGAAAAATAATTTTTCTAAAGTGAAATTCGAGGAAGAAATAGGTATAACAATTTGCAGGAACACGAAGAAAGCGACATGTATCGAATATGTCGTCGAAATTCAGATCGATATTTTTTTTGCTAAGTCGTCGGTATGTTTTTGTCGAAGGATTTTATCATGAATAAAATTCAATCCCTCACATCGTTGAGTGAATGAAATACTGTAATATGTAAAAGGAGCACATCGGTAAGAAATGCCATCACACTCTTAGGAGGATTGTTGTGTTTCGAATTGTGAATCTCAAGGAATATCATAAGATATAAATGAAATAAGTAACAAGTATTTTAATATTAATATCATTGATAATATCAGGTCCGTTTACCTGAATTATTGCCATGACCTGTTCTTTTATATTTCATATTCATGTTGATAAAAGATTTGTGGAAGAAAATAATGTAAACGAAGTACGAAATCCAGCAATGTCTGATCCTAGAATTTCAAAGTAAGCCCAGAATTTCCAATGACATTATATTGTTGATTCTGATTTATGCAAGTGATGACTGGAATAAACATAAAATAGAATTAATGCCGTAGAAAATAAAATGTTAGTATTTTATATTCTATAGATTTTTCTTGAATATTTTTTATGGAATTGGACAGAGCCAACAATGCGGATTACTATTACCGATGCTTTGTGTGAGTGGTCCTCTAAAGTGGAATAAATTGCCTCCTGATGTCCGCAGTGCACAAAGCATGAGCACTTTCTCTAAAAGACTGAAAACAGCTTTATTTCGAAAGACATAAGACAGAATGTAAGCGTCCTTGGAATGATCCTTAATTATTAAACGGCGCTATATAAATTTTTTATAAGTCTAACTGATCGTGTTTATTTTATTTTTTTATTTAATATATATATTTTTTATTTTATATTTCATCTCGGGCAACTAACAGGTACTATGTTGAATAATAATTTAACACGAGACTTACGATATTAATTGTCTCACAGAGCCAGCTGAAAACACAACTAAATCTGTGTCACCTCCGGGAATCGAACCCGGGACCTTTGGCGTAGTAGTCAGATATCCAACCAACTGAGCCACGAAGGGTGACAAATATATTTGAAAATATTGAAAAAAAAGTATTTGAGCATGTGTGATATTTTAAGCAGATCGAAGAGGCAGGTAATATATTTTTTAGGTACAAATAATAAAATTTTACTCCAATATACATGAGTATTTTATTCAAATTTATCGCAACTAATTGAAAATAATGCTTACTATCCGTTATTGTATTTGATACATTTCTATTTTAGTGCTAAAATATTATTATAGTTTCAATTGACTTTCCCAGTTATGAATAATGTTTTTCGTTATCCAATTATACAACACATTATGGCTATTTACACAATTCGTTAATGGTGACCTTAATAGAATTAAGATATGTGTTCCAAAGTAATATAAATTAATAACGGTACAAGGTTTGTTTGAATTAATCATTTGGGCAAAGGTTGGTCTTTGTTGACCAAACAGAACCATGCTACGCCCATTCGCAAAATATGATAAAAAAATATTTGTTTTCCAGTTCTGTGGCAGATGTCGCCAGTACCCTTTTTTGCCGCTGTAAACTTTATATTTTCCTGAATATTTATGAAAAACCGTCCTTTTTCTAGTAGTGTCCTCTTGACGAGGGGTCGAGGGTGCTCGGTGGTCTGATATTTACACATTCCTCGGGACTTTGCCACAGCTGTTTGTAATGACTATAAGTGTATAAAAAAAGAATAGTCGACTCTTATGATATTGGTCTGGATAATAATATCAATAAAAAGACTACTCATAAATATTGTAACGTCGATACAACTTTTTATTTTATATATATATATTGGAATCTTAGTAAGAAATACATATTTATGTGTCCATGTGAATTTCAAATAAATCACAATCTCTAAAGTGAACACATTTCCAGAAGAGTTCCAGATAACCTTGAGAAAATTATGGAAATGGGAAGCGTGGAGAGTAGACGATCCATAGGTCATTCACCGGTCCAATGGAGATCTTGTCAAGTACGCTACAGGAACTTCAACTACCGAAAACCTTCGATCTGCCCAGTATTATCCTATACGGATTCAGACCATTCATTGAGTGATTGAGCGTAGCTACCAATTTCATTCTCTAGACAAAGAAAGAAGAAGTATAGTTGTCGTCAAACTTTTTGAGCCTTTTCTCCGTGGAGAGGGGCGGTTTACATTTAGGTTTACTTTTTATTTTTTTTATGTAAAAGACGTTATTTGTATTAAGTATTTTGATTACTACAAAAGAAAAACATTTTTCGTTCACTTTATTTTTTGTTATTAAATTGTTTCTTGCTTATTGTTTTTCTCTATATTTGTACAACGAAACATGTTTCTATTTAATATGATGAGTTTATGTTATGTTTTTGTTTTTTTTATGAAAATGTTTTTTTTAACTGTTAATAAATAAATATAACAACCAAGCAAATAGAAACAAATTTGTGATCTAGGCACCCACGTGACGGGCTCAAATTGTTTTTATTTAAAAATTCAATGACAGTCCACAAGTGTGAATCTTCTATTCACATTCGTCGATTGTTCTTTTTGCATCATGGTGCCGAGATTGCCAATCTAGAGGGCTCCGTGAGCTTCATACTTTTCGTGCTATACCTATATTTTTTCCTGTCACTCACTTGGCGTTCTGTGAAGGGGCCTTTTTCAATCCCCATCAAATGCTTAGCAGGTAGTGGTGGAGGTAGCGAAAAAATATATAAATAAAAGGTTCTTCTATTTTTAAAAAATGTTTTTTTTTTCATTCATACCATCACGGCATATCCCACAATGTGGGGTAACCAACGAAAGGTGTGCGGGTGTGCATTGCCTTATAAAAGGGAGCACAACATATCTGTGTATACCCACACACCAGTCTCGTCTCACCTAAAAAGGCACTATATTCAGAATGGGTGGTGAACCTCATTGCTGAACTATGTGAGATGTTATTGTTGCCTGTTGTATTTTCGATTACCCGGCTCTTACGGGAGACTCGAAAACAATAATAGAAAAGTGTGGAAGCACTATTCTAAGCCGGTGCCTCACAGCTAAAAAATGTCGGCTTAATATTTTTACTCTCCACACTATGGAATAGTGGAGAGTCATGATTTCACAATTTTTAAGCGTATTTTTTACATCAATTTCTCAAAAGGTATCATGTAGAAAGTGCACACTGTGAGTTTCGTCGTGATGTGTTTGTATGTACGGCGTTCGCCGTACGGAATATCCTTTTTGTGTCCTCTCTACAGCCCAAATTATTAGTCCGATCGACTAGTTTTCAAAATGCTCTCACAGTCTGGAAAATCGAGGTATTTTTATACTGTTTGAAATTTTGATACAACAAAAATACACTCATCAAAAATGCGTTCAAGGATTGTCAAAATTTAAAGAAAATAATTTATGGTCTGCCATATCAATGTGAAATAAATTTCATATTTGTATATACCTAACACCAGTAAATTAGCTTCTGTAAGGGATCTGTATTGAGTGATCAACTTCATATTAATATTGTATGTGTCTCTATAGATAAGTGTATTTTTTACTCTCCACTTCTATCTTCCTCAAGGTACCCCTGAGGAAGATAGAAGGCAGTGAGAACCGAACACCTTGACACATACATCGTCTCATCAACATTGATACAGTGTCTCATATATGCTCATCTTGCTAGTAATGCAATTTCACTTAAAATTTCTCAACAGGTATCATGTAGAAAATACATACTATGAGTTTAACAATTTTTTTGTGTGTATGGTGTATTGTGAAAACTTTTGTCCTCTGGGAATCTTGTATTTGTTTAAGAATCTAATAGAAATGTAGGTACTCATAAAAATGCATTTAGAGATTGTCAACATTTCAAGAAGAAAAAAATAAACGCTTACTATGGTGTGGAGAGTTTAGTGTTGGCCACAACCCACTCGTTTTTACATGTTTTCATTTATTTTTATTTCTTTATCGCCGTATGTTTGCGCTAGGTTTAATCGGTCATGCGTATTTTGTTATATTTTTAATCATTCTTAAGATTTAGGAATTATATCCAGAAATATTTGTCACGAGTTTGATGCGCTATGTGTGCCCATGTTGATGATTTTTCTTTGTTATTTTGCACTATGAGATCACTTGTGGTTTGTTATTTTGCACTATGAGATCACTTGTTATCTAAAACAAGTAACATTAAGCCTAGTGCACATCAAAAACGCTCTGTGCGCGAACAGATTAGATATGAGCTGCAAAACTGCTCCCCGCATTCCTCAATGGCAGACGAAGTAAATATAGACGAACTAAAATTTGCCATAAAACACATGAAAAAAGGCAAAGCGGTAGGAGATGATAACATTCTCGCCGAATTTCTAATTAACTTGGGTGATAGGGCTGTAGCGTGGATTGCAAAATATTTTTCACTGGTTATAGATTCAGGACAATTACCCAAAACATGGAAGGATGTTAAGGTTATCGCCATCCTAAAACCAGGTAAACCAGCTGAAGATCCCAAAAACTACAGACCAATTTCCCTGCTATCGGTGGTGTACAAGCTCTTTGAGAGGGTACTGTCGGAAAGATATACTCCGGAAATTGAAAAATACCTCCCAGTAGAACAGGCGGGTTTCCGCGAGGGCCGCAGTACCTGTGAACAAGTCATCGCACTAACAACACATGTGGAAAATGGCTTTCAAAGAGCGAAGAAGTCAGGCTTAGTACTCTTGGACCTAACAGCAGCTTATGATACTGTCTGGAGAAGAGGTTTAATCCTCAAGTTTGCGAGGACCATAAAATGTAGAAAATCTGTTGCACTGCTGGAAAGCATCATGACTAATAGAAGAATAAAAGTATACTTAGAAGGTAAAACGAGTGGCACAAAAATATTACAAAATGGACTACCACAGGGATCAGTGCTGTCTCCACTCCTTTTCAATCTCTACACGGCAGACATCCCAAATACAGTGTCCAGAAAATTCATATACGCAGACGACGTGGCGCTGGTGGCTCAGGCGAAAACCTTTGAGGAAAACCTTGGAACCTTTGATTTAGACAAATTCCAAAAATACCTAGAGAATTGGCATTTGCACCCGAACCCGAAGAAAACAGTCGCATTAGCTTTACATCTGAATAACAAAGAATCAGAAAGAGAATTAAACTTGCAGATGTGTGGTGAGCTGATCCCAAATGAGAAAAATCCAAAATACCTGGGTGTGAAAATGGATAGATCCCTGACATACAGAGCTCATACTGAGGGTGTTAAAAATAAGATTAAAGCTAGAAATAATATTATAAGCAAACTGGCAGGAACTTCGTGGGGTAGCAGAGCGACAACATTGCGCACGTCAGCAATGGCGTTAGTATATAGCTCTGCAGAATACTGTTCCCCGATATGGGGAAGGAGTGCTCACTGTGGTAAGATTGATGTCTGGCTTAACAAGACAATGAGGACTATAACGGGTACCATAAAATCGACCCCAACTCAATGGTTACCGGTTCTGTCTAATATTGCTCCACCAGATCTCCGTAGAGCCCACTCCACAGTCAGAGAAATAAAAAACATAAGGAAAAAATCCCAAATGCCAGAATTTAATGATATTTTTCACCCACCCGAGAAAAGATTAAAATCCCGAAAACCCATATGGTCAGTGGAGGAAGATGGTTTTAATTTAGAAGGTATCTGGAGAGAAAGATGGGCTATATGAAATACTGCAAACAAACATTTAATAGTAGACCCTGCAACTCGAGTACCTGGTTTCGACCTGCCACGGAAAGTTTGGGTACAGCAAAACAGAGTGAGGACAGTACAGGGCTGCTGTAATTATTTACTCTGGAGGTGGGGAAAAAGAGATAATCCTATCCTGACTGTGAGTGTGGAGCTGAGCAGTCTATGAAACACGTTGTCCAAGAGTGCCAGCTAAAGAAATTTAATGGAAGCCTCCAAGATATACATGAGGCGAAACCAGAGGCGGTGGACTGGCTCTCAGCGCTGGAACCAAGACTGTAATCTGTTACACTATACGAAAAGTAAAGTAAGTACTCGTTTGGAGGATTCAATGTATATTTAATGAAAAAATGTTTCACGGCTATAGCCTTGAAACATACCCAAGTATCAGTTCTAGAAACAGCCTTGAAATATACCCAAGTATCATCAGTTCTTTCTGACAATATTAATCGAATTGACAGAACTCTTCAAAAAAAGTTGTGTACCAATATTCAAATATTATATAACTTAAACAAATTAGTGTTTTCATTTAAACCAGTATACCCAAGTATGCTTAGGAAGTTTCAACTAATTGTCTAATATTTTCTTGATCTATTGTATCGGTTTAACCAATGAAATCGATAAAAAATCAAAGTTAAAATGATTCTAATATAGGAAACAGTTCTGGAAATGTTGACCATTTCTATTTGTGGTCACTTTTTTCAATTCATTCTGCGTTCTGCACAAGAGTTGTAGTTGTTTAAATATTCTGCACATGGATCTGGTAGTGTTGAAAATAACATTAGAATTCAAATTTTGAGCACCAAATATCACTAGATAATAGGAAATTCAGTGCCTAATCAATTTCCGATGGCACATCGGCTGAAAAAACGTGATGAGATGTCTATTTTTTGAAATCTAAAATAGGTATGTCAATTTGTGTTACGTCAATAAATTCAAATAAAGCACGCCAGTGTCTGTACTTGTAATTCAAAATGTCCTATTCCGATTCTGTTAGTTCCATCAGTCGTAGGATACTCTGCAAAGTAAAGGCAAACATACAAAGAAAAGTTTTGGGTCTGTGTGTACCATCCATGTTCCATGGTGTGTGTACTTACTCTCTGTTCTGGCCATAAGTTAAAGTGAATTTACGGGATTAATCTTCATTATTCATAGTTTATTTTACTGTCCCGTTTTCCTACCCTTTTAAATATTTTAAGCAACTCACTGAATTGTTTGATTAATATAAATGTTTCAAATTTATCAAAAAAAATCTATTCCAAGTGAATACCTAAAAATAGTACCCAACGAATTCATTTTGTTAACTCCACGTATACGTCTTTGGGTCTTTATTATAACTAGTATCAGTATCATAGGTAATTATTTCCTTTTTAAAGTTAAATAAACTTAGTGCATAAGACCAAATGTAAGCACATGTCGTCTTTATTTTTCGTCTGTCATTCGTCCCGACGAAGAAGCGGTCGCTTCGAAACCAGCTGTAGGTATCAAAATTTCACTCTTTGCTAAAACAAAAGTGGTTTGTAATAAGTCAATAAAAAAATTTTTTTTTATTGCTTTACTATTTTAAATGCTTGAATCAAACGAATGAATATTATTATTATTATTATTTATTACTTCTCGGGCAACTAACAGGTACTATGTCAAATATTAATTTAACACGCACACGAATAACAAGTTGCCACATTCTGGAGACTTACGATATTAATCGTCTCACAAATCCAGACTGAAAACGCAATTAAAAACTGTGTCTCCACCGGGAATCGAACCCGGGACCTTTAGATCAGCAGTCAGATACCCAACCAACTGATCCATGAAGGCCGACATATATATATATATATATATATATATATATATATATATATATATATATATATATATATATATATATATATATATATATATATATATATATATATATATATATATATATATATATATATATATATATATATATATATATATATATATATATATATATATATATATATGTTATATTTGATGTTTTCACGGGTGAAATATGTTATAATATTTTTATCTCGGTTTTCCCGTGTCAGTAGGTCTTGACTAAGACCATTTGTCTTCCGACGTTTCGCCTGAATATCACCAGGCATTTTCAAGGACTTAACGAAAAGCACGCGCGCGACACACGTCTACTCACACTGAAAGCTCACCGTCTTTCAGTGTGAGTAGACGTGTGTCGCGCGCGTGCTTTTCGTTAAGTCCTTGAAAATGCCTGGTGATATTCAGGCGAAACGTCGGAAGACAAATGGTCTTAGTCAAGACCTACTGACACGGGAAAACCGAGATAAAAATATTATAATATATATATATATATATATATATATATATATATATATATATATATATATATATATATATATATATATATATATATATATATATATATATATATATATATATATATATATATATATATATATATATATATATATATATATATATATATATATATATATATATATATATATATATATATATATATATATATATATATATATATATATATATATATATATATATATATATATATATATATATATATATATATATATATATATATATATATATATATATATATATATATATATATATATATATATATATATATATATATATATATATATATATATATATATATATATATATTTATATATTTTTATTATCATTCATTAAGGAAAATTATGACAAATTGAATATTATTGTATACACAGGAAATATTCCTAGCATATGGGAGAGAAAGAATATTATCTAACTGACAACAAAAGGTAAGAGTGTCGATGGAATGGAAGTAGAAAAATGTACTTACTGTGTCCTGACTACTGTCGATATCAATTATTTTAATATCTGTAATTAAATTTTACGAAAAAAAAATTAAATCTCATTAAAGACGAAGTTGACTTACTAGCTGTCATCAGGTGACTTGAGTTCCTGGTTCTCCTATAATATTCGAACTTCGCTTTTATTGAAATGTTGAAGAACTGTCGTAAAATATTATTGTTAAAAATCCAATGTTTATGTATTTATACGCAAATATAAAGATATTCTCTGTAATAACCTTCCATGGTCCATTGTAATCTCTGTTTTAAATGTCCTATACCTATCCTGTTTATTTGTGGAGAAAAAACATGAATGTTATAAATATGTTGTTAAAATTGGGGATGTTTCAAGACAATAATATACCTAAGAACATTGTTAGAAGATGCATGAATGTAGAAAAGGCGATGTTTGTCTGCCATAATTTGGATTAATTGATTTCTCTTCACTTTACATACTCCACCAGAGTCACGCATAACAGAGGCACGTCGAAAATCTATAGACATGCACGCAAATCTATAGATTTCCACTTTTGGTAGGTACATACACATTATAAAATATTTTTTTTGGATTAGTTAAACATGTAGGGAAGTATTTGTTTTGTTTGCAAATAATATACAATTTCAGTGGGTTCTTTGTGTTAGGGTATTTATTTGAGTAATGCAATGTAGGTAGGTATTATTTTACTTTGGTGTGGTGTAAACCAACGCTAACTTAATTCATTTCACGTTCAATGTGGCAACACATATGGTTCCCTTTATATTATAAACTATACAACAAACAGCAACAACATGTGCTGCAATGTGCAGTTCTAACAAAACTGTATTAAACACACTCTGCTAGATTTAATACAACTTTATACTTGTATTTTCGCTCACTGCTACAAACTATGCGGTGTCATAGAAAGGGCAAACACAAACAATGAAGCTTAAGAAGTATGATTCTACTTAAACATGTTATAAATTCACGAACATGCTAACAATGTTATGAAACATAATATAGCAGCCTGTGGAATTTATACGTCTCAAAACATGAAACAAGCACAATATATTATTTATCTTTTTCAAACTGTTCGTGTCAATTTTCTACAGTTACCTATTTTTAGTCATGAACTTTTATTGCAATAAAAATCACGCGTCTTCTTACTAACTCAAAATGTTTGATGTTGAAACCAACCATTTTTGGAAGAACTTAATATTTGTTTAAGTATTGATGGAACAGTTAACTATATAATATCAACGAAAAATATTGGCATTTTGGGGTGAATTGTTGTAAAATAAACACTTTCTTGCAAGTAGTTCTTCCAATTTACCACTTTAAGCTTAGCTCAAGCTAAGAGAAACGAAGAATTGCCAGAAAAATTATTTTAGTTTAATTTATCCAATGTTTGAATATAAACTTGGGACGCAAGCACAAAAATCAAAAGAATTGACAATATGCTACGACACGTTCCTATGTAGGTAGGTACTTAAAAATTGAATACCTGCACGTTAGGTTACTTTCTACAAGTTTTCAAAAGAGTTTTTTATTCGATAAATAATTACCCTCCAAAAATTCGTGAGGGTTCGTATACAACTAGCAAAGATTTTTACTGAAGTAAATTTAGTCAAATTTATTCAATTTTCCCGCACTCGATTATGCTAATGATTCTTTAACAATCAAAGTTTTTGGGTCGAAAACTTCATAAAAGATTTAAGTGTAAATATTCGATCTTTTTCTGTTTTACCGGCCTGTTTCAAATTATATGTTTTTTTTTTTGTTTTTTTATATTCCTTAAAATCGTTTCGAAATCTCTCGTTGTGTTAAAATATTATTAAATTATTAATAACAGCGTTTACGAGCATTAATTTAACTAGTGTAATAAAACTTTGTAAAACTTCGAATTAGATCGAATATTTTTATTATTGCATATGCGCAAACATTGGATTCTTTTTCCCTGTCGGGAGTCAAAGATATTTTTTAACAGATTTTTAATTATCTCAATAGAGACGAAGTTGAAATATTTATTGTAGGAGAACCAGGAAATCAAGGCACCAACAGGGTTTACGACCTGTCATCGGCTGGTTTACGTAATCACTTTATGCGCTTACGCAACGTTCACCAATTATGCCTTTTTTTTAATGAGATCCCTATCAATTCAATTTTTGAAAGTTCTACAATACTGAAATTTTTCGCTTGAAAAATTTCACAAGTAGGTAAATAAGACAAAAATGACCTTATAAGTATGGCGCAATTCAGGGGTGACTTCTATGCGAAAAATGCATTGTCATCTCAGGTATAAGAATTGTTGCTCTCATTATTTACAAAAAACCAATTCTCTCAATAGATGGCGTTACAACAAAAATAAATAAAAATAATAAGAAAGCGAAAGAATTTCAGTATTGCAATATATAGAACTTTCAAAAATTGAATTGATAGGGATCTCATTAAAAAAAAGGCATAATTGGTGAACGTTGCGCAAGCGCATAAAGTGATCATGTAAACCAGCCGATGACAGGTCGTAAGCCTTGTAGGTGCCTAGATTTCCCGGTTCTCCTACAATAAATATTTCAACTTCGTCTCTATTGAGATTATTAAAAATCTGTTAAAAACTTCGAAGTAGATGTTTATTTTTTAATTTTTTGTTTTGTTTTCCTATTACCACGATCAGCATTAATACCCGTTGAGAAATTGATGTAAGAAAATACGCTTAAAAATTGTGAAATCATGACTCTCCACTATTCCTTAGTGTGGAGAGTAAAAATAGCTATAGCTAAAGATTATATAAAAAATCAATATCTAGAAACTTTATTTCTTTGACATTTCAAAGCCATCTGTTTAATTAATAAGAGATTTACTTTCAGAATAACTTTTTGGGAAGGTTGACGCGAAGGCCATTTTAGTAACCTTTATAGTGAGTCTTGTATTAATATTTACCAGCGAGCCCTAATTTCATCTTCTGAAAGAGATTAGGTAAGGAGACCTGTCATATGCAGAGGTTTTAAGGGTTGAATTTTAATATAATTCGGGCGGTAACTCCAAAGTTATATAACCAATCTTCAAAACCAAAGTAAAGCTGTGATCCAAGTTCAATAACTGAGTAATTAACAACGTTAGTTAATTACTCGGTTATCGTTAGTTAGTTTTTTTTTGATTCTTGAAAAACAAAATTCAGATATATAGAGATCCAAAGGTCCCGGGTTCGATTACCGGTGGAGACACAGTTTTTAAAATTGTGTTTTCAGTCTGGAGGTGTGAGACGATAAATATCTTAAGTCTCCAGAATGTGGCAACTTGTTATTGGATGTGTGTTAAATAATTATTTAACATAGCACCTGTTAGTTGCCCGACAAGCTACATAAAATTAAATAAAATAAAATATAAGAAAGTCAAACGATTATCTATAGACAAGCGATCTTATGAAAAGTTGGTAAATAATTTAAACAAAGATTTTATTTTGTTTGCTCTGTGCAATTAATCGAGATATGTGTTGAATTTGTTTATACAATGTAGGTATATAGAAGGCTCACCAGACATCTTTGATCTGTGAAAATATAGTATGTCCATATGCAATACAGCTGAAGATATAGTAAATTTAAAAATGAAATTTATTAAAATTATGAATTTTATATTAATTGTGTGCCCATTATTGCTGGTACAAGCAAATACAATATAGCAATAACAACAATAACGGGCATTCAATTTTTGTCCGATTAGCCATCGATATATATGTATGTACATAGAAGTTTTAGAGTTTTTCATCCTGGCTGTCGATGTCCTAAGTCAGCGGTTCTTAACCTTTTTGGCTGGCGACCCAAAATACAAATATATTTGAAGCCCGCGACCCTAATGTTTTTTATTATTTTTCAGTGATAATAAAACGGATTATAGGATGTTATTAAAAATATAAAAATACACAACATTATTGAATTTTTCTTTATTGAAATGAAACCATGCAGCATTGTAATAAATAATTCGTGACTACCCTGGTGTTGTATTTTTGAGCAAAGAAGATGTATACGTGGAGTTAAGTTTACAGAAAGTGCACACCGCATGTCATGCTGAGGATCCAATCTATTTCTGTACTTATTTTCATGACAGCAAGGCACGAAAATCCTGCTTCACATAAATAACAAAGAGTGTATTGCAGTCAAATTTTAAGCGTGATTCTCGTAAAACAGCGTGCAGCCACAGACAAACTCGCTAGAAAACAAAGAGAATATAACCTACGGATACTAGCAAACTGACTGAGAATGGCGAGAACCGAGACGGGCGGATACCGGCCATTTCGTGAGTACAACGAACTAAAAACCATCTACCAGTGAAGTGACATCGATCGACCTATTGATCAAAATTAAAAATATTCGATATTAAAAATGTATCGATAAAGAAATTTAACCTCTTCATTAGTGTCGTTTGGGGATTTCCCGCGACCCATCTCAAATTCTCTCGCGACCCGAATTTGGGTCGCGACCCGAGGTTAAGAATCGCTGTCCTAAGTGAATGGAATATGTGAAGAAAAAAAAACAAATCTTATGATCGCAGAGTAACCATAGCAGTTTTAAACTAGTACTGCTTCAGAACAAAAAAAGCCGAAGCTTCGATGGCTGGACGGAGTCGTGAAGGATGCGAACGATTACATGAAAATTCTTCGAAACACAATTGTACGAATAACAATTTTTCGAAAATCAGTAATCAGAATGACAATTGTCCGACAGCAAATTATTCGAACTAACATTTGTTGGAAAACCAATTAACCGAATTTAATATATTTTTGTGTCATTATGTTGCCTCCTTTGACATATTTGTTGCCAGTAAAATATATTCGATGAAGACTATTATTACTTGTTGTATTATTGTTAGGTAGGTACGTATGTTTGCACATTTTTAATAACTGATATTTGACAGCGCGGGATAGCCTAGTTTGTACACCAGTTTGTGTTTATCTAGTATTCACACCAATTAAGTTATTTTACTTTAATATTATAGTTACTTTTTTTCAATATATAATGCAATTGGCTCACGCCAGTCGCAATTATAACTACAAACAAACCTAACCAACCTATTTTCACCAAAGTTTTGTAGGTTTAGGTTTAAAAAATAGGTGTAAATCCTAGGATACCTGACAGCGCGGTGCGTCGCCATGTTGTTTATTCCATAGATTTTATTATACCTAATATACTATGTATATGTAGTACTCCGTGCAAAAAGTGAGTCATTTGTTTTCGATTCATACAAAATTTGCTAACTACGACATCTAGTATATTATAATAAAAATCTATGGTTTATTTCTTTCACAATACTACCAACATGACGTCATAAAAATTCGAACAATTGTAAATTCTGATAATTGTGTATTCGGAAAATTGTTTTTCGAAAAAATGTGATTCGAATAATTGCCATTCGTAAAATTGATTTTCGTAAAATTGAGCATTCGAATAATTGTTTTTCAAATAATTTTCCTGTCACCGATGCGAACAGCATCGGCGTCCGTAACTGGCGTAATGTGTCGCAGGATCGACAGTTATGGAGGCTGGCTCTGCAGGAGGCTAAGACCCGACCTGGGTTGTGGAGCCACAGATGATGATGATGACTGCTTCAGAACAGACTACGTCTAATGTCTAGCGAGGCAGTAAAATTTTCAAAAAAGCGTGAAAAAAAAACGAGTGGGTTGTGACCAACGCGAAACTCCTCACTAATAAGTCACTCCATAAAGTATTCAAATTTTGTATGGAAATTTTTCAGCATTATCATGAAATGAGTTTGTTTAATTATTTTTTTATTTAAATACTTAATATGATTCTTCAATGCCATTGTATGAATGTGATGAGCCTTTTTACCAATTTGAAAATAAAAATTTCAAATATTATTAAGTTTCCTGAGCTTGGGGTCACTTTGAAATATTTGACCAGATATCCTTCAAAATCTAATGGGATCTAATTGAGTATTAGATATACATATTTGCAAAATTTGAAAAGAATCGAATGAGTACTTTAGTCTATAATTGATAAAGTAAAATGAACACGCCGTAGATAGCACATAGCACACGGCACACATCACATAGCACACACACACACACAGTTACATTGTGATGAAACTTTCAGAATACAATCTCAGCATTATACTGGTTGATAATCTGCAATAAAAAAATACCCTTAAAAATTGCGAAATCATAACTCCCCACTATATCCCCATGGGTTAGTGAGGAGTTTGCCATATCAATGTGAAATAAATTTCATATTTGTATGAAAAATGTATATAACAGAAGTAAAATAGCTTCTGTAAGGGTTGAGTGATCAACTTCATATTGATATTGTATGTGTCTCTATAGATACGTGTATTTTTTACTCTCCACTTCTATCTTCGTCAAGGGGTAGGCAGTGAGAACCGAACACCGTATTCTTCTATATTGACACATACATCACCTCATCAACATTGATACACTGTCTTATACATGCTCAACTTGCTAGTAATGCAATTTTACTTAAAATTTCTGAACAGTTATCATGTAGAAAATGCATACTAAGAGTTTCTTGACAACATTTTTGTGTGTATGGTGTATTTTGAAAAATTTTCCCTCTGGAAATCTCATATTTGTTTAAGAATGTAATAGAAATGTACTTCATAAAAATGTATTTAGAGATTGTCAACCTTTCAAGAAGAAAAAATGAACGCTTACTATGGTATGGAGAGTTTAGTGTTGGCCACAACCCACTCATTTACTAATAAAATAGATACTCGTAGGTGCATTATTATAGGAAATTGAATCATGCATATTCGTACAAATTTTTACTCTAATTAACATAAATAGAGAGTTTGCTCTTCAAAACATTTATAATGTCACATTAATATCCATTCAAAAAGTATTTAGTGAGGTAATATTTCTGCGAATATTTTTAACAAGCGAAGAATATTCATATGAAGTTGGTATCTGTCTATATTATGATAAATACCAACAGTTGGTATCTGTCTATATTATGATAAATACCAACAGTAAAAATTCTATGGCGAGATAAAAATATACATTTTAAGTTTTGCTCATTAAAAAGCTAGACAGTGGTAATGTTTTTCACTTTTTCATAGTTTGCATAAGAAGTGAGAATGTAAATGAAGAGAATTTAAATGTTATATAATAAGGACTTCAAAACACGTCCTTGTCTCGTGAAACCAACCAGGTTGGTTAGTGCTTGAATGTAAAGTGCTTGAGATAACGAACGTTTCAAAGTATCCACCTAAGTTGGTGTTGCATACGTATTTCTTTCCGACGCAGACTGCTACAATCTCTACATATCTCCAGGAATTGTTAGTGATTATGAATAAAATAAAGTGGGAGTAATAAAGACTCCAGGGAAGCTTTATCTATGGTGGCCGTCAGCTTCGGAGAGACTTGACATGACACAAAAAGAAGAAAAATAAAGTAAATAAATTAATCACTTATAAAATAAATACCTACGTACTGAATTATCACATCAAATATCACGATGTTATCAGGAGGGGAAGTCTGGTCCAACCGGCGAAATCAAAACCCTCACGATTACCCATATCATAGATATAATAATTATATGGAGTTCTATAATATCTTAAGATGTCATAGAACTCCATATGATAATTATTATATCCATGATATGGATAATTACGAAGGTTTTGATTTCGCCGATTGGACCAGACATGCCCCCCAGTTTATGAGTTTTATTATACTAATACATAATATTTACACAAATAACAATGAAGCACTATTGTTATTGCATACTCTACTAGGTCGCGGAGGTTAATAATATTATTGAGAGTGTAGCATTTTTTATATAATTTATCTTTTAATTAGATGCAAAATATAAATATAAGAAAAGTATAATATATACCTATGTTTAGGTGAGTATGTATCTTTTACAGGTAAAAAATATTTTCATTAAAAATGTTTAATTTTACATTGCATATTATTCATTAAATTAATATTATAATGAAGACAACACTTATTCCAGAATCATGGTGCCATATTCACCTTGTACCATTCTAAAAAAATAAAGGATATGTCACACAGTGTGGAAAAATACAGAGGCATCAACTTGTATCAACTACAACACCAACTCAGTTTGGATTAACCACTTTTAAATTAATAAACCTCAGATGCAATACAGGCGGTTAGGAGTTAATGAAGAAGCATAGACTTAATAAAGAAAACCTATACTTAGTTTTCATAAGACTTTACAGAGAGCCTACTCAGACGGTATGGACATGTAATGAGATAGCAAAACGATCGTCTGGTGCAAACTGCTCTAACTCTCAGGAAACAGGAAAGGAAAAGGACGTCCACTATCCACGTGGTGGTGTTGTATGAGTAGGCTAATGAATAAAATCCAAATACCAGCCCCAACAATACAGGACAGATCATTCTGGCACCGAAGGATTAGGAGAGGCGACCCTACCTAAAGTAGGACAAGGCTACGAAAAGGAAGAAGCATACATAGTAATTTCAACGACAGGTAGTGAATATTCTTAGAAGCTAAAGTAATTAAAAGACGGGATATGGTGCAATGAGTTAAAATGGTTTTGAGAAACTGAAAGCATATTATAGTAAATTTTGTACAATTTTAGAATACCAAAGTTTTAATGTTGGGACTTTAATTTTTTAACAGAGTGGACATTCAGGAAACAATTTGATACAAAATGAAAAAATAAAATCTACAAACAGCAACAAGCGAACAAGTAAAATATAATTTCAAATAAACTTCGTTGAACAAAAAGGATGAAGATTAAAATATAATAAAGAGTTCAAAAATAATGTTTGTATTTAAAATAAAATGGTTCCAAGGTCCGGGAATGGCAATAGGAACAACTTACTAGTCCGCCATTTTCCTGTCCCATTGTCCTCTACGAAAAATTAATTAACCATAAAACATTAGAAAAGCCGCCACTGGGGTGCTCTACTATTTAAAGTCTTTATTAAAGTAAATTGCCTTGTTAGTTTATCATATTTTAAAATATCTCTCTGCTCTGTAAATAATTTAATTTATTAAATTAATCGAGTTATGTGAAATTGAGGGGAGTTGTTAATTAAATTACTTCCCCGAAACCCTACACTTTGGTTGGACGGATCGCTTCAGTGGACAGCGGAATGATTATGAATGATAGATTGATTATACAGCGCTTTGCCCTGGCAAGTCAACCATTTAAGAGTCGTTTTCAATTCATTTTATTGAGTTATTTTGAAAATTTAAAACAGAGATTTTTGTTTGAAGATTTATTTTACTGCGTAATTACAAAAATTTAATGTTGTATCCAAAATAACTTCAATAAACAAAATTAAAACACGGACGATTTGTGTCTTTGGATAGCATTGCAACGCTTGCAGAGTACCTACTCGCCAGTTATTGATAAAAATGAAAAAAAAAATCATATGTTTGTATATTTTATTAAGATTATTTTATTAAGTACCTACAGTTTCTTACATCTAATTCAAACAAAAAGAATATAACTATCTTTAGTTTATCGATCGACAATTGTCAATTATTAGTAGTACTCCATTGTATGTAGATATAATAAAATTGTTATTATATAATAATAAAAAAAGGGATAAAATACAAAAAAAACTTCGATTTTGTTCAATTAAATTTATTTGATTATTGACGCGTGCAAGGCGCATCGTCAGAATAATACAGAACTCAGAATTCTTCTTCTTCTGCTTGTTCTAGTGCTGGGTACTGTTTATTCTCGGATTCACTCCTGGGACGCGAATGTCCAGCTGTCATTCCATCTCTTTGGTGTCGTCCAGGGGGTCTGCTGGTTGACGGTATCTCGTCTGCCGCTATTTTCACCACTCTCACTGAATCCGCTCTTTCGACGTGATCTCTCCAGTAAAGTCTTCTGTTTCTACCCCATCGCAGATCCTCCGAGTTTCGGGGTTTCGTACTCTGTCTCGGATGGTTAAACCCGCGATGGGCGGAGAGTTTTCATCTCGGTGGCTCGCAAGAGACTCTTTGTTCTCGTGGTGTCGGCTCTGGTTTCGATGTCGTATGTCATTATTGGCCTTACGCAGAATTAATAGACCAAAAATAAAGTATTTATTTATTTTATATCTACATAAAAATAATATAAACAAATTAAAATAAAAACAAATTTACATAGTAGGCATGACTAAAGTATATTTAAAAAAAGAAAATACTCCAATATCCATCAGACACAGAGAAAAGGAAGCTCACAATATTTTAAAATATCTTTTCTTTTATGTATTCAATACCTAGGTGACGAAAAGCGGCAAAATATATAAATTTATTAGTAAATAGTTATTACAAATACTTGGAAAATAACTAGGATTTTTTAAAATGTATAATTTTCATGTTCTGAGATTTAAAGAGTTGATGGGAAATTAAGGGGCTTTCTCAAAGCTTTATCCTTTATATAATATATAATTTGAGGCGGAAAGATGGAAAGCTGATTGGAGATATAAGAGCCCTATGGTAAATAAATATTTATTTAAATAAAAAAAACAACATAATCTTTATTTTAAGTAAAACCATAAGTGAACGTCTAAAATGTCATGGTAAATTATTAAAGAGATGTATTTTACTTGAAAATTATTTTTGTCGATCGTCGAAAAATAAAAACGCTCTATGTATGGTGGTAGATCCAATATAAAAAATATCCTCTTCAATATTTCATTTCAGAGAATTTTTATACGAACAAACAAATGTTAACATTATAATGCGATTTAGCGTTTTGATTAAATAAATATAAAAACGGTTCCAAAGTCATGGTTTCAATGAGTAAAGGCCTGCCGCATTTGGTATGTTGTTATTGACAGATTTGGGTGTACCTACTGCCAATTTGAGTGGGGAATGTCCATTATGCCTTTTGCCTATATTGGAAAGCACCAGTTAATTTGGACTATTTGCTGTTTGACGAGCACTACATATTCGATGTTAATTATCAATAAACATTGTACCTACTATGGTAAACTCTTTTCACATAATTTTGAAGCGGAATTTGATTTACCAAATGAATTATTCATTATATTGGCTTTGAATAAAAAAGTAGAATTTATATTGGAAACGAACCATATAAGTTCTATAAGTTACTGAGTCCATTTAAATTAAAAATATGAATTATATCCTGTATGTATTGATTAAAATCAAATATATTTTGGCGTTTGTTTTTGCTGATTGATAATTTCTGTTGTTTTAGCCAAATATTATGTGTAAAGTATACAATATTATTAATAATATTATTTATAATATTGTATAACATATCTATAAATCTATCAGCTTTAATTACGCAATTGCACAGGTAGGTACTACAATTTTTGTCGTGATGTTTTACATACGTGTATGACTTTGTTTCCTTTGAAGTTTTGACATCGTAGCCCTAACCAGAGTTAATCGACTTCATATTCATAAAATGTATGTAAAGAATTTCAACTTAGAGCTGCGTATTTTTTTATAGATAACGGTCAAAAATTCAAAAAATTTTACAGAATATATCTGTCAAAACTTTTTAAGTGAAATGTAATATTTCAAAAAGTTTAAAGGCGAAAACAATAACAATGGGCTCCGTTAAATAGCATAAAGGGATAATCGACCTTTCAAAAGGAAGATAAGTCTATAGGTTCGTAGGTATAATTGCACTGTTGTCCAATGTTGGCAACAACTATTTTATTCTGCATCTTACTTAGGTACTAGGTGTACACATTTTTCCGTCAATCAAATATTACACATCTTCATGTCCTAATTCTCCAGACATTTACAATATACAGATATACACGAAGTAATACATATGTTACATTTAGTTGTTCATTGTTAAAGATTGTGTTCCAAGTGGTTTAGCTCAGCAATTGGATTATTTACCACTATGCATATCGTTTGTGATATTATGACATACATAACTGTGCCACCAAATTTACTGCGAGAATAATATTCCTCGTGTGTTCATTAAATTCCACGATGGCTCCTAATTGGAACAAAGCATCACCACATTCCTATACCAGCAAGTAATATTTTCTCCATGTATAATCCGATTAGACTAAAAGTAGAGTCAACATAACGGAATTTCTGCTTAAATTTGTAGGTACCAGCTCCACAACCTTGTAGGGTATATCGAACTTATGCAAATACGATTGGTTTAATATTATCAAAACTCCTGCAGAATCTGTTTTGATCGGAACAAGCATACATTAAAACAAATTGTATACAACGTTAAACTTAAATATTGTCTTATAATATACATTTTAATTATATTGAATTTTGTTAACTATCTCAAATAGAAAACATTAATTTGTAATTGGTCTTACGTTTAAACATGCAAGAGGAAGAAGAACAAATACATCCACCCAGAGAAAGACCAAAGAATTTCTGGATCGTTCAAAGACGAAACCAATTGCAGAGATATGGCCTAGGACGCTTAGGTGATATAATACAGAAGGACCTAGGTATAATTAAAAGATGAGGAGAGCTTACCCCAACAGTGGCCACAGCCAAAGAGTTAGGAGGAGAAGATAACATGTCAAGGGGAAGTCGAATGAACCTTCTAGTAATAATTTGGTTAAATACGATTTTAATTATGTAATTTATGAATTTCGAAAAGATATATAATACATTCATAACAAATTACAATTTCTTTGCATACTGGATATCATTCTTATATAAACTTGATTAAATTCCATAGTCTGGTTTAATTGTGAAAGTAGCTAAACTTATCCCTTGGGAATGCACTAACTTCTCCGTGTCAACATTCCGACGAGAATTCTATAAGAATGTTCGAGGAAATTTCTTTGGACCCATTGGACTTGAAGACCTTACATACAGCCACGAAGAGCAACTTCAGGGTTTTCAGGAATTTTCGTATAAAATACGGTACACTTATTTTCTCACTCAGTCAATGGTTAGTCTAATAATAAGTTCTCTCTGGGACTTAAAGTGCACTGTCTGCAAGATTTTAGAGTTCTCCAAACTTTTTTTGTGTTCTTTCAGAGTTTTACAAAAGAGGCCGTTATAAGTCCACAAAAACAGAACGGGTGGGGGTGAGGAAGAGCAGTAGCTGTGAAATATATGATTGATTTATTTCAATTAAGGTAAGTTTTTGTTGTTGCCATCTATCCTTAAAAAGGAGCGGTCGTTTCAAAATCTATCGTACCATAAAAGTCGACGTACGTGATTAAAACAAAGTGAATTGTAATAAATGAAATAAAATATTTTTCTATTCATAATTTATTTTTATTTTTGCTATTTTTACGTTTCCACAATTTATGGTTTGTATTTTTTTCTTCATAAAAGCATTGAATAATTGATTAATATCAAGATTAGATTACTACGGCAAAAACGAAACCGTAAGGCGGATATTATGCTTTTTTTTGGCTTTTCAGTGTGCTCTTAATTTGTTTAGTTCGGATCAAAAGAAATTTATTTCCTCTCTAATGCCTACGTTGGTACAATGATAAAAACGCCAAAAAAAAAACAACAGATTAATTAAATTTCTCCTCTTTCGTGGTCTTTTCTTGTATCAATTCTAGGCTGGTACGTACATTTAAAATTCGTTCAGTCTGAACTGCCACAATATTTTTGAGAATTTAATATTCTTTTATCAAAATTTTTCGTGTCATGAAATCGCTCGAGGCATCGCCCGAAATGAGCTAATAAACAGGTCACCACCGTCAAGGTTTACAAAACTTTATAAAGGAGTTCTTTATTAAAAATATCCTTTTACTTTTGCTACTCAATCGTTAGCGAGATCTCTGTCATTTTGTAAGTATTTTGCTTTGTGTATTCTGCGTATACAGACACAATATTACATAATATCATTTTTCCTGATCGAGGGAAAGGCAAATTAACCCATATTTTTTGTATCAATTTTTCAAAAGATGAAACGATTCGCATGTACATTTTATGTAGATAGTATTATTTCATATTTTTTTTTATATAAATACATATTTAATGAGAATAATATGTACTCGTAAGGATATACCTATCATAGAGAAAGATATTTTCAATAGCTAGTTAAGAACATTTTGATGATAGTTAAGAACATTTGATGCTATGAAATAATAAAAAAAATATTATAAATTAAATGTGAGGTAAGTCATACCGTGAAATACATTCTAAAGAAAGAAACATTGTAAGAAGCTATGAAACAACCCTGTATGAGATTTTTTTTATTAACTAAGCAACCCACCCAAATCGAGGGTGATTTGTGCCATTCTAGTGTCTATGAGACACACAAATTATTATTTATACTTATTTGAAGAATTACATACTTTAATTGCTAGTTGAAGATTTACAGGTTAATTTGATTAGAGAAAAAAAAATTACAAACTTGGCAATAAATGCGTTTTTTGTTGTGTGATAATAGGTGGGCGATATTTAAGGGACGAGGAACATTAACAATAGAATAATAAAGATGAAATGCAGATCTATTTGGGCAACAAATGTCTGTATGAGACGATGAATCAATATGTAACTTCTAACTCTAGTATAATTGTTTTTGTAACTTCAACATTGTATTGTTTATAATAAAATTATATTATTTATATAAAAAAAAAATAATAATAATAATATAATTTATTATTTTTTTTATTATTTATAATAATGCATTTTATTATTTTTTATTGTTTTAAAAAATAAAATAAAAATTTAATTGAACTTATTAGAGAAAAAAAAATTGTGACAGTGACAGATGTATGCAAATGCAAAGATAGTGTTCTCTCTACCTATGTACATCATAATATAATCCCATTGGAAATAAATTTATGTTAAGGTTTGTGTAAAAAGGAAAGATAATTAATCTATCAAAACAGGTCTTACTGAAGCATTCGGCATTTGTTTATATTTCCATCGATAATATCTATCTGCTAATGATTGTAAAAAAAACATTTTTTTTTGTAATTTTAAGGGTGCAAATGTAATTTGTTATACTGAGTACCTACTTGCCATTAACATAAGAATCTATATTTACTAACATATTTTTTACTAACACGGCTGACCGCCGTGGCACAGTTGGTAAGCCGTTTGGTTTTTTGTGCGGGCGTCCAGGTTTCGATTCCCAGCAGAGGAGAAATTTATGTAAATTAATTTCTCACGCTAATATTGCTTCTCTGGGCTGGTAACACTTGTTGGTTGGAATAAATTGCCATATGGCAATACTTGCGCAGGGTGCAATGAAGTTAATAATTTTGACGAGAGATAGCTTTTTACTCTCTACACTGTGGAATAGTGGAGAGTCATGATTTCACAATTTTTAAGCGTATTTTTTTTACATCAATTTCTCAACAGGTATCATGTAGAGAGTGCACACTGTGAGTTTCATCGTGATGTGTTTGTATGTATGGCGTACGCCGTAAGGATTATCCTTTTAGCGTCCTCCCTACAGCCCAAACCATAAATGTAAACTGCATTTCCTAGAGCTGATTAGTTTTCCAAAGACAACTTTTGATTTCTTCTCTATGAATTCATCATTTACGTTGTTTTTTGTGTGTCCTCTCAGCAGCCCAAACTATAAGTCCGATTGAATTTATATTAGCATCATATGTGTTAAGTCCATAAACTTATAGCTGATTAGTTTTCCATAGATATCCGTTAATTTCTTCACTATGATTTAATCTGTTGAAATTTTCATAATGCTCTCACGGTCTGGAAAATCGAGGTATTTTTATACTGTTTGAAATTTTGATACGATAAAAATACACTCATCAAAAATGCATCCAAGGATTGTCAAAATATAAAGAAGAAAATCTATGGTCTGCCATATCAATGTGAAATAAATTTCATATTCGTATGAAAAATGTATATAACAGAAGTAAAATAGCTTCTGTAAAGAAAAATTGAGTGATCAACTTCATATTGATATTGTAAGTGTCTCTATAGACAAGTGTATTTTTTTACTCTCCACTTCTATCTTCCTCAAGGGGTAGGCAGTGAGAACCGAACACCGCATTCTTCTATCTTGACACATACACCTTCGATTTTGGGTGGGTTGCCGAACTTAAAAAAAAAAGATAAAATAAATTTAAAAACAGTGAACTACATCTTCCTTTTAATAAGTTGTTTTTTAAATACTTAATTAAAATTTGCTCTTCGCAAACTCAACTCATATTCGACTTATAAGATTTATAATAAAACTGCTTTAATTTATTCGTTGTTTATATTTTTGGATGGTAAACATAATATTCCTAAATTAATCAACCTTGTAATTAAATGCGATGTTTTATTTTATATACTTAATTTATTGTTTTACGTTTACATAGTTTAAATGTAAAACCCTTTGAAGTCGTGCTCTTTGTTCTTACAAAAGAACAAAATTACCAAAATATCTCTAGTTATAATTACTGAATCTTAGTCTTGAAGAACAAATTAATAATACAGTTACTCTTAATTTAATTTAAATCAATTAAGAACTCATAAATTATAATATATATTGAATTAATTTTAAAAAATACAACAACATACAGCGTATAAGAAATTATATAAAATAAAGATGATTTGAGTAATATTATTGTATATGCTAGAAGCCTTTTACAATAAAAAATATATACAGTAGTTACAACAAAAATATTTAACAAAAAAAAATGATGAAATCAATGAGCTACAAAATAATATAACAATTATAATAATAATGGATTAACAAAACAAAGTCAAAAAGCATAATAACTAAAAATCTAGAAATGATATAAAATTACTAGACACCATACAAAAAACCGAAAATAAGAAAGTAATAAAAAAAAACAAAAACAAATTATTAACTAGAAAGAATAAAACAATTCAACAAAAAATGATTGATGCATTAAAATGATGAAAAACTGTCAATGTACATAAATAAAGAAAGAAACATTATGTTAGTTATGTATGTATGACGGCGGTATATTTTTTTAATGTGGGGGCGCTTAGTAAGAATATGTCGAACTCTTGAAATGCCTATTGTATGTACCTATTACATATTCTGTAGATTGTTCCATGCTGAGCATAGTTAGTGTGCTGAGTGGTTAGGTGAAAAAGAGGAGTGTGTCTAGTTAAATATAAATTAATCTGTAGGAATTCATATTTTTTATCATAGCAAAATAGCTTTCCAAATTGGCATTGAAATAGAAAGAATCTCAAAATACATATGAAAAAGAAAACTATTATGTCCTTATAAACAAGTACCTACATATACATACTCATACGTTCCCTAAAAAAGCGTAAATGTTTGTGTTACAGGTGAACGAAATAGGTCGTGGCAGGATTCGAACTCGCAACCACTGCATTTCTATCCCTGCGCGCTAACCGCTCCGCCACCACCCATCTAAAAACAAAAAGTTATAATATTTCTTCATAACCGTAAGTAGGTAACATTCGATTAACATTATTTATAAGATCACTCTATTTTCTATTTAATTTACTGGTATCGGTCATTGAAGATTATCGTCAGTCATCCAACTGTCAATTCGTTCATGAGAATTCAATTCTCTGAATGAATCGACATTATTAAGCCAATTTGCGTGTACGAAGGAACATTTTGTATGGCGTAGTGGACTTTTGCATGCTAATAACACCAACAAGAGGCCTCGCAGCATATATGTTCCCATACATGGATTTACTCAGAATTCGGAGCAGAACATTTTATGTGAGTTTTGTGTGTGTGTGTGTGTGTGTGTGTGTGTGTGTGTGTGTGTGTGTGTGTGTGTGTTAGGGTGTGTGTGTGTGTGTGTGTGTGTGTGTGTATGTGTGTGTGTGTGTGTGTGTCCGTCCCCCTTATAACTTTTGATCCACTCAATTTACAGAGCCCAAGTTTTCAGAATACATGAAAAGTTATAGGCCTACAAAACGTTTATACTGAGAATTGTAAATTTATGTTTCAGTCAGGGATTATCAACTTTTGAAATTTTGGTTTATTTTTCCATATATCTCAGAAACCATAAAAGCTAGAACGCTGAAAATTGGTATAAACATAGACAAATACAAAATCTCAAATGTGTTTTTCCAAAAAAATTCCAGGTTTTCTAAAACATTTTTTATTAAGAAAAATATTTTTTATGATAAAATTATGAGTTTAACTGCCTATATTTCCATTTTTTTTAAATATCGAAATACAATTTGTATGGCAGTCGCCTATATACAATAATATATGTAAGAAAACTTAATAGTTTGATAATTAAATCTCCAAACATACATACCATCATGCTGTTTTCATATTCTGGGTAGGATCAAAGGACTGACCTTCATAGTATCCTATCTTGACATACATACCTAGGTACATGTGTTGTATATAAAACCAAATATTATCTTAAAATATTAAATAATTTGTATTTATGGGTTTATAGTTTTGTACTTATTCTTCAACTATACATACTATCGCTATCGACAGTTGGATCTCATGTGTTACATGCAACTAGTACTAAACAATAACATTGTTTTTTTATGACATCATTTTTATATATCTCAATGGAGATGAAGTTGGAATATTAAGGGAGAACCAGGAAATCAAGGCGGCACATACAGGGTTTACGACCTTTCGTCAGCTGGTTTACGTGATCACTTTTATGCGCTTTCGCAACGTTCACCAATTTTGCCTTGTTATTGAGTTCTCTATCAATCCAATTTTTGATAGTTCTATAAGCATATATTATTCATAGATATTGTAATTCTTCGATATAAGCTGTTTTTACCATTGCCATCTATGTAATGAAGAATATTTTTTTTAACGCACTCTGTTGAGAAATTTGTTCGTAAACAACAAAAGCCACAATTCTTATACATACATGAGGTAAAAATGCTTCGCGTATAATATCGCGGGCGTCAAGCCAGAAGGGCGTATCTACAAAAATGCGATTTTTCGTTTTTTATGCCAAACGATACTTTCTTAAGACCTCCAAAATTACGGCATTCCGTTGCGTATATTTCGAGATATTTAAAAAAAAAATTGAGAAGGTCGTATGGACTGAACATACGCCGAAGACTTGACCGATATCTTTGTGAAATATTATCGAACCAGATGGTTGAATCTTCATACGCTGAACGTTTAACAGATATTTTTAAAGAAAATGTCTGAAAAAATGATTAAAAAAAAAATAATATGATACCTTTCAAAAAAATCGATGATGCCATTGAAACCTGCCAAGCCTGAAGGGCGTATCTATAAACATTAAAAATGGCAGAAGCTTTAGACTAATTGTCTCAATTTTGCTATAAAACGTTTAAAAACATCTCATAACTAAGTTACATATTTTTTTCTCTGTAATTTGTAGCTTTTTAGAAAATTTGTTTTTACCGCCCACAATAATCATGAATTTTCTATACAAAAATCGAGTCCACATTTAGAAACATTAGCGAGCCAGAAGGGCGTATGTGCAAAATATATAAGAAATTCACTAGTTATTTAAATTTAGGTAATACTCCTCGATGAGGCTTAATTTTTACTAAATTTTCCACAAAAACTCTGCTTGGATAATTGAACCGTACATAAATAAATAGTTTTTTGTCATTTCGTTTGTACGTCCTTCTGGCTTGACATCCGCGATATGTCGCCCCTGAACTGCGCCAGAAATATTATTTCATTTTTGGCTTGTTTACCAATTTGTACCAATATGGCGCAGTTCAGGGGTGACATATATGCAAAAGCATTGTTACCTCATGTATAAAAACTGTGTCTTTTATTGTTTACGGACCAAAATCTCAATACAGTGCGTTACAAAAAAGGTTCATCGTCATTTCATGGATGTCAATGTTAAAAACGGTTTATTTTCAATAATTACAATATCAATAAATTAGATATATAGAACTTTCAAACATTTGATTGATAGTAAAGTCAATAAAAATGCATAATTGGTAACGTGTAAGCGCATAAAGTGATCACGTAAACCAGCCGATGACAGGTTGTAAGCCATGTAGGTGCCTTGATTTTCCGGTTCGCCCTTAATATTCCAACTTCGTCTCCATTGAGATATTTAAAAAAAAATGTCACAAAAATATTATTGTCTCCCGACAGAGAAAATATCCCATGTTTGCCTATATTTTATTTTATTTGGGAAACCATTTTAATTAGACATGGAAATTTAAAGGTTATATTCTGTTGGTATGCAAATTATACTTATATTTCGGGATCAAACCGAAATATGTATAACATAATCTGACTACTATTTAACGTGCGTGGACAAACCAAACAGCTCCATATATTAGATTATCACGGATGGCGATAATCCAAATTTAATTAATTATATCAGGATAATGCAAGCTGAGATATATTATGAGAATACTGGGTATAAGAGATTTAAAGAATTTGTATCACTTACTCATTTATTGTGCAGACAAAATATACAAAAAATCGATATGCTAAAATTTTAATGTGCACAGTGAAGTGAAGTGAACTCGGAATGAAAATACGAGGATCACGAGCACTAAGCACCAGCTGGAGTATCGAAACGGAATGGTTTTTTATTTCCAAGATGGCCGTATTTATAGGCTTAGTAAATTAGAGATGTGCAATAAATGTGCAATAGCCATAGCCATAGCTTCATAATATTACAATAAAATATACATTTACATAGGGTAAGAACATTATAGAGAAACCCCTAAGTGGATTCCACGAAATTTAATATATGTAGTGTCATAGAAAATCCAACAGCTTCATAATATTACAATAAAATATACATTTACATAGGGTAAGAACATTGTAGAGAAGCCCCTAAGTGGATTCCACGAGATTGAATATATATGTAGTGTCATAGAAAATCCAACAGCTTCATAATATTACAATAAAATATACATTTACATAGGGTAAGAACATTGTAGAGAAGCCCCTAAGTGGATTCCACGAGATTGAATATATATGTAGTGTCATAGAAAATCCAACAGCTTCATAATATTACAATAAAATATACATTTACATAGGGTAAGAACATTGTAGAGAAGCCCCTAAGTGGATTCCACGAGATTGAATATATATGTAGTGTCATAGAAAATCCAACAGCTTCATAATATTACAATAAAATATACATTTACATAGGGTAAGAACATTGTAGAGAAGCCCCTAAGTGGATTCCACGAGATTGAATATATATGTAGTGTCATAGAAAATCCAACAGCTTCATAATATTACAATAAAATATACATTTACATAGGGTAAGAACATTGTAGAGAAGCCCCTAAGTGGATTCCACGAGATTGAATATATATGTAGTGTCATAGAAAATCCAACAGCTTCATAATATTACAATAAAATATACATTTACATAGGGTAAGAACATTGTAGAGAAGCCCCTAAGTGGATTCCACGAGATTGAATATATATGTAGTGTCATAGAAAATCCAACAGCTTCATAATATTACAATAAAATATACATTTACATAGGGTAAGAACATTATAGAGAAGCCACTAAGTGGATTCCACGAAATTTAATATATGTAGTGTCATAGAAAAATAAAAAAAAAATATATAACTAATGTAATACAGTAGCATGTAAAAATTAAAGGAAATAAAAATATTTACAACAAAAATTACACATTTTACATAAATGGCATAAAACCGAAGAAATGAGAAATGAAGATAGTAGATATAAAGGCAGCAGAATCAAAGAAGAGGAAACAGGAAATGAGCAATCTGGAAAGGAAGTCCAAGTCGAAAACATGACTCATACATAATTGATTCATACTCCTGATAACTCTAATTGCTGTAAGTTTTGTAAATTTATTACCAAATAAACAAGTCCAAATTATTGAAAATATTATTATATGTGATGCACATTCTATTAAAAGGAGCATTCACGCCGACATTTGAATGTCAATGGTTAACACCGAATAAGTGGTGCAATCTGGTATCACATTGAGGTACTCTAAGAGTTATCAAACCGAGTAGCTTAAGGGAGTCAATCTTATTATTTATAATATTGCATAGAAACATAAAATCAAGTAAAATCAAGTAAGTTCTGGTTGGTTGGAAGAAATTGCCTAATGGCAATAAGCCCGCCAGTGTACAATTATATTTGTTTATATTATGTACAAGAAGATGTATAAATAAATAAATAAATAAAACCCATCTATTATAAGGAGTGTTAAGCATGAAGTATTTGGTAGCATTCAAGTACTTTGAGAATTGTATGTTACTGCGATAGCATAAATGAGCGATAAATATTTTTTGAATTCTCCTCTATACGTGTGATGTATTTGATGTATTGAGGATTCCAAATGGGCTAAGGTCAAATATTCAGTAAATTTTATTGAATAAATTATAATCGATTGATGACATCTATTTGATAAATATTTTTGCACGACTTTGAAACGAAGCAGAAGATTCTAATATAAATAGTCATTCCATTGAAATTTCTGAATTTTCCGTACAATAATAAGGTACTGGAGAAATGAACCATTTATTGGATACTATGTTTGATGTCAAATATTTGTATTCATGAATTTTTCTTTGTATTTCAAATCTAAAGGGGTACATTTACAGAGGATATATTTTTAGATTATTATACGGTTCGATACGTCATATCTGAGATTTAAACCTAAATTTTGGAGTACACACTTTATAAACATCTATTCAAATATAATACAACTACGTATATATAAATAATACAAATGGAAGGGATTATTGAATTTCCGAGGTTTTGTGTTGGAAGAACGGTGGGGAATTATTGGAAGTGCTATGGTATACATATCAAATGATACCTTTCATATTTCTTTCAAAAGTTGTAAATAAAATTCGAATCGTTAAAGATACTTACACAATTGTTTTGCGTTTTTATTAAACGAATGATTTCCACTGCGATGCAAAGAGGAAAATATCTGTGAATTTTATTTTGTAAAAATTATAGAAGTTATTGTTATTATTGAAAATATAATATGTAGGTACCAGACAATTATTTATTTAAACTAAAAAGTTTTCTTTAATTGATTATACCTACTGTTTTGTTTTCTTTTGGAATGTAACATAATATTGTGCGATATCGGAAAAAGAAAACAGATTGGACAAGATGGAAAAGTTTGAAGGAAGTGGACTTACTGTGCCAGCTTACTTCTCTCTCTCTCTCTCGTAGTTCTTCTTTCTGCTCGTCAATGGTACAATATTTGTTTCCTACACCTATCTATAATTATTACTTGTGGGTTCCGAGAAAGTTAAAAAAAAATGGTATGTGCCCACGGCGCCGAATTAGTATGCAATAATTTTATACAATAGATGCACATGGTGCGAACTGAGCATGGTGTCTGAAGAAGGTGGTCTGCTCACGCGCGGACAGAGGTGGTATTATTGTTGTCACCTTCAATGTTTGGATGTAGGTATGAAAGGGGTTTAGGTATGTCAGGAAGATGAGAATGCGGCATCACATATTATGTTACCCTTTGTTAGATTATTAAGCTTATAAATTGATGCATTTATCATATTCGAATTAGTACATATTCGAATTCAAGCTTGTATGCTTGAATTCAGATGTTTTGTTACTCTTACAATGGTTTTAATTTCATTAAATACTTATTTTCCTATTAAATTTGAAAGTCGGTTGATTCGTTAAAGCTCTCATTGAAAGGCTACAAATTACCCGAATGCATTAAATAATTAACCACTATCTAATTTGATTTCCTTCCGGCCGTCTCTTTGGCGAGTATTATGATCTTAAAATCGTTCATATGCTAATCAATGAGTTTCATACTGTAAATTCAAATACACAAATAAACTTATTTATTTTTTAATTTATTTATTGCAAAATAATATATTGGTACAAAGGTATATAATAATATTTCTTATAATTAATAAATTTACATATACTATACATATGGATGGGTGGATGGCAGAGCGGTTAGCGCGCTGGGTTAGTAATCCAGTGGTCGCGAGTTCGAATCCTGCCTCGACCGATCTCGTTCACCTATAGGACAAGCATTTATGCTTAGTTTAGGGAACGTAGGAAGATGTATATGTTTAACAAGGACATATTCATTTAAAAAAAAAAAAAAAATATTACTCCACTGAAAGAGTAAATCTTGTGTTCAGCGGTGGAATATCCCAACAAGTTTACATGTCACGAACCTCAGTCATTCCCAGCTTCCAGATTCTAGCAATCAATACAAACCTATAACAGCACCAATCTGGTTTTCTTGCTCCATAAATGTTAAACAAATTACCTTTAGACATAAAGAACAATAATAAATAGAAACTATTAAAAAAATGACGTGTAAATGGAGAGACGTGGTGTGGGGAGACCCAAGCTGCGGTGGATGGACGGCGTACAGGAGGATCTAAAGAGGATTGGCGTGACAAACTGGAGAATGCAGGCGATGGACCGGTCTAAATGGCGAAAAATTCTGGAGGAGGCCAAGGCTCACAGTGGGCTGTAGCGCCAATGTTGTTGATGATGATGATGATTAAAAAAATGACAACGAGGATGCTTAGTCACGAAATTGAACTCGACAGCTTTCTAATTCGTGTCATCAGAATATAATAACGGGTGCATTTGTACTGTAAAATACTGTACACATAATTGTTGTTGACCATTTTCTATTTTTTTATGGTTTTTGTATTATTTTACTTGTTTGATCATTATTTTTTTTATTTTAAAGTACCTTCCTTACCACATATGTTGTAATCATAGTGAGGCAGGCACTAATAAAAAAAGGACATTTTTATTAATATTATTCAATAAAAAACAATGTTAAATTTACGGGTCCATATACCCGAACTAAGGTCTACAGACAATAAACAATAATACACTAATTTTGTGTTACCATGTTAAGTCGCAGTGCATTATACTACCCCAATAAATAAATAAATAAACAACACTGCTTCGAACAATGTAGCCAAGATAACAGAAAATGTACGAACCTTTTTAATATATGATTTCATTGTAATGTATAATTATAGGTCTACGACTTGAGTTATTATTTTCCTTCCTAAATGTACCCAAGTTCGTTGAAAACTCCCATTGAACATTCACGTATGGTTCGCACGGGTAATGTAACACTAACGGCAGATATATACGTAAGGATATATGTCCCTTGAGGCTCATTTTGGCCTAGGAAAGGATTCTCTTTACGATGGTTAGGTTTCCAGCCGTAGGAGGTGTTGTTACCACACACCAGAAAATATACTATTGATCCCTCTTAGTTAAAACTCTCGATACGGACCTAAATCAAACATCAAAGGGAATTATATTTGAAAGATTTTCAAAGAAACAATAAATTTAATAAAAAAATTTGCGGCTTCATTTTATAAAATTCTTTGATTTATTTTTAATATTTGATTTATTTCGAATAAATTAAAAAATCTGAATCTTCAATGGTGTTGTTTTCTCTTTTTTCTTTTTAATCAAATATACCTACTTACCTGTAATAAGAAGAACCTTATAATCCTTAAATTGAGAAAAAAAACATCTACACACCATCACGCCATATCTCACGGGGTAGGCAAAGAAAACCGAACGAAACTTATTCCTATCTTGACATGCATTCATCGCCTCGTCAACATTCATACATCGTCTTATACATGTTCGTCTATTGTTCGCTCTTCTAACATTTCCGTCTTTAAAAATATCGTTCACATGAACGTGCCATCTCTTCCTTGGGCGGCCCCGACCTCTCATTCCATTCCTGTCCGCAATGTATATTTTCTTCGTCAAGCGTTCCTCATTCATTCTCCCTAGAAAAAAACATCAGATTTTTAAATATATATATCATTTCATTACTTTTGATATGTTTTAATAAAAACTGATTTCTAGTCACAATTGATATCACATTTTTAATTACAGCAGGTTGAAAAAACGTGTGAGAGTAAATATTTTTTTGAACTATTTCATTAATCAGCTTGGATCAATTATTAAATATATAAATTTATTGTTTTTTTTTAAAGAATGAAACATAAGAAGCTTGGACAATCGACGATCATGTATGAGTCGATGCATGGATGTATAGGAAGCCAGGAATTTGTGTAAGAATAGAGGAGTATGGCGTTCGGTACTCACTGATTACCTCGTAAGGGACATGACGTGATATGTAGAATTTTATTAAATGGTGTTAAAAGTATTATTTAAAAAGTTCTCTCTACTATAATTAGTTTTGTATACAAATTAACGAGTGGGTCTTGTAAGTTACTTGTATTAATTTTTAAATTATTTTTGTTGTATTTTATAAGTATTTTTTAAAAAAAATATATTCTCATGTATTATTTATTATCAAAGCCAGTTTTTTTCATTACAGAAATAACATTCACAATTCTGACTTTGGATTAAGTTGTGGCAAGAGTTTGTAAAAACTCATTAATATTAATTTATTGAATTTATTAGTGATGTTATAAAATAATAAGCATCGATCCGAGCGAAATATCATTTTTATAAAAAGTTAACCAAATAATATTTTTATAGTACCTAATAGAAAGTAAAAAAAAACGGAAAGTTTAATAAATAAAGACTATAGTGGTATTATTAGTCAGCGGCGTGAAAGTTTGAAAATAAACGAAATTTTCCTCATAAAAAATAAGTATAAATCAAATAAATTTTATCCCTCAAACATTTTTTTACTATCTTTCTCGCTTAAAATAAATATATTTTCATTTTAAAAATCTCATTTCATATACATAAATAACACAAATATATTTTTGTTGTTTTTTTAACTTTGCCTTGTTGTTTTATCTATACTGTGTGTGTCATATTTTATCGTTAAATTTTATAAAACAACGCAACGGGACACGAAACTGCGATGTTCCAAAAAAAAACATTAATTGCTTTTTTAAGCGATAAAAGTTTTACGATATTTGAAAAATAATACCTCCACAAGAATAAATGGTAATTTTTAATGTTTTTGAGGGTTGAAAACATTTATCTGCTAACCCCTTATCATATCGAAATAAGCGTTTTATTAGGTATATCAGTATCGTCGAAGCGTAATTTTTTTTCACAAAAATGAAAATGACAAGCGTTATACAGACATTGATAGGTGAAATAATTTTGTTACAAGATTGCAAAATATTTTTGTTCAAATACACACAATTTTATTCTTCAGTTATATAACTTTATATGTATCAAATTGATATAATTTGATTTTCTTCGTAGAGGCAAAAGAAACCATATTTTTACCAAGTAATTACATATTAATTTACGATTCGAAAAATGTTCGTTATCAGAAAAACCTTAAAAAAATGAAAAAAAAAGATTGGGTTGTGGCCAACGCTATACTTTTCACTACTAAGTCACTCTACAAAGTATTAAAATTTTGTATGGAATGATGTCAGCATTCTCATGAAACAAGTTTGTTGAATTATTTTGATTAGTATTTTTTATGAAAACTTGATAATTCTTCAATACCATTTTATGAAAGTAATGTACCATTTTAGCAGTTTGAAAATAAAAATATCATATTTTAAGTTTCCTGAGCTTGGGGTCACTTTGAAATATTAGATGCAAAAATTTAAATGAATCAAATGAGTACAAATGATAATAATTTTTATAATCGAAAAAGCAATGAGCTATAATGCACGCCTTACAAAGCAAGCACAAAACACACAGCACAGATGTAAGTACATACTTAGCACAAGTGATGAAACTTTAAAAATATAATCTCAGCTAGACACTAGTTATCCATCTTTTGATCATAAATACTTATGCAATACATCCAGTTGATCATTATAACTATTTTATAATAAATGCATTAAATCTCATTCATATCGTTTTTTAAGTTAACGAACGGGAGAGTTGTTTTGAAATACAATTCATTGTACTTCTTCTTGGGAATTGGTGGCGAAACTTGAACACTAATTTTGAAAAAACTAAACCGATCAGCTGCTTTACTCTCCACTGTAAATCCGATCCCAATACGATCCGATTCGCTAAGAACCTACCTTTGTAACGGAGAATGAATGCGGTAGGTAGGTATGTTTTAATAGTAAGTGCCTTTTCACACGACCCGGTTGCCGGGTAGCCGGCGCCGGGTAAGCGCCGGGTAATTGTATGGGCTTGCATGCCGGTACGTGTGAAAGCTACCATGCGTTCATTTGAATGTACGTAGGCGACAGATAGGTAAGTTCTAAATGAAAATCGGGATTGAATTCGAGTTTTAAGAGTAAGGCTACAGGTAACTAAGTAAGTACCTATTCATAAGACCAAACTTTAACCAATCGAACCCACCTCCAAAATGGCTACTTTATAATATTTTATTTTACTTCTCAGAAGATATCTCATTATAACCCCATAATATTAAGTTTATTTTTCAAATTTTCAAAACTTTTGGGTAGCAAATTAAGGTGGGTACCTTCTTGCAAAAAATAAAACATTTTCTTAGTTTTGGGCCACCGAAAAAATCTCCAGAGAATTTTTCCATAGCGGAGAGAATCAAAGAGTAATTGAACTTCCAAATTCTTAATACAGTTATTTATTCCACTTGAAGAATATTGGAAAAATATTTTTCTCTTCATTACTAAAACTTTTTATAGAAATCCAAAAACGTTAAAGTTGTATGTAGATGTACATTTTAACTTATGAACTTTTTATTTGTTTGGATTTCAGATTCAAAAAAATATTTCTTACAAGTTGGTGTTTATATTGTACTTAGGTACATCAAAAATATTTAAAAAATATGATATATTAAAATATTTACACACCCATACCTGCCTGAGTCAAATGAATACTTAAAAATTATATTTCAATATAATACTTTTTTATGTGACTGTTATATTTCTATACTTTTGTGATTAGTGTGTACCTAATTGGTATTATTTTGGTACATCTTTTTATTTCTATCATTTTTAATTAGACTGTAAACTGATTCAAAATAAACATATAAATAAATGAAATAACATAAGATTTTAGATCGAACACTTGATTTTTGCCCTGTCAGGAGGCAATGATTTTTTTATAACAATTTTTTTATATCTCAATAGAGACGAAGTTGGAGTATCAAGGGAGAACCAGAAAACAATTCTGAAGGTTGATTTCCCGATTCTTCCTAAATATTCCAACAACGTTTCTATTGAGATATAAAAAAATTGATATGAAAATAAGATTTAAAGGTTGAAAAAGGGTTAAACAGATGATTTCCACAAACGTAAAATGAAATAACGAGCGAGGTTAACGAGGAAGCGTGGAACGATACCACAAAAATGGAATTCTAAAAGATGGGAGCGTATGAAGTCGAAAAATAGAACGTGTATTAAGTTCTCTGTGTTTTTCTAACGATACTTTGTCTTAGTTTAATTATTCTCGGCCTCCTCGAGAAATCGTCGCCACTCCACCATCATTTGTCCTGCGATATCAATAAATTAGTTACCTGCAGATATCGCAGGTTATTTTTCTCTCAGTCTTCATTTTGGTCTCCCAATGCTACTTCTTCCATTTGGTATGCTACCAAAGAGTTTCGGAATATTCGTTCACTCTTCATATTTTATGGAATCAGCATATTTTGATAAACCTTTTGACATACATACATTGATGATACAGTTTATCATTAAATCTGATTCGCCATTCCTCCCGCTCATTATAGGCCCATAGATTCGGGGCAGTATTTATTTTTCAAAAGCGATGTTGTCGCGTGTCGAAAATCACACGACAAGCGTTCTGAGCAAAGCCAGGTATTTTTACTAAGGATTGAATGAGTTTAGTACATGTCTCATGTCAAAAAGAACACCACAATTTGTTTTGAACAAATCCGCGTATTTCTACTAAGAACTAAGTAAGTTTTCATACAAATTGGCATGATGATGATGATTAGTTTGTGACGTCACGATCGAAGTCGAGTGTAGCTATGCTATACTTTTTTTTCACTTCTCTAAAAGTTTATACTGAATACTCCCTCTAGTAAATAACCAGTGTTGCTGTCTCTTTTCCTCAGTATAATCGCGTATGTTGTCATCCTTCTCTGTTTACATATAGCCGAATACGTGTCAACTACATAAGACAATTATCTATTATGTATGACGTCTTTTTAGGGTGTCCACACTATTACTCAATCTTCGCCTAGTGGAACGTATAGTTGAAAAATTCCTTTTTAAAGAAAAAGTTTTGTAAGTATAGATTATTATTTCAGTGTTATATATTTCCAAATGGTTGGATTCACATTGTTAAGTTTTTGTTGAAGTGTGAGGAGATACATAGCAGAAGTAAAAATAAAATTAAATATAGTATTTGGAAGAAGATCTTGTATGAGGAAAGAATTATGGTTGATATTGAAATACACTATTATTAATTACTGGTTTTCCTAGCATCATTGATTTTGGGTAAAGAATTAGTTGGTTAAGTATAAAGAAAAGGTAGAATTGAGGATAAGTTCATTTTATTGACTCACGTTTTTATATAACTTTTTAATAAACTTCCCTATCCTAATGAAAAGTTATAATAATAGCATTGAAAGACTTGTGAGTTGAGTATGAAGTTTTCCGAAATCTTAGTAAGTTAGGAGAGTTAGGAAATGTTTTTATTCCTTTCTATTTTCATGCGTATAGGCAACGAATTCATCATTGAACAATCTTGGGTTTTCATTTTTGTTAAATAATGGTCACCAAAATTCACATTCCAAAAAAAATAATTATTAGAAATCCTAAAAAGATGATCTGGCTACACCCCTTATGTACTAAATACATAACGCAGTCAACGCGGCTTATGTACCTACAATTAGCGAGCGAACTCCAAGTTGAAAATTCAGGCGGGTTGTCAGTAATTGTGCCGCCTAAACTTATAACATCTATCTTTGAAAATTCGTAGCGTCTCTAATTTAGGCGTTAGAACAGTTTCGTTTTCAATCTCAGAATCGTGTAGGGATTGTGGATGTTTTGTGATTAAAGGAAAAAATAATATTTTTTTTTTTCATACGATTCCATTGATTTAGCGCTCCGAAAATCCGCGAGATAACTTTCTCTAGGAGCGTATTCAGAGGGACTGAAAGCCTCTCTGACTTACGCACACACTCACAGATTGCTAATACCGAACTTATAAATATGACTACTCACGAAGCAGTAAGTGAGTTTTATTTTCATTCTCAAAGTAAATTCTTTAAAAAAAAACTTGTCTTTGCGAACGAATTATCGCGTGAGTCTCGCATATAGAACATTTTCCCCGGCCTCGGGCGCCGGATTTTATTTATTTTTTTATAAGAAAAAATAATAGAGTTTTTTTTTAATAAGGCGATTAGATATTTTTTTTTTTAAGAAGAAAAATGTGCAAATATAAATAAGGATGTATCAGATCTCTGCATTGTATTTAATAATATTCTTTTATTATTTTTTTTTTTTAAATTAAGATTCGTCTTCATAAATTTAAATCTCGGAAGAAACATTGAAAATTCGTTTTCATTATAATTGTCAAACGATCATTTCGGTATTTAGAAGCGTTGATTTTGGCTAAAAGAAAAGGAATGGAAGGAATTAAGTCTTTAACGTTGCGGAGTATAAAAAAAAAAGGAGATTCATTCAATATGATTTGGAGAGCTGATAATTCTTATCCATAATAAAAAAAAAATCTATTTCTTGTTGTCCGAATTAGGTGCAAGATAGATTTGGGTTAAAGTAAGCGGAAGCCGCTTGAAAGAGCAAATAATTCAAATTATATACACTGGCTTGAGTTCCAGACAGTTTTAAGCATCGTCAAGAAATATATATTAAACTTCGCGCCAAAAAGAACAAATAAGCGGAAGCCGCTTAAAAGAGCTAATTATTCAAATATGTACACTGGCTTGAGGTCCAGACAGTTTTAAGCATCGTCAAGAAATATATATTAAACTTCGCGCCAAAAAGAACAAGTAAGCGGAAGCCGCTTGAAAGAGCAAATAATTCAAATTATATACACTGGCTTGAGTTCCAGACAGTTTTAAGCATCGTCAAGAAATATATATTAAACTTCGCGCCAAAAAGAACAAGTAAGCGGAAGCCGCTTGAAAGAGCAAATAATTCAAATTATATACACTGGCTTGAGTTCCAGACAGTCTAAGCATCGTCAAGGAAATATAAATTGGATTTCGCGCCAAAAAGAACAAGTAAGCGGAAGCCGCTTAAAAGAGCTAATTATTCAATTATATACACTGGTTTGAGTTCCAGACAGTCTAAGCATCGTCAAGGAAATATAAATTGGATTTCGCGCCAAAAAGAACAAGTAAGCGGAAGCCGCTTGAAAGAGCTAATTATTCAATTATATACACTGGCTTGAGTTCCAGACAGTTTTAAGCATCGTCAAGGAAATGTAAATTGGATTTCGCGCCAAAAAGGGCAAGTGAGCGGAAGCCGCTTGAAAGGCGGATTATTCAAGTTATATACTCTGGTTTGAGTTCTAGACAAGCTAACATCGTCGAAAGAAATATATAAATAAAACCTTCGCGCCAAGAGGCAGATGAGCTGAAGCTGCTTGAGGAAGAAAGACCGGCTGTTCGGCGATGTATATGCGCGAGCTTGATTTCCAAACCAAATAAAGTACACATGGAAACATTTCATAATATTTTCCCGCGTAAATGTTGAACAATCACCTTATAGATTAAGGTATATATATTTTGCCGCCAAGTGAATTTAAAGCTAACTAAGACCGCATCCTTTGATTGATCAGGAACGTTTAAAGACTAAAGACTGTGATTATCAATGATTTTCGTTGTATAATCAAAAATAAATCAGAGTAAGGAATTGATGCTATTACTGATAGGAAGACATTATTCGAAAATACTGGTGTTGTGAGATTTTTATGGCCTTTAAGAAAAGATTTAATTAGATACATACAATTTAATAGTAATTTCGCGCCTTGTGAATCTGGACGTTTTAGGAAGATCCCACGTAGGTCAAGTGTAAAAAGTTAATTGTGATAAGTGGTCTAAAAATAAAAGCTGTGTATTGGTGAAATCGCATTAAAGGATTATCTTCAAATTGTGTGATAGTCAGAGATAGGTCGTAAGCACCGTTTCTCTGATTAATTCACATGACAGGTCCAGTCTGACAATTGCTAAGGTAAAAGACAGAATCTATATTGTTTTACATATAACGACGTTTACTTTTTCGTGAGGAGAGTCCCGTTCTTGAAGAAGCTAGATGATTTTGCAGCCATAAGTGAAACTTTTGTCGGTTTAATTGCCCCGTTGAGATTTAAATTGATTTTATTTTTTTTTGTATTTTTCAAAGACTACTTCGTCTCACTTATATATATTTTGATTCTGAACGAACCACAGATATAAATCAACCTTTTTGTTGTTCCTTAAGGTTGAAATGAAGCCAAGCCAAAACACCTTAAAATTCCAAATTTGAGAATCTATTTATTGTTCCTTCTGATAGTATTTGTGTACCTTGTTCAATATTTCGATTTCATGATGTATATGCATGTATATGGAGTTTGTATATATATATATAAATGATTACAATTATAATATATTTTTGTTTACCTGTCGAGAGAGTATGTAATTGCTCCACAGGCATTAAAAAATAGAAAGACAATTCAATTTTCTTATATGAATATGTCTAAACATATATGTGTATAGGTTCCTTAAACCGCCTTGTACATAAGTAATTTTTTTTCAAATATTATAAACCAGAAGTGAATTGTTACCTCCATACCTTAAGTAACAGGGTCATTCAAGTTGATATGATTTGAATTGTTTCATACAACAAATTATCTAAATTGTGGGAAGGTTTATACCTTTACTGGATAAATTAAATTCTTTTATTCAATTGAGACCTATAGTTGTTAAACTTTGGGGAATCAATATATAATTATTTTATAGTTAATGATTGGTTTATTTTTGTTAAATCAATTCCGTTCTGTTCTTTTCCTTCTCATACATATTAGTACCTTTTTTCAAATAAATACATATAGTTTTTTTTTATTTATAACTTAATTTTTTTTTACCATACTGATGATTTGCTAATTGTTGTCGAACCATTTACCGAAGGGAAGGGGTTTATTTTGAATAAGATAACTCTATCTTGGCCTTAAATTTTAAAATTAATCGATTTTACTTTCTTGCAACCTTTTCTTATTATAATTAAAGATAATTTTATACCTAACTCACAAAGTAAATTTTGATTGTTGTTTTCTTTTTATTTCAAAGGAGGGGTTTTTATTTGAATAAGATACTTCTATCTTGGTTTTTTTTTTAATTTTAATTTGTTCAAATTTCCTTTTTTTCTTGCAACCTCTTCTTCTTTTAATTAAATATAAATTTCATATTTAAATCTCAGAGTAAATTTGATTGTTGTTTTTTTTTTTTTGTTTTTAATTCAAAAATTCTCTTATCTACATATCATCAGGATCTCGGTCATCTTGATCTGGTGTACCTTCTTTGAAGTAAAAAATACATATATGTGTCTAGCTTTTAAATTATAATTAGAATTCTATTTTGAATAATTTTCCTTGAATTATTTTATCTTGTTGTTGTTCCCTTGTTGTTTTCTGGTTTTCTTTTCTTGTTTTATTGTCTGAATAAATGCAGAGATCTATACAAAGCATTTGAGTTATATTTATATTTTTTTTTTATAATTAATTCACAAATGATTTTTACTCCATTTTCAAATATGGACCTATTCAAAGGGTAATAAGTTTTTTTAAATATATACATATAGTAATTATTTTGACAAATAATTACACAGTCACCTTACGTATGTAAGGCTCATTCATCCGAATCCTGGACTGTAAATGAGAGACGGCGTATGGTAAGTTTGGACATCTACGCAGGGGATAGTTCTCATCAGTCATCAAAAATAATATACTTTATTATTTAATTAATTTTTTTTATTTTATTTTTAAAACCTTTAACTTGTGACATCCGCCCCGGGCAAATTTAAAACAAAGCAAGATTCTATCTTAGCTTAAAAATTAGGGTGTGACAATGTATATCAAAAAATAAATTTCGACAATGTGTTCTTTGTGTCGATCCCGAATAGAGGAATATCGTGATGGTCTGTTTGTGGGACCATGTACATAATATTTGAATATATTTTAATTAATCATTATCCTGGATTAATTCCAACATGGTTGGCAATCCGGTGAAATTCCATTTATTTCGTGAATGAGAACGTCTCTTTATATGGCTATCGGCAAAATGTTAGAGAAGGATATGGCTTAAGTTAATTACGTTCAACTTTGTCGTTTAATCCCACTGATGTATTGCTTGACTTAGTTTTTGAGTAGGTACCTAAGCTAAGATCTTTGCAAATATATTGTAATAACACTTATCCGATATAAATTAGTCGATGGTTTTCAATTCACTTTCACTTATTTATTTATTTTGATTTTAAATCATCATTTGATTGATCATTATAATCAGTGGCGATTAGTGGATCGTAATATTGATCATTTTTGGTAGGGCACTTTCATCCTGAATAAATAATAAATTAATAAGTATTGAAACACTATAAACCATAAATATGTACGTTTGTAAATGATGGATACACATTAAATAATTATGCTGATGTATGCTGACGACATGGCACTAATGGCGGATTGAACGGATGATCTGAATAGTTAAGTAAATAATGGACTATGGGAGATGTTTGCAAAATGGATTGAGAATGAATACTTTCAATTTATGGTATTTGCAATAGGTGAAAGTCAGACAATATGCAATGTTAGTGTGAATAATGAACAATTAGAGCAGTATAAGTTTAAGACTGGTGATAGAACTTAGGCGATTAACTACTCGTTGTGGAATTTAACTGTGTTTATATTTATAAGTGTTTTTACAATTTATAATTAGGGCAAGTTTATTTTTATTGGTTGATATAGAGTTATACAGTCTACACAATTTATAAAACAGACAATTTACATTTCTTTATTAGTGGACCAGTGAAAATTCCATAACTTATTCATTAGTATAATTAATATTAATAAAAAAATTCAAATAACGTATAATTGATTAACTAGCACATAAAAAAACACTAAAATAAGACAGCTGATAAAATCAAAATACTAGGAAAGATAGGAGGAGACAGCTGTCCTAAACGCACTGAGAGAGCTCGCAGAGATGTCGAGTGTATAAAAGAAAGTATTGTACACCGTGGAAACACGGTACACAAAAGCATTCTTAGTGTAGTTGTTATTACAGTTAGGAATATAAAAAGTGCTAGGATATCTGGTTATTCTGCTCGGACAGTGAAAGCAATTTTTTTTAAACAAGTCTGGGGAATCATTTGTATTTAGGTTTAAGTTGAAGAATATTTGTATTTAGGAAGTATTTTTCAAAGGAATGGATGGCCCGAAAAGGATATCGAAAGAAGAGTAATGGCAGGAAACAGAGTGAATGGAGTACAAATTAAAACAATGAATGATCGCGACATATTATCGAAAGAAGCCAATGTTTCCGTTCTCAATGCATTGATAGTCCCAACCCTGACGCATGCAAGTGAGACTTGGATATGGCAGAAGACGCATGAAAGAAGAGTATTAGGTAAATGCAGTTGAAATAAAATCCCTGAGAAGATTATTAACAAGAAAATGTACGACAGGGTAGGAAATGAGAACATTAGTAGTTGTTGTTAACAATAGAATGAAAGTGAGATGGTTTGGTTACGTGGGAAGAATGAATAAGGAACGCCTGACGAAGAAAATATACAATGTTGACAGGGATGGAATGAGAGGTCGGGACCGCCAAAGAAAAAGATGGCTCGACCATAATATGATGAATAATAAGAACAAATGGAAATGTGAATAAATGAGAACATTAGGAAAGAGTGCGAGATAAAGAAATATGTCATCAATAGAATGTGAACGACATTCTGAAAGAAGGAAATGTAAAAAGCTTGAACAACAGACGAACATGTATGAATGTTGGGGCGAAGGTTGCGCGCCAGGATAGAAAAATATGGCGATCGATCATCTCTGCCTGCTCCGTTAGGGATATGGCATGATAGTTTGTTTGCATGTATATTTACAATGTAGTGCGTTATTTAGCAAAAAAATCATGTTTATTTCAGAGATGATAAAAAACTAAAGCCCGGTAGCGTCGTATCGAGCAGAGCCAGTTAGTAAAAACATAATTGAAAGGCAGGGATGGCTAGAGAGGAATAATGTACAACAAATGATCAAATATTAACTTTAATATGTTGACATACGAAGACTTATTCTACTGAAGATTATTGTTTTATAATGAATTTATTATGAAGGTCCTACAAACAGCGAGCGGAGACCCATGTAGCATCCTAATTTATTTGCTTTATACTATATGCGGGTCCCGAAAATTATTCAAACAAAATCCGTTTGCCTAGAAGTATGTAGATTGTATAATACTTGTTATACATATACCAAGCTAAGGTATACCTATTTAAATGATAATATAGGACTAACGAGGGGTCTTAGCAAGTTCGCGTCCTACATAAGTTCAAAGCGAAACCTTAAGGTGAATTACAAAGGCCATTGTCTGGCCGTAAAACCTTCAACGAAACTATTTCGCTGAACAACAACTGTCCCAAGTGATGCGGTGTCTTGAATGTCTTGAGTAATAAAATTACCCACTGGTAGCCATACCATTTACTTACCTCTATATAATAAATTAAAGTAATACATCAGAGCTTAGTTGGACTAGAGACACTGTGTACTTATAGGGTACCAACTTCCTAAAAACCAAATGACATTGTTAAAATAATGCATTAAAAACCGATACATTACTATAATATTGTAATGTACTGTATGTATATATATAATCATTAAGGGGACGCCTGCTGCCAGCGGATTTTTCGTTTAATTTATTATTGAATTATTACTACACTACAAATCAGTTCGAAAAAAAAATAACTTAGATATTTTGGATAGTAATAGAGAAAAATATTCCTTAACTTTTTAATTATGTTTTGTAGAAAAATAATAAGCATTTCCCGATTTTTGACATTTATCTTATACTTATAAAACCTGGCCTTAAAATATATAAAAATGCTTGATCTGTATGGTTTTTTTTTTAATTTTTTAAATTTCTTATCTAGAATCGCTAATTATTATTCAATTTTTTCATTTCACTATTATATAAAAACTCATTTATTTAAGAAAAATAACTGTGTTTAATTTTAAGTTTATATGTAAAGCGCTTGGCTTATTTGGCTTATTTTGAAAAATTGGCTTATTTATATTATTATTATTATTATATTATTATTATTATAATATTACATCCTTTGTTGAGGTTGTATAAGAGATGATGAATAACTCTGTCTTCTTCAGTATGCATATATTAACATATAATATTATATAATTTAGGCTAGGCATATTAGGATTTTCTGAAGCAAATTTTGCTATAGTTTTAATTTTCTCACCCTTTATGTTTTTTGGGACACGAACACGAATTTGAAGTTTGCGGACAAAAATTATGCCCAGAACATTGTTTTTTGGGCACTTTTCGACCAAATTTTGGCACTTTTTTCAGTTTTCGGCCTATATCGCAAAAAGGAAACGTTTTTTCGACAAACCATTCCGGACAAAATTAAAGAAGACAAAATTCACTATATTTCTTTAATTACACTGTGATATGACAATATATGGGCGAACTTGTTGACACCCATAAGAAAAAAGATAGCGGTCGCCCAACACACTATCCTTATATTATAATCTCAGTCACTCACGCTGTCTCGCTCGTACTTACACATTTACATATCTCACAATTATTAGTATAAGCATGTAAAGTAAAAAGCTTTCACTCTTATCTATTTTCATTGTTTTCACGAGCCGAGTTATCGAAAATACAAGCAAAATAACATCTTATATACTTTAGCAATGAAGTCCACCGCCTGTTCTGAATGTTACCGTTTTAGGTTCGGCGTGACTGGTGTGTGGGGATAAACGCAAGTGATACGCTTCCTTTTATAAGGCATACCCGCACACCTATAACTGGCTACCTTATATTGTGGGATATGTCGTGATGAACGAATGAACGCACAAATAAATTTGAAAAAAAAATCTTAAGAGTAAATGCAAAACTATCGTTGAAAATGAGAAAAAATGAGATTTTATGTTGAGTACCAGATTTATTATTTGTGAATTCGAGCGGTAAGTGATTCTTCAAGGGAATGATTTTTTTTTCAAAGATTTCTTTCTCAATTTTTCTCGCTCTAGGAACTCAATTCACATATCATGGATTCTATTAAATTGTTCGCTGAACATTTATATTAAAATCTTCAATTACGTATTATTATTATTTACTTTAGAAATATATTATAGCTCTTTTACTTATACATTTTTTGGTACGTTTTCTTTCTAAGTCTTTACGTAGCTCTTCTAGATGCATTGTGGGATCAGTATCAAAGAAATAATTCGACGAATAGAATGCTCGAAACTATAATATGTATTTTGTGAAAGAGAGAATAGTTTTCTTTAAGAATAATATATTAAAATAAATCGTATCATTCACAGATGTCTAGGTCCTTTAAATAGATGTTATCTAGATATGAAATTTTGTTTTTTAATGGAACTCAGATAGACAGTGAAATGATAGACATTTTATATTCAATTTGTGTCGTTATAAAAACCTCTTATTTTTTTCGATAAAAATATGTGAAGATACTAAAGGCCGATAAAAAAATATATTTTCCCTGAACCGAATTCAATAATTGAAAGGGTAGTGAGAAAAATTATTTTTTCGATTATTCATGTACACCTACTATGATTTTTGTTTAAATTTATGGGGATTAGGGATGATTGTGACCTAACTGTCAATTTGTTGGTTCAAAGTCTTCGTAGCAAATATCGTCCCTCTGCTGACTAACTGTCGTATCTGACATTTTTTGCAAAATCGAGCTAGGACCACTAATGTGTATTTACCTATATGTTGTACGCATGTTCTCACTAAAGGTCTCGACTGTATCACCTCCCGTTAACTTGGAATAGCTTAGTGATTTGCTGTCTATGAATTACTGAAAATGAAATCTCACTAATAGACCTATGTGCAAATAGGATTCTAATATATATAAGAATGATTCATATGCATAAGAATACAAATAAAATAATAAAATATATTTACACCGTGTCACTGCACCGTGTGCTGGGAGAGATGAAAATATGCACGGCAAAACACTAAAATCGCTCTCCTGAACAATTTGCATTTTGCAGATACGACTGTTAGTCAGGAGAGGGACGATATACATATTATCCAACTGTCGGTTTGATCAAGACAATTTCGTTTCTATTAATAAATCGACAGAATTGGCATTAGACCCGTGTGAGAGAATTGTATGGAGTAGTGGACCCTTTTCCATGGATTTTCCAACATTGATGTCAAAAAACACCTGAAAAACTCTGAAGCTTCGCAGCAAATATGTTACATGTATGAACTCACAATTTTGAGTAGAAAATTTTATGTGTGTGTCATGCAAAAAATTCTCTCACACGGAACTAAAATTAATACTCGAATATTTTTATTATTGCATATGCGCAAACATTGGATTTTTTTCCCTGTCGGGAGTCAAAGTTATTTTTTAACAGCTTTTTAATTATCTAAATAGAGACGAAGTTGGAATATTTACTGTAGGAGAACCGGGAAATCAAGGCACCTACAGGGCTTACGACCTGTCATCGGCTGGTTTACGTGATCACTTTATGCGCTTGCGCAACGTTCACCAATTATGCCTTTTTTAATGAGATACCTATCAATTCAATTTTGAAAGTTCTATATATTGTAATACTGAAATTCTTTTCGCTTGAAAATAAGGAATTTTTGCTACAGCCATCTATGTGTGAAATTATGAACAACATTCTTATTATTTTTATTTATTTTTGCTGTAACGCCATCTATTGAGAGAATTGGTTTTTTCGTAAACAATGAGAGCAACAATTCTTATACCTGAGGTGACAAATGCATTTTTCGCATAGAAGTCACCCCTGAATTGCGCCAGACTTATAAGGTCATTTTCGTCTTATTTACCTACTTGTACCAATGTGTAAGTAATCGAATATTTTTATTAAAATAGGTTAATACTGTCGATTTATTAAGAGAAATTAATTCTCTTGAACAAATCGGCAGTTGGATAAGAGACAGATAACTTTAATATTATTAAAAAAACTTTATACTTAAAATACATTTAATTTTTCCAAGTAGTTTGATACAGAATAAGCCGGTTTATAATTAACAAGCATTGATTAAATTTTATAAGATTTTTACTTTGAAACAACGAGAATTTTCAGAGACAAATGAAAAACGGAATACGAGATAAAGGTAAGTATTGTTCATTCGAAATAGATACAATTTGGAATGAATGGAGACTAATAGATGATGCTCGTAATGATCCTTTATTCGTAAATAAAGGGAATGAGTTACTTTCAAAATGTACATCTCCATTTCGTTCCAAGAAAAGAGAATTAATTAAAATATATCTACCTCTATGCAATAAATCTACAGCATTCATTTAATCTCGCCTCTGTGAGTAAATGAAAAACTCATTTTGTAGAAAAATTTGAATTATTCGTAGATTTATTCGGAAAATGTGTATTTTTATTTATAAGCCTAATTGAATTCTGAATTCATCCATATAATATAGATCATATATGTATGATAGAAAGCAAAAGTCCTCTACGCGATACAAAATGTTCATTCCTAATATTGTGTCTTGCCATAAATTCATTCATTCAAATTTGGAAAAGTGTCAAATGTAGTAGTAAAAAAATAGTGTCAATGTAGTGGAATGTGACTTGTTGTTGGGTGCATGTTAAATTGATATTTGACATAGATAACTAATAGTTGCCCGAGAAGCAACACAAAATCAATAAAAATATTAATAAAATCATTTATAATTTTGAACTTCTTCTGTGTTAGTATAAAACTTACAACTTGTAATAATAATTATTATCAAAATGAGATAATTATTTAAACACAAACCGTAACCATAAACTCGAAATTGATTTGAAATTGAATAGGATTTTTAAGGTTTTTCATTTTTGTGTGTACATTTAAAAAAAACCGTTCCATGATCCTTTAAATATTATTGATTTCAATAATTACGTAGGTATGAGTTTATAATAGTACCTACATAAATACCAATTTCTCTTATCTGAAATTCAATGAACAGGATATAATGAGTTTTCTCAAAATTTGAATTCAATTTCATTTACAGGCTCATAATCCAAATATTAGGCACCTACATTGAATTTGACTGGAAATATATTTTTGACATACAATTTTATTTTAGTTTTTTTTATCTAAACATATTACCTTCCCACGCAGACATTCGAACATTATTTTTTTTTAATTTAATTTACAGTGACAGCGTTGACTACATATGTAGAATTCCATTATAAAAATTAAACACTTGTTTTTTCCAAGTTTAGTTTGTCGATCGACAATTCTTGATAGAATCCCATTGTACGTAGACATACTACAAATATAAAAAAAATACTTGTGTAATAGTTCTATTGAAATTTATTTGATTATCGAAGGTTTTCGTGCAAGGCACATCGTCAGAATAATTATTATTAGTATGTTTACTATACAAAATAAAAAAATACAAAATTTGAATACTTAATGGTGTGACTTGTTTGTAGGTTGGCCACAACGAACTCGTTTTAAAGCTTATTCTGACGTAGGTATTTTTAATTTCAGATTTATGTCGGTCGGTATATTTCTCGTCGTACGAGAAACTATGTACGTGAAAAATATTATTATTCATACAATTTGTCTACATCCAAGTGTGCCACTATTATTCTTAATTAGGTTTAAAATATAAAGTGAGTCAGAGATAGAGAGTCAGAAGTTGTATGTAGTTATGTACCTACCAGTGGTAGATGGACTTTCTCTTCCCTGCAATGCGGCTGATAGAGCCCGTATGCGGTATAAAATACAACCTTATTTTTACTCTTGTATTCCCACGTGGTGTGCTTTTATACGACACGCCACCGTCGTAAGGTCAGATACTCTAATACGTGTAATATATCAGAATGACGTGCCATTTTACTTTATTTGGCGATAATCTGCACACATTATTTGAACTTTACTCTAGAGAATGGAAAATAGATGAACCACGATTTATCTCCTTAAAAATGACCAACTGCTCCGACGTCTGTTTTAAGTGGGTGGTGGTAGAGCGGATAGCGCCATGGTTAGTAATCCAGTGGCCGCGAATTTGAATCCTGCCATTACGGATTTCGTTGACATACTTACTTACTTTACGAGTTTCGTTCACATACTTACCACTCCAGAATACAGCACAACTGCAACGGCATTGTCATTAACCATCTTCAGATCCTCTGCGTCACATTTACTGGCATATCTCGCCAGATGAGGAGATGTTCGTCAGTTTGAATCTCGCCTACAGAACAAGCATTAATGATTAATAGTATTATGTACCTACTTTTTTTCTTCTTAATCAGTCTGTTTGCATCCAGAGTTGAACATAGGCCTCCCCCTTCTTCTTCCACTCCTCCCATTCTTGGGCACACCGCTTCCAATAGTTACCTGCTACTGCTGTGATGCAGTCCGACCACCGTGTCTGAGGACGTCCCATGCTTCTTTTTCCCTGTCTCGGACGCCACTCCAAGACTCTCTGGGTCCACCTACCATTTATATATCTGGCAATGTGTCCTGCCCAGTTCCATTCCTGAGTGGCGACTCTCTCGGCGACTTCGGTTACTTTGGTCTGCCGTCTTACCCACCGATTGTTTTTTCTCTGTAGAATGTTGAACATCTCTTATAGAGATGTTTAAAATTCTTCTCTCAATTGCCTTTTGTGTCACCAAGTACCTACTTGTTACAAGGAAATATTCGTTCTTTTGAGAAAAAAACTTTATTTCTTTATTTTCCTTATTTATCTCCATAATACGTAATGACAGTCAGCTAGCGGCATTTTACAAAGAATACTACCTACTTGTTTCTTGTAGGTATCAACTGTTTTATTTCATCCATGGTTAGAGAGACACTTACAGACGTCTATAATGATAACCGCATCTCTATGTCGACCGCCGACCGCCGACTGCCGTGGCACAGTTGGTTGGTAAGCAAGGTGACTTCTGTGTGGGCGTCCTGTATTCGATACTGAGCAGAGCAGAAGTGGATTTAAATTAAATATTAGGGGCAAGTAGTGTACCTTCGAACAATTTACATTTTTTTATCTTTAAACGTAGATTTCACAGTTTCGGCTTACAGGGCGCGTAAAATAAATAATTTATTTTATAAAATAACATTTCTACTTTTAATTAATATACATAATTTTACTTCATTGCAATTATTTTAAATAAAAAATAGAAAAATGTTAAAACATTCATTTTTGTTCAGAGGTACACTACTAGTGTGTACCTCTGAACAGTACGGTGTGTACCTTCGAACAGTATTAAATAAGAATCGGATCGATTTGAAATGTTGTCAATTGATAGTATTTATGATGAAATCAATTCACGGAATAAAAAAGACAATGTAAATATCTTAAACTTTATTTAAAATACAAATAGTTTTGCCCAATAATATTGTGTACGTTAGGTACCTATAGAATCTAAAAGGCTTAAATTTTGGTCGACATATAAAAAATAAATTACAAGTTTTACTAAGAGTAGTAACAAGAGTTTTTTAAAAAATATTTGGTAAAAGAGTGAAGCAATTTTAAGTAATTTATATACTTCAAGTCAGAACCTACAGTCACTATCTTCGTTTGATATTACAAAGCATTTGTGGTAGATAAATAAATCATTGTCTTGTTCATCTAAAATATTTCTTTCATAACATTTAGGAATACAAGTCTTATGAAAATATAAATTACATGTTTTACGGTGTAGAGATCTGGTTTTTACGCATTCTCAGGCTCCACATTTAATGAATGTGATGTCATTCATTCTTCTAATCTTGTTTTTTTGAATTTTTTTTTTATTCTAGAATAATATCGAACTTTAATCAGGTAACTGGTGATCGTCTTATTTATTTTGACGCTTTATCTAATAGAGCGTTTTTTCTGGTGTATCAGTTAGTATTCTGTATTTCCATTTCTTGGTGAGGCCTTATGGAATGGACAAATGATTTAAGGAGAAAATAATTAAGGGCCTTTACTGGTTGATGGAATTGACAATCCGTTTGTGTCATTAGGTGGTTGATTTAAAACATTGCTTTGTGACTCATTAGCTTCATGACAAATGATGTTCTCTTGCAGTACTTGAAAATTGTGGTTGGTTATAAATCACATTTTTCTGCAGCTTTTTTGACAGACAACCCTTTTCGACATTCTTCTACAACTCTGTCTAAGAATTCTGTCGATGCGGGAGATCTTTTAACACCTGATTTGCTTCTAGACACTAAAATATAAAAGATATCAAAATATTAAAATATTGTTTTACTTATAAAAAGATCTGAGTGTGCCTTCGAACAGCGTTCAAAGGTACACTTATTGATGTGTTCAAAGGTACACACATAGAGATTTTTCATTTAAAATTTAATAACAAATATTTAGGTTATGTTATTCAAATTGGTGTTTTCGGTAAAAAGTAGATGATTGTACACATAATTGTGTGAAATAAAACAATAGTTGAAATTATAAAAAAAATATCAAAAAAAAACTATGGAAAATTTTGAAAAAACTTACTTTTAATGATGAAAAACTTTTTTAAATCACAAAACACACTTAGTTGATCATTGACACTAGAGAACACAGCAGTGTTAGCAGTATGATAAAAACTATCAATAATGAGGATTTTCATGTTATTATTCACAGGGTTTTTTTAGATATAGCAATTGTTCGAAGGTACACCCGTTCATAGGTACACCACTTGCCCCTACCTATACAAATATTACTTTTCTGGGCTGGAAACACTTTTGAAAGTTACTCCTGAAAAGCCGTCGCCCAGCTGTCCCTCCATCTCTTTGATGGACTTCCGGGAAAGCAACGTCCTGGTGGTATATTCTTGGCCGCAATATATAGGGTTCGGGACCGCTCCATCCTGTTTATGTGGTTCTCCTGAAATATTCTTCTGGCTTTGTTATCATGATCACTGCGTGCTCTGTAAAGGAAGCGAACAGGTTGAGGAACGACAGAAATAAGTCGAAGTCATATCGCATATAAATTGCTTTAGAAAACAAGACCTTCTTCTTGATACTATGAATTCCCGAGACTGGGTAAAACAGAAAATTACTTTTTTAAAAAACTTTCTACGTTAAAAGCTTCAATTAAGTTGAAAAGCCAAGATATCCTTACCAATTTTAATAGATCTGACATCCGACAACTAAATTGAATTTTCTAGTCCAAAGGAAAAAAATGTAAAAAGGAAAGAAAGAGATAAGCTCCTCCTCTTGGAGGATATTTTTGTAAGGAATTGAAATTTGGAGTAATTTTATTCCATCACCTTAGGAATGTAATTGCTTTTCTCGAGGAGCTGTTAATTGGACGGGGACACGCATTAATTAAAGTTTTGAATTAAAGCAAGATTCATTTTGATACTCCAGAAGTCAAATCTTATTTTCAAACTTTTAAATTGGGACTTTTAAAGTTGCTGAGTACATTAAGAACAATTCATAATTTTAATCTTCATAATTCATTCTATTTTGGTGATCATCAAATTTTAGGTATTATTTAGTATTGTATTTAAAAAAAAAATGGTTGCTTGTTTATTTATTCGGTCTAATAATAAGTATTTTGAGACTTTTGTTCCTGAAAGATCCAAATATATTATTTATTTTAAAACATTCCTCATTGTAGGCTCATAAAACAACTTTTAGATACGAAAAAATGTATATAAAAATGATAATTACAAGATTTTTAATAAAAAAAATTGGATTCATCGTTAAAATCAACCTGAAAATATTAGATTCAAGAATTTGAAACACAAGATAAAGATAGTATGGAAATAAGAAAAACTTTCAGTAAAAAAATGTCGCTTATATTGTTATGCTTTTTTCTGTAACTAACGTATCAAGATAGCAATTTTCAACACTTTTCAAGGCTTTTATCTCCGAAAGCCACCACTACTCAGGGCTCATATTATTATCCATTTGTTGTGGGACCATTATACAAAATGACTAGATTCGCGAAATAGTAGACTTGTTTATTTAAAGAAATAAAATAAAATTTAATTCAAGTTAACCTACTAATCCTCTCTAGTCAAATATATAACATAAGATTATCTGTTAATTAATAAACAGTAAACACACTCGTATTAATTCCCTTAGCTATATAATATATACTGAATGTCGAAAATTTAACATACGAGAAGTGGAGTTCATACTTATAAACCATTTTGGATTATGCGGCGAAATGATAAAACAATATACCAAGTAATGAGAAGATTAGGTTGGAGTGTTATCTATTATGTTTCATACTAACATATCTGTTATGTTACTGAACACCATTGTGCCTACAGACCAACCTTTAAATTATAATTTAATATCAGCAGTAGATATACCTACAATTGGGGTTACAATAACTTCCAGGGATCAAATACGGGACGTTTAAAACACATTGTATAGATATGTAATAAAACAAACCAGGCATTTTGTTAATATTATTATATTCACAATCTCCTTCAGTTTTTCATGTGTCATATTATTTGAATACTTTAACCGCAATCGTTTTGACATTGTCAGTAAAAACTATCATCAAAATTAATATATCAACAGAGAATGCAGAAGTTATAATAGGAACTGTGGAGATCTTGACCCTTTTGCTACTAGTCAAAGCAGATTTAAAAAAAAACTGGTTAGAGTATCGACTTTTGAAGGTTACGCGCACACAATTTGTTTACCAAGTCGGGTATATGGTATGTTTATTTATATATTTACTTATAAATCCTTTTTTACAAGTATAACATTATCTGATTTAGGTACAATATAAGTTGATACAGTAGTAAATAAAATGTATAACATTATAATTATGATAATCGTTAAAAGTTTATGTCATCAGTGTATATATATTTATTTTAATTTATGGATTAGGCTACTCTACTAGGCTATGCCTGTCCCAGAGTAGCGTTATGTAAATTAGTTTATAATTTTTAATTTGTCATAGTGCAAGTTAATTTTTATAAGGTTTAGTGGTAGGTTGAAGTGAGATAGAAGTCCAAGTTTACGTATTAGTGTACCTACTGTGAAAAATTGCTTGATGTAAAAAGGGTTAATGCTAATATATTTTTTTTTGTAAGTCAATTAGTAATATTAAATATTTTTTCAGTTTGTTTTCTTCCTTTAGAAATGTAGGTATACCTACCTTTTTGATTTCGCGGTTAGAGCAAGACATGACGTACACACTTACACACACAAACACACCCTCACACATACACGCGTGGACTACTTACTGACTTACGACTACAAAAAAAAATTGGTATTAAAACTTTATTTGACGGCTAAATTATTCCCTTCCCCCGTACATCCTGACTACTCACATGCCTCATTTTTAGATTTTTTTTAAAATTTAAATACTAAAGAAAAACTAAACTAGTTCCTAAGTATCTACTTTTATTGTCATATGATGGATACAGTTGTTGGCGTTATAAATTATGAAATGTTCTTATGGTATTGTGGATTTACGGTAAGCCGTTGTATCAAATAACATTAAAAAAAAAACATCAGCCGGCTGTTGACAGAGTATAATAATGAATGCAGAACGTGTGCAGGACATTCTTTGTCTTCAATATCTTCCCAATACTTACCCATAGATAATTATTATCACATCTTAATGATGCCGAAGTTTTTATTCGCATTTTGTCGACAAACGTGAGTATACAGGACATACGGGACAAGATGGTCAAATATGAAAGTCCTGTTTTTACAGAACGTATAGCAGCCCTATTTATAAAATTCATTATTCCAAGTAATAATTGTTAAAACTGATGAATACCGTTTGAATAACAATTGTTTAAAGCTCATATTATACCTAACAGAATATATTACAGAATATGTTCATATTTTCGTATTCACAATAAAACACAATGGTTTGAAAACAGGATTGTTTTAATTATTTATTTGGTTTTATCACACATACGAATGTGTTTCGTTTGTTGAACGTGTAAACGAAACAGGATTTACGAATTAATGTTGAATAATTCTTTATATTTTTTTGTTGAGTGAATTTTCATGAGCCGCTGAAAATTTATTTTTTGTTTGTAATAAATATTTTACACAGCAAACATATTCGGCGAAGTTTATTGTATTAAATCTCAGAAGGAAACGCGAATAGAGATGATTTATCGTTTTTCGTAATATTATTATCATGGTCTTGGAGAGCATCCGGGAATGCTATTGAACAAAGACGACAACTCGTAAAATGTAACATCTGGCCTACATTTTTTTGTGGAGTAAAAACCTTGGACAATAAACTGTAACACATACATATCATAGATCCTCAATACAGAATTAGGTCGAAAAAAATAAAAATACCGGTCTCCATTTTGATGTCGAATTCTAGTCTCATTTAGATTTATGCATTCATAGTTTAATGCATGTCCGAGTTTGTATATCTTTCTTAACTTTTATGGCTGCATATTTGTGGTTATCCCAATATGTTATGTTCGATAACGCAACTTTGTGAGATACCTATTCGTGATTATTTTCAAATATATTCAAATTTTCATGGTGGAAAGTTTATGTGTAAAGAACGATATTATTTGTAAACTGGTTCAGACAGCATTATATTCACTATATTCTCTGCGGGGATTTTTATGGTGTGCACTTCACATAGTCTCAAGTTATATTATTATGCGTTTAAATTAAACCGGGTTTAATTCGAAAAATATATGAATCAAGAAATTTATATATAGCGGTGCGGTGTGGTGTCACTGGGGTACTCTGCGATAAGAAAATGCCAGTAAGAACAAAGGGAAAGGTATATAAGACAGCTGTCAGACCGGCGATGTTGTATGGAGCTGAGTGCTGGACCGCCAAGAAATGCCACGAACAAAAACTCCACACCGCCGAAATAAAAATGCTCAGGTGGGCAGGCGGTGTTACAAGAGTTGATAAAATCAGGAACACCTATATTCGAGGAAGTTTCAAAGTGGCACCGATAGTGGACAAACTAAAAGAAACAAGGCTGCGTTGGTATGGCCATGTTATGCGTCGTGATGAGAATCACATCGTGAGAAAGACACTAGACATACCAACTATTCAGCGGGGAAGAGGTCGTCCGCCGGCAACTTGGTGGTCTAGCATTCAAAAAGAACTTCAGGGGGACCACATCGATACCTTGACGACCCAGGACAGAGTGTCCTGGAGATTGCGTACCAGGAGGGCCGACCCCGACTAACACGGGACTAAGGCAAAGAAGAAGAAGAAGAAGGGGTGTGTCAAAATGATGTTGATGAATTTATTTTCAACAAATGTATGCAATAATATTTTTAAACGCCGGTAGAAATAATTATGTCACATCTTCTTCTATGCGTTTAGGGCGGTGAATATTGTTCATTTTCAGGTCAAGACAATAGGAAAGAGAGTAGAAAAGGATTAATGTGTAATTATGTGTGTGTGATATATACTCAACATTGCCTAGCTCATTTTTTGATGATGACAATTATTACCATCTTTCACTAGCATACATCAAAGTCAGAATAACTATTGCATTATGAAAAGCGAATAGGGTTTGAAATCAACCAGTAATTACGGTTCGAAGTGCACCGTTCATTCGATTTCCTGGTGTTCTCTCTCCTTTTATATATTCTTACATTTTACTGAAATATTTCATCATAAATAAAACGTTCACTAAAAAATTGTGACAGAGACATGAACATATAAAAACTTTAAATAATGTGGTGTTATTTCGTTATTTATGAGACAACTTGTCATTTCAACTCAAAATCTTTATTCCAGCAAGTACAGGTGATATAGACTGATAGCATTCATGTCAGTTAAATTTATTCACATAAATTGGTAATAGACAAGCTCACATAAAGTCGTTCCTTATCTACAGTAAGATTATGTTAGTATGGTACCTCCTTATATCAAAGCTGATACTGATGGTACCTACTTGTATCAAACTACACCATTCTCTTTCTTTTCTATGATGTTTTAGTGGCCATATTTCACACTTGAATTTGTTTATCTTATCCTCCCCATTTCAAGAGGAAGGAAGGATAGGTACGTTGAGATATAATTTAAAATATGACAAGTGCTGAACATACACGCGAAAAAAATATTCACAGATGATACTTTACCCATTTCAATGGAAGTGTTTGAAAAGAAAAACTGCTCAATGGTTAGAAATTTCCATAAAACGTTCGTACTGTAATATCTCATGTTGGATCTTACTGGTTGTTTATTTAGATACCTACCTACTTATTTGGTATGTGCCATTATTTTATGTAATTGTCTAAAGCATCTCTCTTAAGCGTACTTTAGACGGACGAGGATTTCAACGCGGTCCGGTTTTCAACGCTTAAAACAGCATCCAAAATACAGGTTACTCCAAACATCGCTTTACACGAGTATTATTTTCTACTATATTTGCAACCTCTACTATTGCTATTACAAAAAATGTAATATACCATTTATGTGAAATATTATATTTGTGACGATAGGCAAAGTTTTAATATTGTCTGTGGCATTAAGCTGTCAATTTTTTTCGATGCTTCATTGGCCGGTTCCACGTTTCGTTTAACAGTATTTTACATTTCTTCGTTTGACTTTGCATTTTTACAACTCTGGATTTATCTTATCCTTGGTTTGAATTGAACATGATTTGATTTTATTTAGATCCTCGCTTTTTTGTTGTTGTTTTAGAACATGGCTCTCTGATACAAAGATGCAAAATAAACTAAAAAACCGCGAATGTCAACATAAACAAACATTACAACACAAACGGCAGCCATGTTGACTCGTCGGCAACGAATACATACAGATTTTGTTTTGTTTTTTAGTACTCAAAAGTGAATCATGGAATATCACGCGTTTGACGTTTTGGTTGGCAACATATTGCAGTTTTACTTACATTTGAACACATCCTAGATAACTGTTCTCTAAATCTTTATAAGAAGAGTTTCTTTTTCGACAAATAAATCCGAAAAACAATTCACATTAGTCGTTATTCTCTATAGAAAACGATGTGATCTGCGAACCAAAACGTCAAAAATACCGTGGAAAAATGCTTCACATCGATTCATACAAAATTTGCTAACTACGACATCTAGTATTATTATAATAAAAATCTATTCGAAAAACGAACAACGAGTTGAAAAATGCAACACGTTTCATTTTTTTTCCCACCGCGTTGAAAAACCCGTCCGTCTGAAGCGCACTTTACTCTTGAAAAAGATACATACCCTTGTCAAATTAGCAATCGACACTTTATACGGTTCTGAGTCAGGTATTCCGTTTGACATTTGTTCTAACATAAATTATATCTGGAATTGCCAACAAAGTTGTTTGCATTATACATTTTTGTATGGCTTACAGAAGATGTTATTTTATGCTACTTCTTTGGCATACGCATCTCTGTCTTTAGCTTACCGGAACAGCTCCATTCTGTGGATCTATACCCTGATTTTTCTTAGCCAAGAAATCAGTCGATGTCATACAAAAGTTAAAACTATCAATACATAGGTAACGCATTCAAGAGCATTTTCGTATCTTCTATAGAAAATGATTTTAATATTTTTCTAATAAAGAAAAGTGCTTGAATGACACCGCACTTTTTATGCCCGAGAAAAGTCATCTCAAGGCAATCAACATAGATTGTAGTTAGATATACCTAATTATTGGTTCTACAAAGTGGAACATATTATTAGGTATATCTGAATGTACGTTCTTAAGCAAATACTTAAGCATTCACTCAAATAGCGACAGAAAGTACTTTACGGAAACAGATTTTAATTTATATTATTGTAAAAATAATCTGTATGAAAAAAAAATCGATTCAACTTAATTTTTTTTTATTTTAATCAATATAAATTATGTATGTCTGACAAACAGCGTTGCCAATTTGAATTCCTCAAATTGCGAAGGATTTCAACTCGATTGGCTTTTTGTGGGTAAAATGTGGGGATTCTAGCATTTTACTATTCATCGAAAGTTTGATGGTTAGTGATTAAAACGTCTGTTATTTTGAAAAAAGAAGAAAATGTATACTTTTCAGCTATTACGGATTTCTTTAAAATTTGACAAGATTTTTATAATGAATTAACGGCGGACATTGCTAAGAGATTTGATTTTAGAAATAGGTACTTTTAATATTTATTATATCTATTGTGAATCCTTCAAAAACTCAAGAAATCAAAGTTAAATCACTGATGCCTGTGCTGAAAGGATTTCCAGTGTTTGAAAACTTTGTGCAAATACAATAATCAATGACGATTGGCGAGTTCACGCTAATCTCGATTTTACTTTACATGTCCTTGAAAGATATGATGATGCGGAGAGCTACTGCGGTAAATTATTAAGTGTTTCAAATGTAAATATTATTGTTTTGTTTATGAAACCTTGTATTGTTCTTGGGATAATAATTATGTGCGGAATTTGTGGGGAATCGGGACTTTGTACTTCCCAATTTGGGATATTTGATCTAGATTTTTGGGGAATTTGGAAAATTGGCATTGGCAACGCTGCTGGCTAAACTTCATCTCGTATGTTTCGTTTAATAATTAACAACTTCACACTTCGTTTCAAGGATGATCTTTGTTGTTTCTTGTACATTATATAATGTCTCCTTCTATTTACCTTTAAACAGTATTTGCTGTTCTTAGAAACAAACGGCTGAAATGTATATTGACTTATCTAAGTAGATACTTACTAAATGCCATACATAAAACATTTCCCAGTGAAGATTACTGATGGTATTAATTAATGTTTAGATACACAAGTACCTAACTATGTAGGTAATGTAAATATAAACCTACTCAATAAATCTAATTAATCTAGATAAGTATGAAATCCTTAGATCTGAGATTGTTTATAACAGGTACTGCACATAAATACTACACATAGGTAGGTACTACACATGAATTCTTCACAAAATATCACGTTAGGTATTACAAAATATCACGTTATTGTAATAATCGGTTTCTCTCTTGTGCGTAATTTTTTTTAACATTTCTATAATGTTTTTTTAAGTTTTAATTTTCAAGTATGAAATTATTAAAAACACTATAATCGAATAGTTAATTGTAGATTCTGTCCCATAAAGCGAAAAGAAATAACGGAAGAGGGGGTACTGTAACATTTTTTTTCACAAATCACATACCCCTCCAATTATTTCACTAGTTGGGTACCAGAATATATCGTATAAAAAAATGAAGACGAAGAAAATATGTAATATTGACGAAAATAAATATAAATTATTAATTGTTTTAATCAAACAAATTAAACAAAAGACATCCTGCACAAACGAGCATTATTATTATTATTCTCCAGCATATTTTTGCATAGATTCGTATTTTCAATACAACAGGGCATAACATAAGTCACTGATGTGCAGATAAATTTATCGAATAATACGACTTTCATAATGTAAAATTGGATATATAATTTTGATTAGATCAGTACGGAAATGAATAAAATCATTTCAATAATTTAATATCGTACAATTACAATAACATGACATAATTTAAGATTATTCGAGCATTATGATATTCATTATAATTTAAACATCAAACATCTGAAGAGAATCATCTTGCTTAATCAAATAAATAGATAGGTACAACAATTCTAACTTTAATTTATTATGTTATCACGAAAGAAACGCAAAGAAAAGGAACTATGGTTTACTTGATATGAATTTAAAAGAACAAGAGATTTATTTTATATAGAATATTTCAAGAAGAAAAGATTCGAATTTATGTACATAGGTTTGACATAAATATCTATGGTTAAATTCACTTACATAATGCTGGCATACAATGAACAGGTCTTACCGTAACTTGAAAAAAATGAGGCTGTGAAATATATGAACAAAGATTGGGAATTAGTACTTATTAGCAATTTACTATATTGATACGAGAAAATATGCCAGAACAGATTTCAATCTACAATAGATTTTTATTTAGATCATGATACTGATGTTGACACAAAAAAAAATGCATACCATATAGAAGCCATGTAGTGGATACTAGTGTCGAGTGTGTGTCGTCGTATGTGTCGTAGTGTATCCTGAGCATAAAACGATGCAATTTTTGTATTTTATGAGCTAAATACATTTTTGTTTCCCGTGCATACATAGTCTCATGAACACGGTGTGAAGTCTTTATAACAAAATGTTAATAAATTTGTGTTCGTTGGCAAGCAACTAGTAATCAATAGTCTGAATGTTGACGAGGCGATTAATGTGTGCCAGGATAGAAAGATATGACGTTCGGTTCTCTCTGCCTACCCAGTAAAAGACATGGCGTGATGGTATGTATGTATGTATGTATCATTATTTTATTTTATTTTTTATATTTAATTCTGGGAACATACAGTTATATACAGCTTGTGGGAAAACAAAAAAAAAACAATATATATACCAGTTAAGTTCCCTAATGCTTTTATACAATCAAAATAATGGCTAGATAATACGAGTGATCTTTACAATACAAAAAATAAGAATTCGGGGTACAAACCTCTAAAGAACAGGAAGGGAGTGAGAATAGAGGGATAGGAATAACCTCGAAGATTATCATTATAAATTATGCTTAAGTCTATCTGGCACATTCACAGATAACTTTTTTACAAATGATATAAATAAATTAAGTGTAGGTATGTGCATTCATATGTATACAATAATATACATTTAATTTGTATTACTGCCACTCAATATTGTAATCTTACTTGATCTATTCCAGAGGAAATGTTCACCCTTCTACGTCGACATATTCATCCACACCGACCCTGCCCTACATTAAGCTAGGAAAGGATCAACTGCGATTTGTACAAAATGAGAGATTTGCCTTTGGAAATAGACTACAACCAAATTTCGGATGAACGTGGAGTTTTACAAGCTTTCGGGATTCTCAGTACCTACCTATTCAAATATACACACGTTTCATATTATTGCTTAGGTCGTAAAATATTCACTCAACTCATTATAATTAATTTATAACAAGTAGTTACCTACATTTAAACGAAAAAAAACAGAAAATATAGATATATCAATAAAAAGAGATATGTTGTAAAATAAAAAACACTGTAAAGATATTACGAAAGATAATTTATATATTTATTGATCTTGAAACACACTTAACTTAAAATTTCTTAAAAATAAATATTACACTTTCGCCCATTCAATAATGCAATTCGGCCATCTGACAACGCAACTTTAAATTAATTTTTTATTCATTTAATTTAATTTTTAATTTTTATTTTGATTTAATTTTTCTTTTTTTTTATTGACTTAAGTAATCTTTGTTAACTAATGTTTCTGATTAATAACGGCTGCAACATCCTTTTTTGGGTGAAAAGCCTTAAGAGAAAAAAAAAACAACCCAACTTTGCAACTAATTCATAATTTTCAAGTACCGTTTTTTAAAAATATAGGTATATAAAAAATGCTATTTCCAATAACTACATAAAGATATGGGAAAGTAACGCCATGCCTTTATACGTGTATTATAGAATAATAAACAAAATATAGTGAGTTAATTGTGTACCCCGTTAACACATAAAAGTTTTGCACAACACTACTACACGTACAATGGGGTGGTGTGGTTCAACCAACTAGAAACAGATTTGAGACTGGCAACTGAATTTAATTAATAAAAAAAATAGACATATAATATTGACTGATGTGTAAATTGTATTAACTTAATTTTGTAAAGTTAGTGATTCTGTAGATATATTTTTTTCTTTGTTTTTAAAAGGCTTCTGGTCGTAGATACAAATAAATAAATGTCTCCTTGGCATATTTTTTTTACTGTGTATCTTCTTCTGTATCTTATGATTGTATTTATTTTGTGTTGTATTATTGAAATAAAATAAATAAAAAATATATAAAAAAAATAAACGAGCGAAAAAACTCCAAATTATTTAATTTATGACGTGAAATACATGTCAGTACAAGAAACTACGGATTTCGATACTCTCTGTCTACCAAATGTTTATTTCATGTCATTAAAGAAGGATATTTAAACATCACAATATAAATAATGCCAACCACCAACCAGTATACTTTGGAATCACACTAGACAGAACTCTAACATTCGAAAAACACCTGGAAAAAACAGCTGCTAAAGTCCAGAAATAACATCATCCATAAACTGGCAGGAACAACTTGGGGGCTAGTGCAACAGTCCTTAGAACATCGTCACTTGCCCTTGTATATTCGGTAGCAGAGTACTGTGCTCCTGTATGGCTCAATAGTGCACATACAAAACTAGTTGGCACTCAACTGAATGTGGCCATGAGGACCATTAGCGGCACCATCCGGTCTACCCCAATAAAGTGGCTTCCTGTGCTCGCACATATACCTCCCCCTGACGCAAGAAGAAAATTCTCCCTATTTAATCTATGGAAGAGAATTTGTGACAATGGCGCTCTTCCGTTCCACAGTGATGTTCCGTCTGAGGGACAGCAAAGACTTGCTTCAAGGAATCCAGAAGATCGGATGTAACCTTGTTAGTGAGAACTACAGCCTGAATGAGACTTGGTACAGTGACTGGGTAAGCTCCAACCTGGATGTTAATAGGTACATGGAAACTCCAACGAAGATACCTCCAGGATTCGAGCTGCCAAGAAGGCTGTGGACCTCCCTGAATAGGATCCGCACTGGACATGGACACTGCAGCTACCTTATGGCAAAGTGGGGCATTGTTCCATCCGCTCAATGCGATTGCGGCCACCCCTTTCAAACAATGCAACACATATTGGAAGAATGCAGCGTCCATGCATATGAAGGCCCAAAGTCGGACATTTGCGAATTGACACCAGCATTTGTGGATTGGCTCGGAGCCCTCGACGTGAATGTGTGATTGACATATCGTGCTGTTTTGTGTTTGATTGCTGTCATTGCGGTGTTTTGTAAAATTTGACTTTAAACATTTGATTCACTAGTACCATACGATAAATAAATAAATATAAATAATCATATTTTTTTTAAAAAGAACTTATCAATTTCACATTTCTATTTCTATAATTTCTATAATATTGTAAATTTTTGTTGCACCATAAAATTTATTTCACCAATAAATGTTTTAAGATATTCGTGTGTTTTAAAACGTAATCGATCATTGCTGTAATACAAGAAAAAAATGGCTGTCGTGAAAATTATATGCAAATTAAATTTGTTCCCAAAATATTTTGAAATACGATGATAAGCTCGGAGTAGAATGTGGTACGGAAATGAAAATTCATGGGTAGGATACCAAGAGGATTTTAATCAAAATACCGACAGTATTACTAAAGTTTATACAACAGGAAATCTAAATAATATCCGCCATAACGACTCTCTAGTCCTTTACATGTTGTATGTACAATTATTTCATCCATACAGTGACCAAAGAATGTCATAGAATGTCGCACTTGGGCGGTTTATATCATATAATATGAAAATTATTGTCGAAATTTATGCTTCCCTGAGATAGGCATTCGACTCTTCAACCACATTTTCTCTAGGATGTGAGTCTTAATAATAAACATGACCTTGCACTCTGCACAAGTTGCTAGATTATCGCCAAATGTATAAAATGTTTCCAGCCAAGAGAAGCAATATTTGCATGAGAAATGAATAAAAATAAACAATTCCTTTGCTGGGCTCCGTACTCGTCAAGCATAAATTGTATTTGATTAGGCAATGTTAGATATCAGTCATATGCACACATACATTATTGAACATAATCCTTTTCCTACTCTCCTTTCCTATCCTATTGCTTTGGCCTGGAAATGGACAGTGATCGCTGATATAAACTTAAAGAAGAAGACTTGTTAATTGCTAACCATCCGCATGTTAATCCAACTGTCGATTTGTTCAAAAGAACTTTGTTCTCTTAACATATCGACAATGTTTTAAACCAGGAAACGCGAGATTGTATGCAGGGTCTATATTTTTCACGGTTTTTCCAACTTTGAAGTGAAAAAACACCAACATAGAGGCTTCGCAGCATATAATGTTCTATATATACGGATTTACTCAGAATTCGGAGTAGAACATTTCGTGTGTCTGTGTTTCTTATAACTTTTGATCCGCTCAATTTACAGAGCCAAAATTTCAGAATATATATACAGTTATAAGCCTACAAAACTTTTATACTCAGAATTTTGAATTTTTGTTTCAGTCAGGGGTTATAAACTTTTGAATTTTTACTTTATTTTTCCATATATATCAGATACCATAAGAGCTAGAACGCTGAAAATTGGTATGAATATAGAAAAATATAAAATCTCAAATTACGTTTTAAAAAAAATTCCAGAGTTTCTCAAACATTTTTAATTAAGAAAAACATTTTTTTATGAAAAATTTATGTGTTTAACTGCCTATATTTCCTATTTTTTTTAAAAATATCGAAAAAAGCCGAAACACCCCAACTAGATAATTTAATTTGCTATAAAAATATTGCTATTATTGTTGTACATTTCAAATTTTTATAAAAAACACTTTTTATAAAAAAATAATTTAGTGACGACATCGCTTCATACAATTTGATTGGCAGTGGTCCTATACATTATATCTAAGAAGATTTAATAGTTTGATACTTTTAATGTCCAAACATACATACATACCATCATGCTGTTTTCATATTCTGGGTAGGAAAAACAGACTGACCTCCATACTATCCTATCCTGAAATAATAATAATAATAATAATAAATACTTCCTTGCACCCTGCGCAAGTGGCGAGTTTATTGCCTTATGGCAATTTCTTCCAACTAACCAGTGTTTCCAGCCCAGAGAAGCAATGTTTGCGTGAGAAACGAATTTAAATAAATTTCTCCTCTGCTGGGAATCGAACCCAGGACGCCCGCACAGAAACTGACATAGGTACATACCTACATGTTTTATATCGAAAACAATATATCTTAAAATATTTATTAATTTGCGTTTATGTGATCTCATGTGTTACATGCAACTAGTTAATAAAATTGTATTATTACCATTTTTGTTTAATAAAATCATTCCTATAAGAACTGTCTTTCTGATATGCTTTATTTGATTTTAATATTTTTCTTTATTCAAACTATTAATTTAACTTTAACCTGGATTAAAAAAAAAACGCGTTATAATTTTTCTAGTGAAGTGAACATATAAAACCCCCAGCTAGTGAATTCAGTGGAAGCCTTTGAACCAGTTCTACAAACAATCGAGGCAAGGTAATTACTTTTCCATAAAACTTTTCACCAGTATTTGATTCCATTTAGAAGATAAAATTCTTATTGAACACTTATTCAATCTGAAAGTAGCGAGTTTTATAAAGAATCAAATAATTATACTCGTATATTAAACTTTTCAGGAATAAATGGTTCGTGTATTTAAAAAAATAAATTTATATTTTTCACAGATAAAACAGAACATTCTCCATTCATATTATAAAATTTTCTTACGAATAAATGTACTAAAAGAAATAATGTGCTAAAATTACAGATGGGTGGTGGCAGAACGGTTAGCGTGCTGGGTTAGTAATCCAGTGGTCGCGAGTTCGATTTCGTTCACCTAAGCACAAGTAGGTATTTGATTTAGTTAGGGAACGTGTGAGGATGTACATAGGTATACCTACTTGTTACAAGGACATATTCATTGCCTATCGTACTGGAGTCTCAGATCAACTCGAAACGTACAATGATAGATTAAATTATTTCGAAATGCAATCACTATCATATAGGAGGAATATAACAGATTTAATCATTATTCACAAAATTATTCATACTCACTGTGACTTAAGTGCCCCCAATTTGCTTGAACTTGTTAAGATAAATATACCCATTAGAACATGCTCCAGATTACGAAAATTTTTTAACATCTCACATTACAATACAAACCTGGGCTTTCATGCTCCTCTACCACGGTCACTCAGACTATACAACAAACTACATTATCAATATTATGAAAATGTCGATATATTTACACAATCACGGACATTGTTCAAGAGTGCTTTAAGAACGTGCCAATTTTAATAACATGAACTAGTTACCGTTTTCAATGTTTCTTGTTTTACTAATGTTTGTTTTTGTTTTTCCATTTTTATTGTTGTTCCTGCAGAAAATAATTTCTAAAATATGTACCTAATCTTTGTGTAAGAATGCTGAATGTATGACTGGATGAAATCTATGTACTTGCGTTCATATATGGGGTGTGGATGATAATTTAATCGTCCAATCATTCCATACAGTATTATATGTTCATAAATGCATGAAACCAGTGGGCTTATAGCCTGTTTTTCATGCTTAAATAAATAAATAAATTATAAAAAAAAATGTATTGAAAAAATTCCATATCTGCAAATGGTAGGTATATTTTATTCTAAAATCAACCAACTTTATACCACGATGTTATTACAAGAATGGTTACTACACGATCAAATATGATCGTTATTTTCTATGAAAGAAGAATTATACTAAAAGTTCCATAGAAATCAGTTTATTCAAAATATTTGTAAGAGAATCAATTTGGCCATCTCAGAAATTCTCTTTGAGTCATTATGTTTGTTCTGAATACATATGTATGTATGTAATAATAATAACCTTATAATGGCAGATGATGTCGAACATCGTATATAATTTACAGTGTTCATTTACTAGAAACGTGATTGAGAGTAGTACAATATATTCTGGATTCTGCACAATAATGACAAGGAAATCAATGCACTATATAGTTGATAACAATAGGATCATTACGTATTATTATTATTATTATTATAAAACAGTATAGTTGCTAGGAAACACGGGATTATGATAATACCTGGATTTAATACCACTACTAGACCAGTACAAGAGATTAGAGATAATGACGTACCTTACCTACTTGGTTAAGAAGAACACGTGATACTTCAAACGATGAAAATGAATCGATGAATGAAAGGTATTTTTCATTCAATGGAAATTTTTAAAATCTTTTAAATATATTTATATACATAAAAATGGATTAACGTATATTTGTATGTGTCCGATGAACTCCCAAACCAACCATCCGATTGCGATGAAACTTTGGGAATTTGTTCAGCTTATTCAGGAGAAGGTTTATGCATTATAATTTATTTTTTCGATATATCACAAATAAGAAATTGAAAAAAAAGTTGGTATTGAATTGATACTTATTTGGTTTGTTCAGCAAAAATCCTATATACCCATACATAAAATGGTATATTATATAAAACTGGAATAATGCTAAAGGTTCAAGTTGGTACCTATATTTGTTTGAATAATTAAATAAAATTTAAATGAATCAATGAATAGGGACGGAAGGGACTGTAAGGATGGAAGGGAAAAAATCGGAATTATAATTAGTGAATCTAGATAAGAATGTTAAGTGCTAAAAAGGAAACATACCGAAAAACCATTTTTATATATTTGGAGGTAAATAATTAAACAGGCAGGACAACGTCTGCCGGGTTTTACTAGTTAATTTATAAGGATAGGAGAAGGTCAATTAAATAAAGAATAACACAAAACGAAAAATAGTTCATTTTTATTTAAAAAATAAACAAGTAATATTTCTGAGACATGGTCCCTTATAACGATCGCGAATTATATTTTTTAATTAATAATTTTCTTTAAGCTTTAACCCCCCGCTCCAATTTTTTCTATTGTTCAATTATCGAATGATTTCTACATAAAACGTCGATATGTGTGATTTTATACGTAATCTTTTGTTTTTAAGTCCGATTTAAAACAAACTTAAATTCAAAATATGGCTATTGGTTCAGTATTTGAATTCACATCGTTAACCCCGATACGTAAAAAAGTAGGTACAACTACCATTTATCTAATAATATTATAGGCGATATAAATAGTTTGAACATGAATAGATAAAATATTTCGCAAGAGAGATTATAACATAACGTGTTTTAGGATCCAGCCTCCCTTAAGATAAAAACGATGCTGAATATGAATTAAAAATAATATTTTTACACTTATGCACTTTTACTTTCATAAAGCTAGACTAGAAAGTAAGATACATTAGCTTTTAAATAAAATTTTCAACATTATTATTTGTTGTTCTTTGATTCCGCAGGTATAAAGCGCATCAGTTGAATTAGCTCACAATGTTTACTTACGTTTAATATCAATGCTTACATTTATTTTCCCTGACATAGATTGCTTTATCATTTCTCCACACGTTCATCGTAGATACCTTCAGCGATATGTTTTCCCAAATATATGTACATGCTACTTAATGTTTCATTTGACATCCGACGAAATCAAAGGGGTTCAGTGTGTTGTGTACAGTGTAGATACATGACTGTCCATTTAAATTAACCTAAAAGTTCTGTAGTATTATTTACATCAACGTCCGAGGTAATTGAATTCAAATTGTAAACAGTTAAAATAAATAGTCGTCAAATTGAAAACTTTAAACGAACAGCCAGAACATTCAACTTGTATTTACTATTAATGATTTGGCAGTTTAAGAGGTAACACAGAAGCTAGTCATATAATTATTATTTAATAATATAAAAATGTTCCTTAGTTGGTTGTGTGTTTACATTATTTTGTTTTCTGAATTTATTGAAACATTCATACATTTTTTTAGTATCGAGAAATTCGTCCATCTTTTTTCTCATGGTCTAAATTTACGGTCTCAAAATCATAACTATACACTCTCCATACCAATACACCACACTTACTCGTTCACAATTTAAGCAGCCCGGCTTTGAAACCAATTAGCCAATGGTATAAGAGCAGCTTCTAGATTGATGGTTTTCAAGAAGTCACACTTCTTATCCACACCCCTATAGTTTCTTTATTCTTCCTTCTTGCGCATCCCTCCCCATACGTTTTTTTTGACGTTTTCATTATTTAGCATTTTGATAATCTTGTATTTCTTCTTATTATTATATATTTTTTAAATGTTTATTTTAATCATCATCATTATCATTGGCCTTACAGCCCGTTGTGGGCCTTGGCCTCCTTCAGAATCCGTCGCCATTCCTCCCTGCACTCTGCGGCTCTCTTCCAGTTGGTAAAGCCCAGCGCTCGTACATCAGTTTGTTTTAATACTTGCTACAATATTGCACTTACAATAAGTCCGCCACATTATGTAAAATTTATTTTTGCATAATAAACGAATATTATTATTTTTATTATTTAATGGTTCTCTTAAAGGCAATCTTAAATAAAGATGGCATCTTGGATGAGTCAGTCTGAACAAGTAACCCACATATCTTTACCACTTACAATAAGCATCAAGGTACCCTACAACTAGGTATTTTCCATAACTCGCCTTACCAATATAAAAACTTACTGTCCAATTTAAAATCAGCTTATCAAGATAACACTTCATTACATATTTTCACCCACTACACATTCACATCCCATTACGTTATTACTTATATGAATTGGTTTGCCACAAGTATGTAATTGACATTAGGTAGAGATAGTTACAACAATGATGTATTAAGCTTATTCATTGTAATTTTTTACCTAGTATTGTTGGTGTGCAATTTAATTATGTAAAAAAAATATATCCTACGATAGACCCAAAAGCTTTTATAACCGTAAAAACTTCTTGTACCTGTCATTTATTCTGCTGTCTGTGACGATATCTTTAAGGCGGTATTTTTGGGAGAGAAAGAAAACTTTTCTCTCTAATATGTGTGCTTTTAAACCATTGATATATTTATTTATTTGTAGTGTCACAAGACCTCTTTCGTTAAATGGGCAGCAATAAGCTACTAAATCGAAGAGTTCTGTTAGTTGGATTGAGTTAATTTATCAGTGATAGCTGAAAAAGTACTTGTATAGATTAAATCGAATAATAAACATTATGTTGAATAATAAGAGAAGAAAACAAAATACACATTAATACAAGGTGGAGGCCCAACAAATATGTCGGCATGGGGGCCAGATTTTGAAGTTCACAGCATCTGCTAAGGTTATTTTTTCATAATTTAGTGGTTATATAATAATAACCCGCCAAAATTAATATCTATTGTTTTATTGATGACTTTCGCAAATAACTGGTTGAACAGTTAGTTTATTGAAATAACAAACAATTTTGATACGTGCTGTATTTAATCGTTATTCCTGTACGGGCATTTCCTTTGTTCATGTAGAATCTTTACTAATAAATTATATATCATAGAATTTCTTATCGAAAATTACATCGGGTAATTTGTATTATACGTCGGTTAGTAAATCAATATGCGTAGGTAATTTATTACTTTCATTGTCTCATTCAATTTATTTAGTCCAATTTAAGTAATATATATCCACCACTCGACCCCACCTTTGTGGTATAAGTGGCGTGGTTGTTACTAAGCCATAAATTTTATTTTCAATAAAAAAAGACGAAATCTAAAAGAGAACAATGAAGATACAGGGAAAATTTTTCAATTCTCACCATTTTTCGGATTAAAATTTATCATATTCACACAGTAGATATATTTTTATTTGGATAAGTTTTTGAATGTTCTGGGTTAACAAAAAAAACAAGTATGTAAATTTTATACGGAGAATTATAATTCATGTGGGCCTTTTTACTCTCGAATATTGCTAAAATGAATTTATATCTGTTAAAAAAGATACAGGTACATAGGTACTACTTATTTTTTTCGTTGAAAAAATGGTAACAAATAGCCTTTGTCTGAAACTATTACCTATAGAAAGAGAGTCGAAAAAAGATAATTCAACATTATGAAAAATTATTGTAAGTTGAGCGTACCATGTTTTCATAAAGAAATATTCAAGCATAGGTATACCTTAGTTTTAATTATTGTTTACATCGAGTCGTGTTCGAAATTGGGTAGGCAAACAGAACCATTCATCGTTTTGTGTACTTATACATTCATACATTTTATTACCACATATTTTAAGTTACTTGATAGTACCATATCTTTCTTACTTTCTAGACCTTTTAACATTATGGTTCTTATCTCGCGAGTGATCTCTTAAAGTTACTTTTCTCTCCATATTTGTGTATTGTATACTTGCTAAATCAGATCGATTATTGTCCACGGGATAAAAAAGGACTTTTTTGTGAAACGAGATTGGTGTACGAGCTTTATGTGTCGTGCTTCCTTTTATAAGGTTAATCACACCCGCACACCTGTCGTTGATTACCCCAAATTGTAAGCTAAGCCGTGATGATATGAATGAATAAATTATTTATCAATTTCAATGGTCGATATTCGAATAACATCCCGGCATAATCAATAAAATTAAAAAATTAATTGTCGGCCTTCGTGGCTCGGTTGGTTAGGTATCTGACTGCTGATCCAAGGGTCCCGGGTTCGATTCCCGGTAGAGACACAGTTTTTAGTTGTGTTTTCAGTCTGGATCTGTGAGTCTCCAGAATGTGGCAACTTGTTATTGGGCGCGTGTTAAATAATTATTTGACATAGCCTACCTGTTAGTTGCCCGAGAAGGTAGGTACATAAAAAAAAATATATATGTTATTTCAATATACTTTTCGCTTTATTTAAATACATTACAATACAAAGTCGAAACATTAAATTTATCTCTTGTTTTACGCTTTGCTGATAATGTGCCATAGGGAGTATCTTTTTATACTCTCATCAGTCCTTTGCTTTTCACAATTCTTACTCTTTTGATGTGCTTTTTGTTAATTTCATCTGTTTTATGATTTCTTTTCCTTGTCATGTTGAGTAATTTTCGCACGTAGCCTGCCGTGCATAATGTTTCAGGTGGATGCTTCTGAAAGAACACTCAAAGAAAATATTTCAAAACTAACGAGAAGATGTCTCCGTTATTTATTTATTTATTTAATATACAGAGACACCAACAGAACACTGAACAACACAAACAAAAAAAAACATGAAACAAAAAATAGAATCTCCAGTGCTCCAATAACAGGTATCTCCCGCATGGCTATTGTGCATAGTTAGGTATGTACAATCAACGTCTCCTGACCATTCATATTATAAAAAAGACATTACTTTGCACAGTTAAAAGAAAAGTTTAAAATACACATATACATATATGTAGGAAAACAGAAAGAAAACAAATGTTGAACTAATAAAATAAAACATAAAAAAAGAAGGAACAATTGAACCGAGACAAAAAAAACAAATAGATTTTACCCAGCATATTTTAAAGGATAAAAATAAGCAATTTATCATAGATCAATTACTATGAAATATGAACGTCATTGTCATTACATTAAATTGTCACAACGATTCAGACGCAACGTCTGAATCTACCAATACAATGACACTCCGACACGGCAGAATGTCACTGTATTGGCAGGTGCATACGCGAGTGCAATGTAACGACAGTCAATAAATAACGTTATAAGTATTATACATATTATCATGTAGGTATATATACATTGAACTGAGTTTTATTTGACTGCTATAACTTAATTACGACACACATACCTAGTATAGTAGTGATTTACGTTTCATAGCAATATTTTTTTTTTTTTTTTTTGTTGGCTCTTCACCCGTTAAGAGTGTTCTCAGCCATCTAAGTTAAAATATTAAACTGTCAAAATAGAGAAACCTAAATTATTTTTGTATATTTATTTCACTTCGATCAATTTAAATTTTATGAACAGAGTTAAATTTTAATGTCATTAATTTTGATGAATTTTTTGAGCAAAATGTTTACCTGCCTGGAATTGTAGCTCAACAATGTCCTCACATTTGTTGGCATTGGAACCCCAATCTCTGTGAGGTCGGTAAAAAAGGATGGATACCTATCGTTTATGGGGCATTCAAGAAACAAATGATCCAGTGTCTCATCACCAATCATACATTCGCAGAGACTGCTATCAATGATCCCTATTTTTTTTAAATGCTCTCTGGTACAACAGTGTCCCATGCGGATACGACACATAACGCTGATGGAATGTTTGTCAAAAGCTTTATCATGGAACCATGGCTTATTGACAATTGTTTGTTGGGTCGTTTTGTAAAGTCTACCCTTTTTCAGTGAGCTTGTGTCCCAATATAACTGCCATTTATTCATCAGACGGTTTTTTGCGATTGGTAGGAGATCGTTTTGTGTAATATTGGGATGTGTCCGTGTGTTTCCATATGTTGCTCTCTTAGCCAATTCATCCGCTTTCTCATTTCCTGGTATACCACAGTGACTTGGTATCCATGCCAGACAAAGTTTTCTGTTTTGGTTGCATATTTCTTTAATTTTTTTCCATATATCTATACAGTAGTGGTCATCACTATACAAAATAGGGGATTTAGAGAGTTTTTCGAGTGTACTTAAGGAATCGGTCAATATTAATGTCTTTAAGAATCGTTTTTTATTTGCATAGTTCAAAGCCTCTATTATAGCTATACATTCTGCTGAGAATATTGTAGAATCTTTATGGAGAGTCAAAAGTAATTCAACTTTATCTGAATCACTAAATACTGCTGCTCCAGTATTGCTTTTGCAGTCCATTTTTGATCCATCCGTATAAAGTATTTTCCAGTCATTCCATTTGGATTCAATTACGTGTTTAAGTCTTTTAGATGCAAAAGCATCTGGAGTTATTCCTAATGAGTGGATTATGTTTGGCGGCTCGATTAAATTTTGATAGGGTAATGAGTAAACTGGGAGTGTCTCAGATTTAATGAAATCCGATGAATATTGGTCTAAAAAGGTGAGGCTATTTACAAGAGGAGGGGAGATTTTATGTTTCCAAAATGGTGATTGATTTGTGAATATTTTAAGCATAGCGATTTTTCTAATTAGAGGGTGGAATTTAATAATATTGCATTTTAAAACAAATTTATCTGACAGATACTGTTTTCTCAGCTCATGTGGTGGGTCCACGGCTTCCACCTGGAGTGCACATACCGGTGTCGATTTCATAGCGCCTAATATAAGTCTCAGACCTTCAAATTGTATTCTATCTAAGCGTTGTAAATTTTTCTTGGAAATTGGACTAAGTAAAAACGCTCCATAGTCGATTTGACTGCGAACGTATGATATATACATTAAACGTAGAACAGAAGGGTGACCTCCCCACCAAGTACGGGTTACAGCTCGCATTGCATTTAGTCCAGACTGACATTTGTTAATGATATGTGTAACTTGAGAGTTCCAAGATAGTCTGGAATCCAAAGTGATACCAAGAAATCTTAATTCCGAAGAGACAGGGAGGATAATGTCATTTAGTTGAATTTTTATATGTGGTATAGAGCGTTTTTTTGTAAACATAATGGATTTACATTTGGGAGGACTGGGATTCAGGCCATTTTCAGATAACCACGAAGAAATATTTTTGAGAGTATTATTCATAATGTTCTCCATTTGTTGGATTTTTTTCCCTGATACATAAATAAAAAAATCGTCTGCATATATCAGTAACTGTGCCGAGGGTAACAGTACATGAAAAATCTCGTGAATATAAATATTGAAGAGGATAGGGCTAAGGACTGACCCCTGTGGCAAGCCTCTGTCGACTTTTCTTTCTTGAGTATCAATTCCTCGAATGTCGAGAATGATTTTTCTATCCAGGAGAATATTCATTATGAAGATGGCTAATTTTAGGGGGATTCCAATTCGGAGAAGTTTAGATTTAAGAAGGGAGAGAAGCACATTATCATATGCACTTGTGATATCTAAGCTTACTCCTATGACCTGTTCTTGTCTAGAGAAAGCTAAAAGAATATCCGTTGTTAAATTGGCTACACTTTCTACTGAGGATTTTTTTTTTCTGAAGCCAAACATATTGTACGGCAAAATATTTTTGTTTTCAACGAACCAATCAATTCGTCTTTTTATAATATGTTCTGTTAATTTAAGCAGAGTTGATGATAATGCTATTGGTCTGTAGTTGACACCTGAATTAGGGTCCTTTAGTGGTTTCAAAATTGGGATAATGAGTTGAGTTTTCCAAGATTCTGGGATAACCCCTGTATCGAACATTATGTTTATTAATTTTAAGAGATTTTCAAGAATTTTGTCGCTACTATTATGTAAGATAATATATGGGATCCCGTCTATTCCAGGTGAAGTATTTTTTACCACTTGTAAGACTGATTTTAATTCGTCTATTTGGAATGGGGCATCTAGCCAGTTACTGCTAGTATGTGAATATTGTAACGAGATTTCATCGATGTTAACAGCATACGGTGGGGCCATTTTATTTAAGAAATCTTCTGACCATAGTTTAGGGCATGATTTAGAAGATGGGGTTTTGTATGAGCCACGAAATTTTCTGATATTATTCCAAACTTCTGAAATTGGAACTTGGATACTAAGTGATGTGCAGAAGTCTTTCCACCCTTTTCTTTTCTTGTTTTTGAGGAACCGTTTGACTTTAGCTTGAACATTTTTAAGATACAAGAAATTTTCAAGTGTCATGTTATGCTTGTAGTCTTTATATGCTTGCTTCCTAATTGACGAATGTTCTTCGCACGCTGAGTCCCACCAAGGAGGAGGTAAGGGATACTTTTTGAATTTGGGATTCTTTTTAGGTATAAATTTTTCTGATATTTCAATCGTTTTAATAAATTCATCGTAGCATTCTTGTAGGTTTTCTATTGAGGGGGGAGTAAATGTTATATTGGGGTTGTTGGTGTAATGATTATATCCTGACCAATTAGCTTTTCCAAAATTACAAACATTTTTATCGAATTTGTTGTTTCTTTTGGATTTTGAGTTTTCAATATGAGAGGTATATATGTATCTGTATGACGGTTGTGAATAATGCAAAATTATTGGAAGATGATCACTATTGAATGGGTCAGAAAGTATTTTCCAATTCAAGTATGGAGCAATATCGGGACTACATATTGTTAAATCTACTGCGCTGATTCGTTGATTTGGCACAGGGATACGTGTCGGTGATCCGTCGTTAATAATGCAAAGATTCAACTCATTTAGCAGATCAACTATAATTCTACCTAATTTTGTGCATGATGATGAACCCCACATGTTATGGTGAGCATTAAAATCTCCCATAATTATAAAGGGATGTTTTATTCGAGAAATTATGGTTCTTAAAATATTTTTGGTGGGTTGGAAATTAGGAGAAATATAAATTGAGACAAAAGTTGTACCGTCTATTTCCGCAGCAACAACTTGTGATGGACAATTTATTGGTTTTAAATTTATCTGGTTAAAGAAAAATGTGTCTTTTATTAATAACGCAGCTCCACCTTTGCCATCATGTCTATTATCTTTTAGGCATTGGTAGCCGGGAATTTTGAATGTTTTTTCATCGCGGAGCCAGGTTTCAGATAGTGCCGCTATTTGAACCTGGTTCTCGGATAGCAATTTTAAAATAGAGTCTTTATTAGGTATTGCACTTCTGCAGTTCCACTGGGCAATATTTAAGGCCATTTTGTATGAAAGATTATACAGGGAATTATTGTGCGAGTTACAAGTTTAAGGTCTAATTTGTTTCTGTGATAGAGTTTGAATCGATATCTTCTTTATTTAGGTTGTTATTGAGTATATTGACAGTATTTTGTAAGGTGTTATTAATAAGTGCATCGTTGGACGGTACTGAGATATAGTGTTCTGTGGTAAGAAGTTCATGGATCATATTGTATATGCAATTTAGAATTATTTCTTTACGACTATAATTAATGTCTTCAGGTATTATTGTATCTGGGGTAGTTTCATTTGTTAACGGGAGAGCACATCCATTTTTAGGTACTGGATGGTTTCCATTTGGTGCAATTAATAATGAGTTGATTTGTTTTTTATCCAAGTAAGGGGGGGTATTACTATGTTTTTTAAGATTATTTTTGTTTGAAGGGGTGATTACCCTCCATTTTGGTGTGAAATTATTTTGTGTTTCAATTTTGTTTGAATTGTTGACAGCTTTCGTTTTTTCTGAGTATGATATTTTCACGGAGGGAAACATTCCAGCTGCTTCGATATACGATATACTTTGGTCAGCCATTACTTTCTTAATGTTCCTCTGTCTTGTCAATTCTGGGCAATTTATATCGATAGCCTGGTGATTTCCCGAGCAATGAACACAAATAGTATTTTCTTGAGTTACATTACATGTGTTTCCAAGATGATGTAAAGTGCATTTAAAACACCTAGGTGCTGCAGATTTGCAGTTAGTTTTAGTGTGTCCGTATCTTAAACATTGATGACATTGAATAGTAGGGAATATGTAAGTTTCTACTGGTAGACGATTGTAAAAGAGGTAAAGGTGTGATGGGAGTTTTTGCCCTTCGATTGTGACCACAACAGTTTGAGATGGTTTCCATGTCGGGATTTCAATTTTACGGTCTCTGTAGTTAAGCCTTCGAATTTTTATTATTTTTCCGAATCCCGGAGGGACTTCCAAATTACTTAATATTTCCTCGTCAGAAAGAGATGTAGGTATATCTTTTACAACTCCAAGACGAGTTACGTGAAAGGAAGGTATAAATGGTAAGTAGTTGTTTTGTTCTAAAATTTTGTTATTAAGAAAAGTATTTGCTGCTAAATAATTTTTGAATTCGATTGCAATTGTGCGTTTACCCAACGGCTTGATTTTTTTTATATTATCAATTTTATTTTTGTAGATAAACGAACCGAATGAGATAGCCTGTATTTGAAGACTTTCTCCCGCTACTTTCTTTTGTACATGTACAATAAATGGGGAAAGAGAGGATTCATTATACAGTAAAGAATTCTCTTGGTGTACTGAGGGGTTTATGTTTGGTTTGAATTTTTTGGATACTGAACTATCCAATAATGTATTATCATGATCTATCGGTGTGGACTGGGCCTTACGAGTTTGTTTTGATGGCGTACATTCTAATACATTGTTATCTGTTGACTTGGCAACAACGTTACTAGGTAACATTTCGCTAGCACAGCGCATGAAGCGCCGGCAAATTGTTTGCTTACCTACCTCCACTAAGCAATTGTTTTGACACACTTACAAAAAAAAATAAAATAAATAAAAATGGAACGAACTCACCGGTTACGTGGGGACAATATTTTAACTAAGATATGTTCACATAAGCATTTAAACAAAAATTAACACAAAATATAAGTTTTTGCACCACTTAAAACATCAAAAACACAAAAAATATGAGGAGCGAACTACAAGCGTCGTGATTCATTCAGCGGCAATTCACGTCCACCTCATAGCAATATTAATATTTTGGTGTAGGTATTTTAAATTGAGAAAAAACTAACATAGTATTTCACAATAATGTTGAACACTATTTTTCAGTCATTTATTTATTTATTTATATAACACTTCTTTGTACATACATAAAATTACATAGTACAAATGGCGGACTTATTGCCTGGAGGCAATTTCTTCCAGTCAACCATCTGAGATTAAAAGTACATAACATAGTTTCGGCATATACATAATAACACAACCAGTATAAGACAGCAAAACAAAAAGTGAGAAATTACACAAATTCAGAAAGGAGAGGAAAATCAGAAAGGAAAGGGAGAGGATGAGGAGCGATCAAAAGGGATGGAAAGTGAAATTGGGATATATGTTCGTTATGGAATTGAGAGGAAGAGTGAGCATTTAAGACGAGATTTGAAAATTGGAAGTAATGTGGCAGTTTTAATATCAAATGCTAAATTGTTCCACAGCCGGGCAGCATGAATAGTGAAGGAAGATGAATAGTATTCTGTAACGTGAGGTGGGATGGCAAGGGTTCTTTCTTCTCTAGACCGAAGTGGGAGTCCATGAGAGGCCAGCGGTTGAAATCTTTCTTTCAGATATGTGGGGGCATTCGGATTGTTTAATACATTAAACAGGAGGCAGAGGGTGTGCTGATCTCGGCGCAGATGGATGGGAAGCCATTTGAGTTGTTTGCGAAGATGCGATATATGATCGTACTTATTGTCATCATATTATGCGATATATGATCGTACTTATTGTCATCATATTATGCGATATATGATCGTAGTCATTGATAGTCAGTAGGTGAATTTGTCTTCAAATATGTTAGGGATGTCTTTGTGCAGTTTTTGGAACAACAATAGTCTTTAATGACATAGAAATAACCTAATAGAACAAGAGCCAGCGACTGCTAGACTTATGTCATAGTATAAAGGCTGATTTTTTTTTCTGTGAGAGGAAACTATAGCAGGGAGCAGCGATTGGATAATATGCACCCTGAGTAATGGTGGTTTTCGGAAATAACAGCCATCGAAGCGTTGAATATTGATATTTCAACTCGTCAGTTATGCTTTAAAGTAGGTAAAAAGTTTGATATTTTTATGAACTATGAGAAAAGACTCTAAGAAAATACCTATTTTTCAAAATGAACGTTTAGATCTTCACCTAAGAAAACAGAACACGAATAAACGATAAACTATTCCAGAAAAGAAGAAAATTCCTGTATAAATGAATAAGTTGCAGATTTGGATCCTGGCCGATAGATTTTTATTACATCGGTGTATTCTCAAGGCGGGTTGTATTATACAAATATGTACTGAAATTGAAAATCATGAGTTTATTAATAATACTAAACTCTTCTACAAGAAAAACAAGGATCTAAATACTAGCCGAAATCGTATCTCAAAGGAGATAAAAATAGAGGTACTATATATGAATTAATAAGCAATATCACACTAAATATTTCATTTATTTTAAATTTTTAAATATAATTAACTATTGCTTCTCGGGAAACTAATAAGTACTATGTCAAATATGAATTTAATACGCACTCAATAACAGGTTCCCACATTCTGAAGACTTGTGATATTTATCATCTCACAGATCCAGACTGAAAACACAATTGAAAACTGTGTCTCCACCCGGAACTCTTGGATCAGCAGTCAGATACCTAAACAACTGAGCTACGAATATAAAAAATATAAAAAAACAAAGATTTTTTCCATCTTTAAAGGATGAAAATCCCTAAATGCATTTTTTTCGAAGAGTGTATTTCTATTGTATCAATAAATCACGATTTTCCAGACCGTGAGAGATTTAACTAGAAAAGTGGTACAATTTCAATATGAATTCCCAAACTGTTTAAGAAAACAAAATTCTGATTTGACGAATTTGAATTTTTATTGAGAAGGTGTCTATTATGAGAGTCAATATTCTTTATGTTACATTTTGGTACGGTATTGGATGTATCTCACATCTATCAATCATCCAATTCATCTCTTGAAAGGCACAATGGGCACCCCACTGAAAACATTTTACCTTTTTCAATTTTACCAAGGCAGATCCATTGAAATTGTCGTCAATCATATTGCGTAAAGGTGTGTAGTTCTTGTAGCGATGTAGTCTTGAAGGCCGACCTACCTACGAACATGTGGAACACCAATATAAGGTGTATTCTTCGTTATATGAAATACACGAATTTCTCCCAACGATATGTCAACCTATACATACATAAATCAATCACTTTCCCTGTTGACAAATATGTAGGTTGGAATTAATAACTGAAAACTTTTCCTGAAATATTTCTACATTTTTTTTCGCTATTACATATTTCAAACGGTATTTTTTGACTCTCTTAAATGATCATTTCGAATTACTAGTAATTGTATACATTTAAGCGAGAATATTGGTCCCCAGATTGAAGTAATGGCCATTGTACCTGTGGTACAAAAAAAAATAAAGCGAAATTTTATGCCAAAAAAGGATCCAGCACAAATATTGAATAAATGCTGCATTTTTTTCATTATAATTTTTTGCTTTTCCATGAATACAAATATTTTTAATATTTTTTCATGACAATTTTGGTATTATCTCAATAGAGACGAAGTTAAGATAAATAAGAATATTAAGGGAGACAGGGCTTACAATCTGTCATTGGCAGTTTTACTTGATCACTTTATGCGTTTGAGTAACATTAACCAATTATGCCTTACGTATATGTTACTAGTAAAAACTGAAAAAATCCAATATTTGCGTAAACGCAACTTTCAAATAAATACTCGATTTGAATATTTTTGATTTTTCTAATCTATTTTGAAATAGTACAAGATACTGTAAATTCTTTTTTAAAGCTTTTGACAAACATTCCATCAGCGTTATGTATCGTATCCTAGTATCCGCATGGGACACTGTTGTACCAGAGAGCATTTAAAAAAAAATAGGGATCATTGATAGCAGTCTCTGCGAGTGTATGATTAGTGATGAGACACTGGATCATTTATTTCTTGAATGCCCCATAAACGATAGGTATCCATCCTTTTTTTCCGATCACACAGAGATTGGGGTTCCAATGACTACAAATGTGAGGACATTGTTAGCTACAATTCCAGGCAGGTGAACATTTTGATCAAAAAAATCATCAAAATTAATGACATTAAAATCTAACTCTGTACATAAAATTAAAATTGATTAAAGTAAAATAAATACACAAAAATAATTTAGGTTTATCTCTATTTAGACAATTTAATATGTCAACTTGTATAGCTGAGAACACTCTTAAAAGGTGAAGAGCCAAAAAAAAAAATCTTTTTGTATTGTTGATTCTTATTATCCAGCAAAATTGTGAGATAATATTGATTTCCATAGGTACAAACGTTCATCGGTCCAAGATTGCCCTTGTATTGATTAAAAGTTGTCTTATTTTAATATCTTTTTCTTCTTCGTCAGCTAGGACTATGTCCTGTAGTTCTCGGCACCTGCTCCTGGGAGGAGGACGTCCATCTGTCCCTCCATCGTTTGGGCGGTCTTCCTGGAGGTCTGCTACCTGTAGGATGTTCATCAGCTGATATCCTCACTACTCGGTCTGAACTTGCTCTCCCCACGTGATCTCTCCAGAAACTATTCTATAAGGAGACTTTTTGTGCGGGTGGTGTCAGCTCTTGGCTCCGCCATGTCGTATGTCATGATTGGGCTTATTTTAATATATTCTACTTAATTTTCAAGTCGAAAATTTTAAGTCGTTTTGTTTTTTTTAATGATATTAAATCTATGTTAATGTTAAAACATGCGTAATATTATATTACCAAAAAACAAAATTCCAGACATAATCGACTTTCGTTAATGAACAGAATTATCTTTGGGATGGTAGAAAAATTGCGCCGGGAATCAATATACCGTAAAACACTTATCAAAAATTTCCCGACGAGGCATTTTGAAACGGATAGGTATTTATTTATTCCGATCCCATCCAAAGTAAAGTATCTTTATAAGAATGTGGGTGAACCGTCGTTTATTGATTTCTTTCCACAGCACGCAATAAATAGATGGTCTAGATAATTTTTTATCCATATCCCGAGGGTCGAATCCGAACCAAATTTAATATAATAATATTTCTTCCGGCTCCATCGCCTCATCGGATATTTTTCAATTTAGCATCGCATCTGTGCAAATATGGCGGAAAAAAAACTTCGCATCTGGAGTCACTATTTGTAACGAAAATGACTATGAAAAAATGACTTAATTTTGATATATTCCTTCATAAAGCATCGATTGTACTTACGAAGGCAGGTAATATTTGCACCAAAAAATATTAAAATTAAATTAAAATCGAATTATGATTTTTTCTAGATTTGATAATAATAATAATGAATCTTTATTAACTAAAATAAAATTCAACAAAATATAATGTACAAAAGAATACATTATAATAGCCAAAAGGCGAACTTGTTAATACATTAACGTCTTCCAGTCAACCTAAAGGAAAAATATAGTGGTCATAAAATTCTTCTACTATTAACTATAAAGTTAAACAATACACCGGATGATTTGTTTGTTGCAAACAATAATTTTCATCGAATATTCTTATACTTACCTACATATATGCAAACATTGTTTTTTTCGTTTCACTTCGTAGATGGCGATAGTGTTTTTCAACTTATTTTCAAACAGATTATCGTGATTAAAATATATGGAACTTTAATAAATTGGATCGAAAGAGATCTCAAAAAAATCCAACATGAACATTGCGCAAGCGCATAAAGTGATTACTTGGAACAACCGGCGACAGTTCGTAAGGCCTTTAGGTGCCTTGGGTTTCTGGTTCTTTGATAATATTCCAATTTTTGCTCATCACTGATGTTGCCAACTCACAGACGCGAATATTGTTAATACATAATAGGTAGGTACATCAGTAGCGGATTATTTTCGAAAGCGGTAGTAGTAGAATCGATGTGAAGCGCGGATGATGATGATGATGACGAATCCCAGAAGAAGCCTCTAGATCGCCATTGGCCAGTGGCTAAGCGCATTCTTCTTCGGGCGATACACAAAGGCATCACAATCCATCGAATGCAGTACATTTTGATCATTGATATTAATAACAATTAAAGGGCGCTAACATAATATGTATTACTATTACCGTTTATTTATTTATTTATTACATACGCGGCCTGTTGGCCATTATAAAAATATGGTAAAAATAAAAAAAAACTCGTATTAAACAACACAATAATTCACAAAAATACAAAATCTATTACACAATTCGAAATATTCCAACTGTCGATTTGTTCAGGAGAACTTTGTTCTCTTAACATATCGACAATGTTTCAAGCCAGAATACGCGAGAATTGTATGGAGAGGTCTACTTTTTTCACGACTTTTCCAACTTTGAAGTCAAAAAACACCAACTTCGAGGCTTCGCAGCATATATGTTCCATAGACGGATTTACTCAGAATTCGGAGTAGAACATTTCGTGTGTCTGTGTGTATGTCTGTGTGTGTGTGTGTGTGTGTGTGTGTGTGTGTGTGTGTGTGTGTGTGTGTGTGTGTGTGTCTTATAACTTTTGATCTGCTCAATTTACAGAGCCCAAAATTTCATAATTTATACACAGTTATAGGCCTACAAAACTTTATTACTCAAAATTTTAAATTTTTGTTTCAGTCAGGGGTTATGAACTTTTGAATTTTTATTTTATTTTTCCATATATCTCAGAAAACCATAAAAGTTAGAACGCTGAAAATTGGTACAAACATAGAAAAATACAAAATCTCAAATTAGTTTTTTCAAAAAAATTCCAGGGTTTCTCAAACATTTTTTATTAAGAAAAGTATTTTTTTATGATAAATTTATGAGTTTAACTGCCTATATTTCCAAACTTTTTAAAAATATCGAAAAAAGCCGAAACACCCCAACTAGATAATTTAATTTTCTATAAAAAATATCAACATTGTATTTGTACATCTCAATTTTTTTTAACAATTTTTATAAAAATTGAATTTAGTGACGACATCGCTTCATACAATTTATATGGCAGTCGCCTATACACAATATGTAAGAAGACTTAATAGTTTGATTGGATTTTAATATCCAAACATACATACAGAACCATCATGCTGTTTTCATATTCCGGGAAGGAAAAGAGGACTGACCTCCACACTGTCCTATCTTGACATATGTACATACCAACATGTGTTAAAATTTTCAATAATTTGGATTTATGGGTTTATAGTTTGATTTTTATTCTTCATCTATACATACTATCGCTATCGACAGTTGGATCTCATGTGTTACATGCAACTAGTCATAATATTATGTCCCACTCCGATTTTAGTATATGAGAAATGTCAAAAAGTTGACTGCATTTATACGGAAATCATTACGTCGAACCGCGCGGATGAAATCCTTTCACACAAGCGCCCGTTGGTTATAGACATTTTCGTACTCTGAAACGAATCAGAATGGGACACAAATGTCCACATCGACCTGACACTACAACTTACAGGTACCTACAGAGCTGGCGTCCCACCCACACAGCACTACAGACACCGTGCGAGAAAGAGACGCCAACATTCACTATACCGTCGTTACAATTATTGTAAGTTGCCAGATCGATATCTAATAAAACATTTTTTCTTTTACAAATTTAAAATGATCATAATATAAATTCACAATTACAACAAATAGTAAACACTAAACAATTCAATTAAAAATTTATACAAAAATAAAAAGTAAAAAAACAAAATATAATATACTTACACCAATTTATAAACAAAATTAATAGCAATAAATAATTGTATTGGATTTGAATATTTTTATATTTTTTATATTTGTTAAGTATATCTCTGTTTATGAACCATGTTGATTTTGATATCTAAAGTAATCATAAGGGTATCACCGGTCACCGGTCAAGTCATTAAATATTGTAACGCTGTTTACAGTTTATAATTTAAAGGTATTTATTTATGTTTTAAAAACCTCAATAAACAAATAAATAAACAAAAATTAGTCATTCTTTTTTTTTTACTTATTCTTGTTACGGTGGGTATCCGACATTAAAATAATATATGTTAGTTAAAAGTGAATGTCTCCGTGTTCAGGATAGATAATTTGAAATAGCAGCTATTCAGCATTCGTATTCTTTTCAATGCAGGTTTTTGTGCTTCGACCCATATGAAAAGACGGGAAATTGGATGGAAATGGAGGGATTTTCCAATAACACTTAGATGGACGGATATGCTGAAATAAGTATTATTTGAAATGAAATGTGTGAACCGTAATCGTAGTAATAAAATTACGCCCGAAAAAAATATGCGGTTTTAAATATTGTATAAATAATATAATATGCGAAATGAAAAAAAAATAAATAAATAAAAAGTGGGTTGTGGCTAACGAGTTACTCCTCACTACCAAGTTAGTCCACAGTGTATTGAAATTTCACATGGAAAATTTTTATCATCTTCATTCAATGAGTTAGTAAAATTATTTCTGATTTGAATATTTTATTATGAAAACTTTATAGTTCTTCAAAGCCATTTTATGTTAAGTGTTATGCATTTTTAGCAATTTGAAAACAAAAATATCGCATTTTAAGTTTCCTCAGTTTGGAGGCACTTTGAATTGTTTGTCAGTTAAAGAAATTGTGAAGCACTGATGAGGTCCTCCTTCAAAATCTAATGGGATCTTAGCGAATATTACATATACAAATTTGCGAAATTTGAAAAGAACCGAAAGAACCAATAGGCTATAATCGATAAAGTACAATAAAAACGCCGTGCATAGCACACGTATTTTTTTTTTTTTATAAAAAAATGAATATGTCCTTGTTAAACAAGTACATATACATCTTCCTACGTTCCCTAAAATAAGCAAATAAATGCTTATGCTATAGGTGAACGAAATCGGTCGAGGTAGGATTCGAACTCGCGATCACTGGATTACTAGCCCAGCGCGCTAACCGCTCTGCCACCGACCCATCTATTATTATCACATATTACACAGCACACACAGATTCATTGTGATGAAACTTTCAGAATACAATCTCAACATGATACTAGTTGATAATGATAAAAAAACCTAAAAAATGCGAATTCATAACTCCCTACTATATCACCTTGGGGTAAGGAGGAGTAAAAATATAAAGAGACAACCAGATTCAATGTTTTTTTACAAGATTTTCCTATTTCTTGCAGTTTATCCAACTGCCGATTTGTTCAAGAGAATTTATTTCTCTTATGTAGCATATAGACAAAGTATCAAGCCAAGAAACGCGAGATTTATATGTTTTATATAAGTATTTGGATTTACTCAGAATTCGGAGGAGAATATTTAGTGTGTTTATGTTTCTGTCTATGTGTCTGTCTGTTTGTCTGTGTGTATGTCTGTGTGTGTGTACGTCCCCCCTTACAACTTTTGATCCACTCAATTCATAAAGCTCAAAATATCAGAATATATAGATATTTACATACCTACAAAACTTTTTACAAAATAAAGAATTTTCAATTTTTGTCTGTCTGGGGTTATCAACTTTTGAATATTTCCATATATCTCAAAAACCATAAAAGATAGAACCCTGTATATTGGTATAAATTTAGAAAAATACAATACCTTAAATTTATTTTTTCAAACATTTTTATACTGAGAAAAATATTTTTTACGATAAATTTATGTGTTAATCTGCCTATTTATCCAAAGTTTTTAAATATATCGAAAAAAAGCCGTAACCCTCCACCTAGATAATTTAATTTGCTTTAAAAATGTTTAACATTTTAGTAGTACACCTGAAACTTTTTTTAACATATTTGATGAAAATTGAATTTTGTGACGACATCGCTTCATACAATTTGTATGGCAGTCGCCTATACACAATATCTATGAAGACTTAATAGTTTGATACTCAATCTCCAAACATACATACCTACATACCATCATGCTGTTTTCATATTCTGGATAGGAACTCAGGACTGACCTCCATACTATCCTATCTTGACATACATACTTACATGTGTTATATAGAAAATAAAATATCTTAAAATATTCAATAATTTGGATTTGTGAGTTTATAGTTTGATTCTTATTCTTCAACTATACATACTATCGCTATAGACAGTTGGATCTCATGTGTTACATGCAACTAGTATGATATATGATCATTCAATACCTGCTATGGATAAAATGAAGCGTTCTTTGAAATTCACTGAAATATTTCATAAAATCTCATGGAATTTTTTTTATTTGAATGGAAAAAAAAATAAAACTGCCGGGATGATTTCCTAGAATAAAATTTGCAATTCATGCAAACTCAGTTAATACTGCCAGCCTGAGAATTTTAATGTTGTCCACTGTGCACCGCGCTTTTCGTGACACTTCCAACGTGATCGGTAATCAATGATTTTTTCCAATGAAAAATAAAAATCAATTGTAAAATTCTTGTTCTTTTTCTAAACGAGTAGGTACCTCAATCAGATTTCACAGACCTTAGTTCTCTTCTTAACTCGTCACTACAAAACTATTTGTAGTTACATAGAATTTTCGACAAATGCTTTGAAAGTTCACGTGGGCTGCGCAGAACAAAATTGCGAGTTATTTTGAGTTAATGGTAGCTGTAAAAATTGTCAAGATATGTGTCGATAACTATTTCTATAGTAAATTGAACAAGTTGGTAAAGTAGATTTCTGTTTTTTTTTTTTTTTACTATTGAAACCAAACAAAATATAACAATATACATAGTTACAAACAATATTACAAAAAAGTACAATTTAAATAAGTTATATGAAACATTTTTTTTATAGGATTATTTGGTATATACCACCTCACTAGGCTGAGCCTGTACCGAGGTGGCAGATTTTTTTTTTTTTTTTGCGTTATATCTGACAGAAAAATATTAAACTTGTATTTAATTAAAACTTGTTATAAAATATACCTATTATAAAAATAAAATATAAACTATTGTAGCTTGATCATGTTTCCGCAGTATATAATGCCCTTGTTTCTAATCCATGTTTCTATTGTTTTCTTGTGTTTCAAATTATTCATCAACTGTATGTCCGTTATTTCACTTTTTATCTTATTAAAAATTTTTGGAGCTAAATAATAGTAATGTCTTTGTCCGAATGTCGTGTTTGTCTTTGGAGTCATGAGAAAATTCCTGCGTGTCGTCTCTTAATTGTGTTGCGGTGTAATGTGAATTGTTTTATCTTTATGAAAATGTATAGAAATAATTTTGATATATAACTGTGGAATGTTGAAAACTGGAAAATCATGAAACAATTGAACTGTTGGATATGTAAATGGTTTTTTTATTATAACCTTAATTAAAGCTTTTTGTGCTTTAATAAGAGGATCCATATTAATTTTAGCAGCGCCACCCCAACCAATCATTCCGTGTGTTATAATCGATTGAGCTAACGCGTAATATATTGTTTTTAAGTCTTTTTTAGTCATTATGTTGCGAATGTTTTTAAAAATATAAATAAGCCTTCTTATTTTACCTGCAACTGTGTTTATTTGTTCTGTCCATCTTAAGTTGTGATCAATGTAGATACCCAAATATTTATACAATGGAGTCCTTGTCAGTGGTTTGCAAAAGCAACTTTGCTCGTGAGTACAGTCATGTATGATTAAATTTTTGTCTTGGCTAGGTTGCCGTCTAGAATCTATACTGAATGTCATGTATTGCGTTTTGTCAATATTTAATGTAAGCAGGTTTGCATCTAGCCATTGTTTTATTTTATTAATACCGTCAGTAGCTGTCTTGTATACATTTGTCCATGAGTTGGAAGTAAAAATAAGAACAGTGTCATCCGCGCAGCAAATAGATTTTCCCTGAAAATTCAGTTGGCATAAGGAATTAATATATAATAAAAATAAAACCGGACCCAAAGTACTTCCTTGAGGAACTCCATAAGAAATATTTCTATTGAAACTAGTTGCGTTACCTACATTAATTGAGTGAGAGCGATCAGAAATGTATGATTTGAACCAGTTGTATTCAGTGCTGACTATGCCAATATTTTCTATTTTTTTTAAAAGAACTTTATGGGATACTGTGTCAAAAGCTTTGCTTAAGTCTAAAAAAACTGCTATACAATTTTTATTTGAATCAACGGCTTTCAGTACCGTATTTATAACATTTAAAACTGCATCTTGCACTCCCCTATTTTTTCTGAATCCGTATTGGTTTTCAGATAAAATTTTATTCTTATCAAAATATTCCACAAGTTGGATTTTCACTAGATTTTCTAAAACTTTAGTTAAAATATTTAGCAGTGAAATTGGCCTATAATTTGATGGATTTTTCTTATCTCCGGACTTATGAATGGGAACTATAGTAGCACTTTTGAAATGGCTCGGGAATATGCCACTAGAAATACTTAAATTACAAACGTGAGTAAAAGGGGTAGCTATTTGGTATTTAATTTCTTTTAATAGTTTGGTGTCTAATTTGTCAGGTCCAGTAGCACTGTCATTTCTTAGTCTGTCTATTTGGTTAATTATATCTTTAGTCTGAAAAGGTTTCATTCTAAATGTACTGTTTATTCGTACTTCATTCTCTTTATTTTCTACAAGCGTAAGTTCGTCAGATTTAATTTTATCTAAGAGTTTTTGAGCTAATGTCTGTCCAATGTCTGCAAAGTAATTATTTAATGTATTGGCAATTTTAGTTTGATCAGATATTACTGTTTTATCAACTTCTATTTCTTTGAGAAGAGCTGGTGGTTTTTTATTTATGTTGTTCATTTCCTTGACGGCATTCCACAAAATTTTAGGATCTTCTTTGTTTTCTTCAATTTTTTTTTGTAGTAGTCTTCCTTGGTCCTTTTCAGCAATGATCTGCAGATATTTCTATATTTTTTATAATAGAGTTGTAGCCTGGTATTATTTTGCGAATTTGTTGCCTGTTTATGTAATTTATCATGTTTATTTAGACATTTAACCAAACTGATACTGATCCACGGTTTTATCTTTCTGTGTTTATGAGCCAGCATTCGAAAAGTTGTATACTTTATGACATTTAATTCGATTATTTCATTGAATATATCCATGGCTTTATCAACATCTGTTTCATTTAAAAGACCATCCCAGGACACTGTATCAAGAGATGATCTAATAGAGGCATAATCTGTGTATTTTAGTTGCGTTGATTTTTGTTGACAATCTTTTTTGTTATTATTATCAGTGTACAAGGCAACCATTGTAGCATAATGATCTGTAACAGTCGTGTTAATAATAGCTGCACAGACATTTAATTTTGTCTTCACATAAATATGGTCTATACAAGATTGAGATACGGTTGTGACTCTAGTGGGCATGTTTATAGCAGATCTAAATCCGTGACCAGCAAGTAGACACTCATAATCGTCGGCTTGGTGATGTTTTTCTCCAATGATATTTATATTTAAGTCTCCAACTATAACAATGTTTGTGTATTTATTATATTTCAATATACACTCGTTCAATGAAGTTATAAAATGTGTCAGATTATTGTATGACGGAGATCGATAAATGGCGATGATGACCAAAGAGTCCGAACACTGTATGCATACACTATTTGCTTCAATTATAGAGGAAGGCAAGGTTGATCCAGATATAACTTCTTTTGTATAAACAATTACTCCGTCACTACGGTTTTTGTGGTTTTTTGACACAAAAACGTCATAGCCTTGCATACTAGGTGCAATAAAGTTGTCATTTATCCAACACTCAGTAAGGACGATGACATCAAAATTCATTTTTATTTGTTCCAATGTAACTAATAAATTATCAAAATTTTTAGTGACACTTCGAATGTTTTGGTTTAATATTTTTAACTTACAATTATCTTTGAAATTCGTATTTGTTTTTGATGCATCAATTATAATTATAGTATCAATGTCGATTATATTCTGAATTTCTTCTTCAATTGTAGCCATTTAACTATATAATAAAAAAGTATATATTATATAGACACAATATTGCAATATTGACATATTTGATGACTGACATTGGATAATATATACATAGGTAAATCAGTAATTAATAATGTCAATATATTAGGCGAAAGTATCCTATACATTGTTGCTATGTGCATGTATATAATATATTTCATAGATCACGTAAACCAGCCGATGACAGGTCGTAAGCCCTGTAGGTGCCTTGATTTCCCGGTTCTCCTACAATAAATATTCCAACTTCGTCTCTATTGAGATAATTAAAAAATCTGTTAAAAAATATCTTTGACTCCCGACAGGGAAAAAAATCCAATGTTTGCGCATATGCAATAATAAAAATATTCGATTACTTACACATTGGTACAAGTAGGTAAATAAGACAAAAATGACCTTATAAGTCTGTCGCAATTCAGGGGTGACTTCTATGCGAAAAATGCATTGTCACCTCAGATATAAGAATTGTAGCTTTCATTATTTACAAAAAACCAATTCTCTCAATAGATGGCGTTCCAACAAAAATAAATAAAAATAATAAGATTGTTGTTCATAATTTCACCCATAGATGGCTGTAGTAAAAATTCCTTATTTTCATGCGAAAAGAATTTCAGTATTACAATATATAGAACTTTCAAAAATTGAATTGATAGGGATCTCATTAAAAGGCATAATTGGTGAACGTTGCGCAAGCGCATAAAGTGATCACGTAAACCAGCCGATGACAGGTCGTAAGCCCTGTAGGTGCCTTGATTTCCCGGTTCTCCTACAATAAATATTCCAACTTCGTCTCTATTGAGATAATTAAAAAATCTGTTAAATAATATATTTGTCAACATGCAACTTAACTGCATCGCTATTTGTACCAGTCAATAGTATTTCAATATAATCTAATACGTAGACAACAATACCACTCAATCGATAGATTGAGCGCTGATTGGTGATCCAAGGAATAAGTAGGTAGGTATATGAGGAAATACAAAAGAATATAAAAATAAAATATTAATACATAATAGTTTCCTATTTGCTTCAATTAAAAACTCAATCGGTGCGTTTGTTGCATTTTAATTTGATCTTAAAAATAATTTACGCATTGGTCTGCGAATTCTTTTGAGGAAGTGTATAATGGCAATAATAACAATTGAGTATTATTATTATTTGTAGTACTTAATTATTAATAATTTCTTTAAAAATGTGAAGGTAATCCATTTCAAAGATTGAAAGAAGAGCAAGTGAAGTTAAAGAAAAGTGAAATCGATCTATTAACGATATAAATAACGCCTGATATTATGCAACATGTATAGCAGTCACAATTCAAGTTTAAATAGACAAAATTGTTAAATATTATCAAATAAATCAAGCTGACAGTTTTAAAATAAATAATCATCGGGAATTCACAAATTCTGAAAGATTCAGATCAAACTGGTCGGCAAATAAGTAAAAAATTGATTGCTTTGTTTCGGTACAGACGATCATGTAAAGTAAATTAAAACTTAAAAATTATATATAATGTAATAAAAATTAAAAATTAATGGAATTAATGGTTGATGGAATTCAATTTCATATTTTAAATAATTTATTTAACGACTGAGTTTTGAGGTTAATTTTCTAAGCCTTTTTAAACATGTTCAGCATACTACATGTGTGAAGCCCAAAACTAAACGACCGTGAAATGTATAAAATAAAAATAATTTTTTTATATAGGTACCTACCCATATCAAAACAGGTATTTTTAATTTTTTTTTTCTTAATTCGCGTGAAACATGACCAAAGTTGCACTATCGTGTGGTGTAGTGGAAAATATCGATAACTTTATTTTATTTATTTTCTCAACACAAACTTTCGATACGAGTCTGGTACATAGGTAGACACCAACGTTTCGAATAAATTTTCCGGTTTTGATATTGCAAAGATAGGTATACATAATATGTGTACAAGGTATACACGTACATAGTGCAGACAGTTTTGTACTGTTTAGCTAGCACCAAATACACTTCTTAACTGCATGATTTAATTAATATCTAATACTTATGCAATGGTTATCTCCATATAAACAAACTCAGAGTTCAAAATATTCAATACTATTTTATCATTCACAGAGTTGTTCGGGAAGATAAATGTGAAGCAAAATTCTTACTTATTTAGACAATCGTTTTTGTAATTTTTGAACTGTTTATTTACTATGGATATGAAAATTTATAATGAGTAAAAAATATTCAATAAAATATTAGTCACCTCCCTTACTTTAGTCTCTCCCATCCCTTCCTCCGCTCCATCTCTTCAGTCTCTTCTGTCCCTGTAGTCTCAAATAGTTTTTACTCCTCACTAACCCAAGAGGATTTAGTTTTAAGAATCTTTAATAATTTTCTATTAATTAAACTTTTTTGGTATAAGAACTTCCCCATTATATTTATATAAATATATACAGTGTTAGTTAATTGAACGATTACTTAATACGATTGGTACGTAAATTTGTAGGTATATAAAAATAGTATACTTAATACCTATTAATGAAAGGTTTGACTCTGTGCAATATTGGGTCAAAGTTTTAATTAATAGTTAACGTCAGTCTCAGGAGAATTCTGATTGAGTAATTGAGATTTGCAGTAAACCAAATATCTTCCTTCCTTGCTGACAGATATAAATCGTCTTATGTAATTATACTGAATCAATACAGTTCAGTGCACTTTGGCACTTTAGTTCTGTGTATATAAATCTTCGTCTTCCATTAAAAGACAACTCAGCGAAATAGCACAACTTAACATACAACTATATTGTACCTACTACTTATATTTCAAATAACTAGGAAATATGGTATTTTATTAATATGGAAATGCAGACACACACAAATGAAATTTATTATTATTTATTACTTCTCGGGCAACTAACAGGTACTATGTCAAATATTAATTTAACACGCACCCAATAACAAGTTGCCACATTCTGGAGACTTACGATATTAATCGTCTCACAGATCCAGACTGAAAACGCAATTAAAAACTGTGTCTCCACCGGGAATCGAACCCGGGACCTTTAGATCAGCAGTCAGATACCCAACCAACTGATCCATGAAGGCCGACATTTGAGTACACAATTAAAATCGTATGTTCAATAAGAAGTCAGTAAAAGTTACGAGATATAATATAGTGAAAACAAATCAAAGAAGATATTCAAAAAACATTTATCTTTATAAAGGACAATCAGTTTGCTCTTTTTTCCTTTGAATCAATTTTTTATCGTATAAGGTAAGCATTTAAATTGTTTGATTTTTACCAAATTGTCAAAGCCGTCAAAGTAATAATGTTCCCCAAGAAAGCAGATCTCAAGGACGACTTCCTAATAGATGGAAGGACAGCTGGCAGTCCACGTCACAAGAGGGAAGCTAACGCAGGACATAAACAGACCTACAGAGATTGGAAGAAGATTTTTACGTTATATTACAAAATCCTACGATTCTAACGCCGCGCTCAATCGCTAAAATCAGAAGTTTAAATCTTAGAAAATTGTTATGTATCCCATGGTGGTGGTCCATGACTACGGTGCAAGTATCGCTTCTTCTTTACCTCTTAGTCAGCTTCGTCTTAGTCAGTCGGTCCTCCTGGTAGGTAATCGCCAGGACACTTTGTCCTGAGTCGTCAAGGTATCGATGCTGTCCTTCTGAAGTTCCTTTTGAATGCTAGACCATGTTATAATTTATATTTTTTTATTTAAAGTGTTTGTACTATGATTAGCAGTAAATATTATAATATTTTATTTAAATTAGCATCGCAATATCTATTGGGTATATGTTATTAAATATTTAATAGTCCATTTATCACTCTTTTGAGTATATTTCTTTGAAGGTTACCTCTTCCAGTTTTATATTATCTAAAGAAAAGTAATGAAGGTTTATAGATAAAGGATAAACGTAACAATTTTAACATAAAATTTTATGACTTAAATTTTCATATAATTTGATGTCTCCTTGAATTAACATAGGCAGGAATATTAATGATTTCAATAAACATTATGGTCGTTCACTTTTATCGTTTTTAAGAAGACTTAATATATTTTTAAAGCGAGTTATGTTCGTGGAATAATAGCTTTTTAAAGTGATAATAAATTTGCTGGCGTACATTAACTTTGAAAAAGTGCTGCAGTCGATTTTGGCGTCTAATTTAAGCAAACTACTAACTTAGCCACTATTCACAAAGATATTTCATTTGTTTTTTGACACATAAAAAATATTTTTAATGTGTAAGTCGACATTTTTAATGTGTAAAATTTATATAGGTCGGTGCCTAACATTTCCCATTTATAATCCCAACGGTGTGTTTGGTTTCCGTTCAGATAATTCATGATTTTGAGTCCATTTTTTTTTCATACTATTTTATTATGATTTAAAATAAAAATAAAAATGTATTCCATTTGGTATCTATCAAATTTAAATATTTTTGTGTTTGACTGACATTCTAAAAAAATATAATAATGCTTTATCAAGGCGTTTCATAAGAAAACTCAATGTTCATTTTATAATTCAATTTCCACGTGACCTTAAAGAAAAAAATAGTGAGTATTTAAAAATTTTCAATGAAAAAATAAAAAAAAACAATTAATAATTAATATAGGTATATTATATAAGAATATTTTTTTTTACACAACGTTCATTATAAATTGCATTATACTTTATCTTTTGAAGATTACTTCCATATAAAATTGTTGTTAGGCATCCACGCTTTATTTGCTGTTTTTGTTTTTAATAATTAGTATTTTAATTTTATCTATTTTTTTTCTGTTGCGATACCAGATTAATGTAAAAATGAATAAATCAAAAGAGGTTGATTAAATTAAATGTCATAATGACTAAGTATTCAGCCGAAAAATTTGTATTCCATGTGTTATTTGATTATTTCATCTAGAGATGCGAATATGCATCCGAAACACGTATACAATATGCGTGTTGCGTCTCTCCAATTTATCGGAAAATATTTCTTCCGCAAAAGCGAACATTCACATATGGGCGCAGTCTGTTGTTATTAAAACTACATACATACAAAATCAGTTTGGGATTGTTTCGCCACACAGTTTTTCAATTCCGCCCCAATGGATACGCGGACTATTTTTAATTAAGACACGTATTTCCAATAAATGGGTTTATGCACGAATTCATCTTGTCACGTATTTCATTCCATAATATTGTCTATAGCATGAAGATATGTAAACGCGTTTGGGATGTAAAAATACATATATTCTCATATTTACTCGTATTGATAGCACTCTATTTTTACTCACCACTGTGATGATGGTGTTAATATTTTCTATATAATTGAGAAAAAAATAATTTTAACGTCTTTTTTTTGTGACTGTTCTCAGAGAAGAACACACTTAGGGTCGTATTATATTATATTCGTCCTTTTCCTCATGACTGAGGATAGCGGATGTAGTCCGTCGCCAAATGTATGGCCCGCCTCCGTGCCAATCTGTTTTGGGCTGAACGCAGAGCACCAGTCACCGAAGACCCCATTGTGGACTTAACCAAATCGCTCCATCTGGTCGGTGAGCGACCACGAAATATCTGTCCTTCCACGCTGCCCATCACAACAAGCTTCTCGAGACAGTATGGTTCCCTTCTGGCAATGTGTCCAAAGAATTGAAAGATACGTCTGTAACATATCGTCGATAGACAATCCCCGATCTTCAACTCGTCTAGAATTGACGCATTCGTTCTTCTGGCTGTCCATGGGATGCGCAACATACGCCTCCAGCACCACATTTCGAAAGCATCGATCCTCTATCGCTATGACTACCTATGTCAGAGTTAGGGTCGTTATTTAAGAATAATGTAAGAAAAAGTTGAGGTGCCGTAAGCAGTATTCTCGCAGTACGGGACCTTACATTTTTCTCAAATAACTCTTGTAATACGACCCTTAAGATGATTGGCCCGTTGTGATTCCACAAATAGGTCTATTATTCATTTTTTCTTAACCAGCCCGTGTGGCTAATGAATGTCAGGACTGTGATGTCAGCAGATTGGTCATCATAGAAGAAAATTCGCAAGGAGTTTTTCCTATTTATAGAATGAGCAGGGCATTTACAGTGGAAGAGAACCACAGTCTCTACTTCCTCTTCGTCTTGGCATGCTCTGCAGTTTTCGAGTCACGTCAAGTTCTTTGAAATATTTCCATTTGAAAGATGGAGAGGAAAGGTGTAGCAAATGTATAGGGTAAAAATATTATTAATATTTTGGAAGTTAATATTGTTGTGGTACTTTTTAAATAATTGTTTGTACCTGCCTAAAATTAACTTGGTTTAAAGCATGAATTAGTCATATCATACGAAAGTATTCAAAAAGAACAAGAGGTATAAAGTGAATTGAAAATAAAAAAAAGAGAAAGCAATGTTTGATAACTCGAAATATCATATTGTCATAAACGTATTGAAAGGAACCGTATTTCTAAACGTTTCCTATATCTCTCGTATAACCAGCTTTAGTCCCGTACTTACATACATAATCGACATTTCTTTAAAAGAATACATCACACCTACAATCACTCATTAGTTTGAATTCTTAATAGGTTGGCTGTTTCTAACAGTGTTTTCATCCAAGAAAAGAAAGTTATTATTTTGCAAGTGGCGTGTTTATCAGAAACACGTACCGACTTGTACTTGTTATAAGGACATATTCATATTTAAAAAAAAATCTCTTTAACTGGAATTCGAAGCCAGCAAGCCCGCACATAAGCCAAATGGATCACCAACTATGTCACATTAATAAATTAAGGTTTGCTATCATTTATTGATTTTGGTACTCAATTACATCACATCAAAATGTTATATTTTTTTGTTTCTGTGGATATATATTATTGACGTCAATGCGGTCTGACAATCAAAAGTTCAAATTTCAGTAAATCGATACTTTACCGATATTATTAAATTATGATACGAACGTATCGAATCCATTAGGTTTACTTATAATATTACAATCAACCTTTTTGCGCACGACACGAAGGAAAATTAAGGCGTGGAGCCCTCAACAAAAGGAATTAGATATTTTTCTTTCTATTGCTTCTCGAGCAAAAGACATCATAAATATACATAACATGTACCTAACAAATTCTCCTGTTTTAGAGACATTTGGCCTTACTTACTATTTGCAATTTGGGCCTTTCTTACTATTTGAAATTTGTGTTTAAGCTGATACTTACCCAGTTTTTTGTATGGCCGAAACGGAATTAACATTGGATTAAACAACTCGTATTTTAACTAGTAAGTAAGACCCTTGATGTTTGACCGCCGTATATTTAAATCAAGCTTAGAATTTGCCATTTGGTTATAAAAATTAAAATTTTGCAGGGGCGAAGAAATGTTCATTATTGATTATAAGTCCATCGGTAATAGAACCTGACAACTATGTTTGAGATATCAGTCACATTCCGAACGACGTGGCACCGAGCAGAATCAGAGAAACGAGACAAATCCTAAAGAGGGTGACCTAACAACGATCCAAGTGGATATAACATAAAATCAGGCATCCAGCCCCCCTAGACAACATGCCATTTAAGCTAAGCGTTGTCAAGCTAAGCGATAGTAAATGTATGGAATTGGTGGCTATGACGTCACGTGACAGCCACCAATTCCATACATTTACTATCGCTTAGCGAGATAACGCTTAGCTTAAAAAATGGCATGTTGTCTAGGGGGGGCAGGTCTGCTTTTTACTATCGTCGTTGGAATGACGGAGGGCAGAAACTATTGAAGTCATCCTAGAGACAATTATATGGACCAGGTGATCAGTGATGTGCGCTGTAGCAGCTACCAAGTTATGATGTGGTTGACGGAAAATAGATAATATGTGGAGAAATGATGTTCTTGGTGCCAACCTAGGATTATAACCATAAGGAGAAGAACTACGAGAAACAGGTATCTAATCAACAATATATATTCTGACGATGTAAAAATGAATCAACAAAACCAAGACCTATTTATGTATATTGTTAGTTATTTTTATTTATTCGTTCAAAATTTCCATTCTTATAAAAAAACAGTAAAGTAAATAATACTGTGATTAGCATAATTTCTTATATTACGCTTCTTAAAAAGTAACAGTTGTGTTTCGAAGCAAAGTTTAAAAAAAGTTGTTTCAATGTTTTTACTAAGGCTTTTTTATACATAAAGAGATTTTTTAAATGATCATGAGATAACTTAGCACAAGCATTGAATGCATTTATGAGATAGGGACTAAAAAAGAGTGTCTTAAATTTAAAATTGTTATTTTACATATATGTACTTACCTATATTTTATTGAAATAAAAAAAAGTTTTAAAAATAAATTGTCAAACTTTTATGACCAAAAAAAATCTTTCCTTTTAGGTAACTATCCATAAAAAAATCAAAAATATATTAGGGTAATAATAAAAACAAATTATGTTTATATTTTTTTTATTTAAAATTGCACAGTTTTAATGCCAATGGTAATAAGATTTTATCAACTCTCATACAATCATTGCAATTCGTACCCTAGTACAAATAAAACAGCCATCCATAGTATAAAATATAGTTATTGTCGCTTCTCTCTTCAGGCTAGCATACCAACTATCTACCTAAATAGAATTACAAATACTTTTTTTATTTATATTGTGATGATATTCATAATTTATAATCATTTTGTATATAATAATTCTTCTATAGAAACATTTCATTATACTTAGAGTAAATACATCCCTATTTACACACTTCTTAACAAACAAACGATGCAAATTTTTTTCTTTATAGTCTAATTTATTCTTAGTGATATTTTTTATGTTTTTTTTTTCATCAAAGCAAAAATAAATAAATATGCGTAACTAACTAACTGTTAATTCATTTCATGATATATTATTAGTAAAAACACTAGTGTTAATTGATTTAATCACTAAACGATACAATCACATAACATCTAAAAAATACAATTAATTATAAAAGGCTATAATATATTAAATAATCACATCGAAAAAGGTATAAATCAGTTTTTATTTTTTGCATTAGATAACCGCTGAAATGACAACAGTAAAATTACTTAAAAATTGATAAGTAATCTTCTACAAAAATATATATTTTTTTAATATACCAATTAAATATTTGTATTAATTGAAAGGTATAAATGACTTAATATTTAAAAAATGCCAATGTATTTCAACAAACTCGTTAAGTCATATAACAATTTTGTCTAATAACCTATTGAATTTTCTTGAAGTTGTAAACACAAAAAAATTAGGTATCTACTAAATCTATCTACTTAAGTTCTCAAATAAAATAATGTATATCAAAATGTGTTTATTGTGTTGAAATATTAATATTGCGAGCAACAAAAAAATTATATTTTTTTTTCATAGTTCATATGAGATTTTAATGATCACCGATTTTTTACATCGAGGAAACAGTTATAATTAAGTATAATTTATTTTTGCGTGATTTTTAAAATTATTAAAAATTGATAAGAAAATAAATAAAGAGAAGTAATTAAAATAGGTATATATTGAAAATCAATTTGAATCATTAAATAAAAAATATTTTTCCCAATACATACCTATTGGTCATTAATAAATGCTATTATTACAAATACTTAATGTTTCTTAATTTTATGATATTTACGACACACGTGCATTTTTGGATATATTTTTTATAACTTACATATTTATTGAAATTTACATTATATATACAATATTTTCATTGAATTATACACAAATGACTACATAACTTAACAGAAAGTATGAAATTCCGTAATAAAATATGTATATTTTTATGATTAACACAGTCGAAGATTTCATACCAAAAATGAAATGAAGAAATTAATTATATTGTCAAACCAAATTCATTTTTTTTGTCATTGTTGGTTAGTTTAAGTTAGCACATATATTGTATGATATAGAAACCCACTGATAACCATATATGGTTAGTGGGATCTTTTATAAATGAAATTATGTTGAAAAATAAGTAAATAAATTTAAAAAAATAATTACACATTATAAAATAAACTGTGTATTAAATGTGTTTTTATTAAAATAATGAAACTACTAAATTGTGAAAAATTTATACTAGGTTTAGCAAAACGTTAATTTGCGTTTGTGTAATGTATAGTGACTATATTAAAATTAAGATAAAACATCCAGCTATATTTGACAATACTATTGTGTTAATATGTATATTGAAGTGTTTAATAAATATTTGCAAAACGTTAATTTGCGTCTGTGCTGTGTGAAGTGACAATACATTAAGCAAAGAATAATTGTTGTGTGTAGTGACAATACATTAAAAAAATCCAGCTATATTTGAGAAAACTATTGTGTTAATACGTATATTGTAGTGTGATTTTATATTCTTGCAAAACTATACATTAATACATTAAACAGTGTAGTTACAATACATATAACAAAGTTAAAAAAATCCAGCTACATTGAGAATACTATTGTCTAATATTCTAGTGTGAAATATCTGAAAATATGTATTAATATTTATATATATAAACTGAGTTATCTTAAGTATATCAAATTATTTAACATAATTATGCAGTTATTTCCTAAATGTCAAATTTTCAACTCATAATTTTTTATTATATGTAGAGAATAAACAAACTAAAAAAAAAAGATTTTCCAAGTCTTAAAAATATTTCTGTTTATTTGATATTTAAAATGTTACACAAATAAACTTATATAAATTAAATAAATAAAATATGATGTTAAATGATTTTTAAATTTTACTTCTTAAAAATATAATTATTATATCAATTAGAAAATGAAAGTCACCATCAAACGTGAGTATTTTTTAAATGAGTTTGGAGTTCATTAGAATAAATGTTGTCAGTTCTGATAAAATTTAAACAATGTAGTGATTTTTGGACTTAATGCCTTGTTGGATGTTTTTTATCTCTTGTTTCATGGAAAGCAGAGGATAATGTTATAAATTTATTCATTTTCTTACTTCACTGGTATCATGTTGCCACATTTCGAATGTTTTGATCGCATGAATTAAAACTTAAACCAATGACTGAATACAAGATCTGCATGCTGTTAAGAGGGTTAAAATACCATAAATTTTATATAAAACATAATATTTGTAGCCTGCCTGGCCAGCCCCTAATTTTATGTTCAGAAAATATTTGACAAATCAATAATAATTATGTAGAAAATCGTGTTTTGAAAAATAAGTTCAATTCAATGTCGACCATCAGTGATAAAAACAAGATAAATGATAAAATAAAATAATAGAATTGTTGTTAATCACTAGTTTACATATCGTTAGAAGATTCTTTAGCTTTTGAGTGTGGTGCAGAATTTGATTTGAATCATTTTACTATTCTATACACAAAAAAAGGAAAAACAATATTTTTCATATGAATTCCACAAAGAGATGTAGGCGCTTGTATCTTAGACGGGATTGACTAAATTCAATATCTCTAATATATACATATAAAAACAGGTATATTATTGATTCCAGCTGAGAGATGTTCAAAAATATCTTCATTTATATTTGTATGATTGTGACAACAGCTTTGGTCGGAAACTCGTCATTAGTTTCATCGTAAAGAAATGTTTCGATCAAAAACCGTAATTCTGTTAAAAAATCTCAATTCTTGATATTTTTAATGGAATTCTGATTTGACGATCAACATTGTGACAGTTTTCTCTCAGTGTGAGATGAGCGTGCAAATGCTCGTCGGGTAGTAGTATTAAAAATCTCGATTGTGGGTATAAAATAACTTTCACAACGGGCAGGGCAATAGTTCACAGGTGCGCACGTCTATCCTAGGCGGACATGAAGCCACTCCGCCGCCTGAGGGAGGCCTCAACACAGATCTAGTCCTCTGTCTCACGGCGTTCTCCCCGCACGACTCCGAGCATGGACTCCACGGAGACCAAGGGGACATAATGCACTCTTTCCGAGCTGAAAAGTCAACACACCAAGGTTTATTAATAAAGCAAGACGAGATGTTTAGATTTTCGTCAAAAACAGCTCCGTATTTTCGGTGAAACAAGTCATCTGAACTTTTTTGTTTTTGTTAGTTTTATGATCATAGCGTAAATATCTTCTCTTATTCCCCTTCTTTAAAGCCTATTAGCCAGTTTATGTCCTGGGCCAGCTTCCCTCCTGTAACGTGGACAGCCAACTGTTCTTCCGATTCTTGGGAGGACATCCTGGAGGTCTGAAATCTCGGGGAACACTATTTCTTACCACTTTGACGGTTCTTGAGTCTGTCATTCTTGACACGTGTTCGTTCCTGAACCTTCATATCCAGATCGTAAATATGCATTGAAAATTAAAATTGCATTGTTTTTGAAACTCATACTGTAGAAAATCTACTCTAGAAGCCGTATTTTATTACATTTATGTAATAAAATATTAATATGTGTCTATGATAGGTACTTTGATAGAAAAAACAGAATTAAAATATCACGGAAAAAAGATAATTATGAAGTTAACTCAATAAATTTTTTTAACTTTACAATAAAGGTATAGTAAAAATATGTATTGTTATGTTTTGCAAACGGTTGTAGATTAATAAATACATATAAGATTTATTAAAATAAATGTATGCGAGATAAACACATTTGTTTTCAAAACTCGTAGTATAAGATAAAAACTAATGATTGTGTATTACAATATTTTTTAAAAAACATGCAGTTTCATATATATAGGAGAACTTAACTACAAAATGAATTATGAAACATGAATTAATCCTCGCCTTGAAGAAAGTTTAGTAAAATAAGTTTAGAAAAATATGTTTTCATATTTTTAATGGTAAACTTTTGTAAAACCTGAAGCGACTTACCGTTAGCTATATGACTTCCCGGTCCCCATGTGGGATTAGTGGAATCATAGGGATTTTCTTCGTTATCTTCATTATTTCGACAAGGTTTTAGATTCTTGCATTTTCTTCTCTTCAAAAGCTTCTTTGGACAACTTCTACCGCCATTCACTGGATGCTGCTAATTAAAAGATATATATACTTTATATATAAATGATTAACATAATTTGAACAATAGTCATATTTATCATTTTTTTTATCATTTTTTGAAAATAGTTTATAATATTCAATACTGGAAATTAACCCTGAAAGAGGTTCATAATATTATTATGATCACTTGAATCTCGATAGTGAAGATGAACACGGCTACCAACATCCAGTAATATACCTACTTTGTATAATATGTTCTTAAAAATAACTAAATACGAGTATGTCGACCGCCGCACCGTGGCACAGTTGGTAAGCCGTTTGGTGTTTGTGCGGGCGTCCTGGGTTCGATCCCTAGCTGAGGAGAAATGAATTTAAATTAATTTCTCACGCTATTATTCACGCTTCCCTGGGCTGGAAACACTGGTTAGTTGGAAGAAATTGCCATATGGCAAGAAATTCATCACTTTCGCAGGGTGCAAGAAAGTTTTTATAATTATTATTATATTATTATTTTCAAGAATATCCTTCCCCGAGAAAACCTTTGAGTTAAATTAATGAAAATGCAAAACTATATTTTTCATAGACAGTGAAATGTTAAAAACTTACAAGGATATATCTTGATTTGTGTTCGAATCCTCTCCCACAAGTTGTACTGCAAGTACTCCATTCGGACCACGGAGAGACTTCGCATTTCTTTATCTGTCCTACGGCTTCTTCGATGATTGATTCTTGATGATGACCATATCTTCCGAGATTTTCATCTTCATTACTTTCATAGTTTCCAGATCTCCTCACGTGACCTTCTCTAGTTTCCTCTGCTTCTCTGTATCTCGTGTTTTGATATCTATTTTGTCTATCAGAAAATCTGTTGTTATTTTGTTTATCTCTGAAGTTTTCTCTGTTATTTTCTCTGTTGTTTTCTCTGTTATTTTCTCTGTTATTTTCTCTGTTATTTTCTCTGTTATTTTCTCTGTTATTTTCTCTATTGTATTCTCTATTGTTTTCTCTGTTATTTTCTTTGTTATTATCTCTATGCCTGTTGTAGTTATTTCTGTGTCTGCCATTCGCAGGTCGGTCTCCGTGGTTTATTTTCGGAGAATACGTAGATCCGTCGTATCCACTCAAAGAACCATCACCAGTGACTTCAACGGAAGATAGATCTCCAGCAACTTTGTGATCGACTTGGTTTCCGGGAAGTAAGCCAGCAAATTGACCACGGCCTGTTCAAAAGAAAATAATTATAAATCATATTATTTTTTTGTCATATACACTGTTTTGATTTGATTTGATCTGAGTGATGATTTTTCAGTTTTTTACGCATGAATAAAAAAATATAAAGGTATTTACGGAACGAACATACCGAAATATATGTCAGGATCGTCATCTTGCAATGGTGAATCAAGAAGCGTTTGATTCGTTGACAAAACAACTGAATTAGTTTCTTCGTCAACTTCTGCTAAAATTGTATCAATCCTTTTCAAATCATCTGATCCAAGCAGCATGAAAATATTCAATGTACTTTGTTATACCACACTGATATGTACTAGTTATAAATAAAACTCAAACGGCATATTTAATAGTAACATATTCACTTTGTAAATAGAATTAATAAAATATAAATAGTTAAATTCCAAAGATAATCACATCATTACATAAAAAATATAAACTATATCGATATTAATAAATTCATTGATTGGCAGTAAATTATCGAACATCAAATTATTAAAGTGAAAATATTCCCACAAACAAAAGCAACAACTAAACCTAGTAAGGTTTCTTAGAGTATAAACATTGTACATAGATTGTTTCAATAAATATTTAGGTATAAACTTAGTATAAATACTGATCTTTTATAACTATTTTTGTAGTAACAGTTGTTCGTTATAATAGTAACAATAAAAGACAATTTAAAAATCGCGATATTTCGATCTTACGTTGCTTTACCGAACAAAGCTGTTTAAGTCATTTATAGAAAGTGCCCTCACTTTGGGCACTGCGGACATCTGAAAGCAATCTATTATACTTTATAGGAACACTAGCGAACCCGACAGACGTTGTCCTGCCCGAACTATTTGTGAAACAAAAAATAAATGTAACATATATTATATTTGAATCATATGGATGTTATTAATCGCTGAGCCGCTAAACACTTTGAGGTTAGATTGATTGTCATTTCGTATATAATTGCAATACAGCATATATTATATGGTCTGGACACGGAAACGAACGAATTGAAATATGAATAATAACGAAACAGTGAACAGAAATTAACATTCCATGCATGCGTACCTATATAATTGAAATATGAATAATGCCGAAACATAGCGAAGAGAACTTTAAATGTCAAAAATATCCAAACTACGACGCAAATGGCAGATTTTTTATTGCCAATTCGACATTAGCGCCACCTATTGTAATTTATAGGTATAAAAAGTCATGTTTTTTATTTTCCTTTTATTATACTAATGTTAAAAATTCCATTTTGTGAATCTAAACCATTCCGGAACTCACACAAACACACATAAAAATTTTCATCAAAATCGGTTCAGCCGTTTAGGAAAAGTTCAGTGACATACACACGTACAGAAGAATTATATATATAAAGATTAACACCAAAGTATCAATCATAAACATAACACAACAAAACTTAAAAATAACTTAAATAATACGAACATTTCGTTCAAATTTCATTTTGTCATAATATGCTAAAAAACATTCGAAATTCGAAGGAACCCTAAACTCAAGGCAACATTTTTCGTCAGTGATAAAGCCAGGTATAGCTAAGTAAGTTAGGATATATTTATATAAGGTAAATATTTAAACACAGGCATCTAATTTCAAGGCAAATTTGTTAATTATTGCTGTCAAAGCATTTTACCTTTATACAAACCGCATACTCTCATGCATTCCTGATGAGATTCAAAGTTATTTCTGTTTCCTTGACATCCGGTATAACCGAATGGTTCACATGCTCTCGTTGTACTATCGAAGAACCATCTTTCAACGTAGGCTCTGCATGGACCAACAGTCTTTGGAAGACTGCATATCTCTACAAATGTTAGTTAATGTTAGTCCAACTCATAATTCAAAACTGATCGATTAGTAAGTGAACGTTATAAATTAGTAATTTTTACCAATAATATTTATTTTAATATTTTATTAACCTACTGTGTTAATTTAAAATTGACAAAAACATGACACAAACTGTTAACGTCTTGAAAATAATGTAATTAAAATGCTATAAAAATACAAATGGAAAATAAGTTATAGTCAGGTCTGCAGTTTTATTTCGTTTAATTAGGAAAACTTTGAGGATAACCCATTTGAACTCTTGATCATAATTATGAATTTCGTGATATTTATCAAGCTCCCTTTGTCCACTTTAGGTGATGTGCACAGAATGCCTACCACACAAGTACCAGAGAAGATTCAAGCAGGACGTCGAAAGTTTGGCAGGTCCAGGCTGAGATGATATCAGGAAGGACGCAAGACAATTGCTCAAAATGTCAGATTGGAAGACGACGGCCGATGATAGAGGGCGGTGGATTATGAAGTTAAAGGAGGCCAAGGTTCAAAGTAACGCCATTTGAAGGAAGGATTTGCACTGCTGATACCTCGATCCACGAATAATGATACTGAATGGAGAGTCTATTTTATTTTTGAAAAGTCTTCTTCTTAGATTGGCTGAAGGTCACTTGGGCCTGTCTGTGTAGAGTTTGCTGCCTCTAATGATGTGGACCTACTCCCTATTGTCTTTCTACCTTGTGCCTTCATGATATTTTACTTGAGGCTAATGTTCTGATATGAAAAATAAATGGTCTTACTTATTTTACTCCGCGACCTATTTCCGATTCGAATGATGTTGAAATCGACTAATTGGTTAGAAAACCGACTGATAACTTAGCTTAAAACTGTAAACTTAATACGATTCACAAGAACAAAAAAAATATTATTTAATAAAAACAGGTTAATCAGTTTGACACACACACCAGTGGGTATATTAATTTTTCATGCTCACACCACGATACAAGTTAATTATTCTACTAAGTGCATTTTTGTCTACTTACGTCTAGCTTCTTCCTCAGAGACATCGCACGTGGGCAGGGCACCTTCGCATTCAACTCTTTCGATAAGTTGGACATTGGCACATTTGCCAGATACCTCTGCTTGTTCATCGCCTGCTTCTTCTTCTTCTTCCTCTTCCTCTTCCTCATCTTCCTTTTCTTCGTCGTCTTGCTCTTCATTTGGAGCCTGATAAATATGAGTTCAATAATAAATATGATTTTTTCCATGAGGTAGACATGCATATATAATCAGAAATGCTAATTTTATGATTTTTAGCGCAACAAGCGCGTTGAACTAGCATATTTTTAAGTGTTATATTGTACTTAATGCATCATGATCATCAATCAACATCAATGATATTGAATAATATTGAATATTGTAATTCACTGTGGGAATACTATTATTTAAAAAAAAAACAGACCTCTATTGGTATATAAAATCAAGAATAAAGATTTATAAAAGGGAATTCCAGTATTTATTTAAAAACTGTATCTAAATGTGTAAATTTACAAATAAGATATTACATAGTAGGCACCTACCTCCTTAGAGGTCCAAAGAGCACGTTTTTGTTGAACTTTGACATATGCCATATCTTGTTGTTCCTCGCCGCTATTTAGAAGTTTCCTTGTTCTCATTCTCCAACCCTTACCACATGTGGCAGAACAATCCATCCACTCTGACCAAGGTGAGACGGGACAATCCTGATCTTGTTCTGTCGGTTGATTATCGTAGCCAGAGAGGGCGCTGTCGTCAATACTGGGAAATAAATTAAATCATTAAGGTTTTTTAGACTAATTATAATGCTAGAGGAGGACCCTTTCGTCAGGATTATGGAAACCTGGCAAAGACAACAAAAGAACGTGGTGAGATGGAATGGAGAAAGCTCCGAGCCGTTTGCACTGACTAGTGGAGGAAAGCAGGGAGAATCAATGTCGCCAGTTCATTTGTATAAGTATGAGCCGAGTGAGGACCTAATAGCTTCTCAGGTTGGTTGTCGGATGGCCGAAATCTGTGTCAACCACATCAGTTACGCGGATGATATAGTGTTGCTGTCCCCCCTCCATTAATACTTTGCGTAATCAGCTGAGGATTTGCGAAGTCTATGCAACTTAGAATTTTTTCGTGGGGCCTCGCCTCCTGAAAAAATCCTACCGGTTACTTTGGATGGTCAAATTTTAGAGGCCAGTAGTAGTTTCAAATATCTTGGACATGTTATATGCGAAAACTTAAGTGACAGTAAGGACAAAGAAAGTTAGATGGGCGATTTATGTGAGGTCTAATAATCTAGCCAGGAAGTTCTCTAAATGCAGTGAAAATGTGAAAAGATATATTTTTATTACATATTGCACTAATATGTGTAATAGTGAGCTGTGGAGTAGACACACACGTCAGTCATATAATTCATATAATTCAATGAAAGTACAATACAATAATGGCATTAGAATGATGCTCGGTCTACCCTGGTTCTGCAGTACATCTCAAATATTTACAGAGCGCAGGGTCGACGGCTTAGCGACTCTCCAGAGGACTCCAGACTCTGAAGATAACTAGCGCAAGAAAGGGTGTGGGGGGCCTTTCAATTCCATTATTCAAGTAGCTGGTATGTTACTTGACTCTCCGATTCATAAAAGATGGGCATCGATATTATGCAGTAATTTTTAAGTAGTGATATTTGCGACTTTAACTATTTTATTGCACCTACTATTTACTCATTAAATATTTTCTTATATTTTTGTCGCCTTTTCATTTTATTATTATCATTTTATTTTTCTTTCTTTTATTGTATGCATTTTATATTATGTAAGATATAGTTTGTGAAGCATTGCACCCCCCCCCCCCCCCCTGCTCACGAACTGGAATAAAAACCTTAGTATTACTGTTTCATACAAACTAGTTGCTTGTAACACATGAGATCCAACTGTCGATAGCGATAGTATGTATAGTTTAAGAATAAGTACCAAACTATAAACCCATAAATACAAATTATTTAATATTTTTAAATATTTGGTTTTCTATAAAACACATGTACCTATGTATGTATGTCAAGATAGGATAGTATGGAGTATCCTTTAATCCTACCCAGAATATGAAAACAGCATGATGTTATGTATGTATTTTTTTTTATGTTTTATTTATTTATTTATAACAATTAACAATATCATTTTACATATAATTATAAATCCACCTCACTAGGCTTTGCTTGTACCGAGGCTTGTATGTTTGGAGATTAGTATCAAACAATTAAGTCTTCTTAAATATTGTGTGTAGGCGACTGCCATACAAATTGTATGAAGCAATGTCGTCACTTAATTCAATTTTTATAAAAATTGTTATTAAAAAATTGAAATGGAAATGAAAATTAAATTATCTAGTTGAAATGTTTCGGCTTATTTTGATATTTTTAAAAAAATTGGAAATATAGGCAGTTAAACTCATAAATTTATCATAAAAAAATATTTTTCTTAATAAAAAATGTTTGAGAAACCCTGGAATATTTTGAAAAAACATATTTGAGGTTTTGTATTTGTCTATGTTTATACCAATTCTCAGCGTTCTAGCTTTTATGGTTTCAGAGATATATGGAAAAATAAACCAAAAATTCAAAAATTCACAATTCTGAGTATAAAAGTTTTGTAGGCCTATAACTATTTATACTTTCTGAAATTTTAGGCTTTGTGAATCCAGCGGATCAAAAGTTATAAGGGGGGGGGACAGACACACACACACACACACACACACACACACACACACACACACACACACACACACACACACACACAAACAGACATACTCACACAGACACACAAAACTCACATAAAATGTTCTACTTCGAATTCTGGGTAAATCCATGTATGGGAACATATATGCTGCGAAGCCTCTTCGTTGGTGTTTTTAGCTTGCAAAAAATCCACTACGCCATACAAAATGTTCCTTCATACACGCATCTTGGATTTTAACTGCCTCTTCCATTAATAGAATTTCATTCTCTTGAACGAATCGACAGTTGGAAAATATTTTATTTTGATTTATTGAAAGAAGTATAAAAAAAAAAAAAAATTATGTCGGTACCTATCAATGATACGTAATATTATATTTAAATCAATACATACTATCAAGAAAACATACACTATATTATTAAAGGGAATACAAAAAATATTTATGTCAAATCTATTGAAATATGTAACTAAGCATAAATTTCATGCAATAAAATATCAAATAATATACAATTGAACTATTCTACAAATAAAATTTCAGTAAATATAATACTTTCTACATATACGTATGTATTTATTTACGAGATCAAAATATGTACAAAAAAATGGTCGGACATGAAAAAAAAAAAAACATTATTTTATATATGATTCAATAATCACCCATATTCGAGATACAGAGTATTATTATTTGTATATACCTACTAAATACTATAATAATATGTACAATATACCAAAATAAGTTAATTGCTGGATAAGTCAATGTCTATATTAAATTTATATTATAATATGTAGACATTGGATTGTAGAAATCGGCCTTCGTGGCTCAGTTGGTTAGATATCTGACTGCTGAGTCAAAGGTCCCGGGTTTGATTCCCGGTGGAGACACAGTTTTTAATTGTGTTTTCAGTCTGGATCTGTGAGACGATTAATATCATAAGTCTCCAGAATGTGGCAACTTGTTATTGGGTGCGTGTTAAATAAATATTTGACATAGTACATGTTAGTTGCCCGAGAAGCAATATTAAATAAATAAATAAATGTTGCAGTAAATGATTATTATTTAATGAAGCGCTGTTTGTTTTATGACTCAGAATCGAAACAAGTTTTCGATTGAAGACACACACGCACAAGTAACTATAACTTTTCGGAAATATTGTCATACCAAGAAAGACAAGACACACCATATTGATATATTTTCTAATACTCGTCAAATAGGAATAAAGTACCCATCAAATGAGATAAGAGATTACCTATATACCTTTTATGAAACTTGTTTATTTTGAAAAAAGATTTCTTGTTAAAATTATATACTCTCAATAAACAATGTTTATGAAATCTCGAAAAAATATTGTTTCGAGTTTTTAAAAACACATAAATAGAAATAGGCCACCTCTCGACAAAATGAAACAAAATACCTCTCGACAAAAAATTACAATTTATATGAAATAAAATAAATTTTTCAAAAAAAAAAAAAATTAAAATAAAAAACACTAACCTTTTCGAACAATTAAAATTTCTAAGAGTTCTACCAAATAAATAATATTCTATTAATAAAATAAAGATAGTTTCTACAGTAATCTACAATTTACATTTATTTTTAACAAAAGCATTCTACAATAATTCCAAATGCAATTTATGCGTACTCCATTTTACAGCCCTCTTCTATACCGACGCAACTCTCCGTCTGCTGAAGGACCGGACGAGCACTGAGGCCCTGGTAGCATCGCTTGAATGCTCCCTTAACCTTAAACTTCCTAGATCTGACTCTGGACCCTCTACCGCAAGTGGAACTGCACGAAGACCAAAAGGACCACTCTGTTAGTCCACACGGACCGTCCCTTTGGGCCGGGTCCGGTTCATCCTCAGACGGAATCCTGTTCAGATTTGAGAAAATAAAATGATAATCTACTCTGCACTACTACTACAGAATAGTCATGTTTTAATAATTAATAATTTTCATAGCAAAAATACTAGATAGGGATATAGATTTTTTTAATAGTTTTTTGTTATATTAGTATTAGTCCGCATCCGAGCAGAACCACCAGATATCCTAACAATTTCATTATTCCTAAGTGTACAACAACTACACTTAGGAATAATAATATAACAACTACTCTCATAATGCTTTATGTACTGTGGTTGCACGGCGTACAATGTTTTCTTTAATATGTACACTCGACATCTCTGCGAGCTCTCTCAGTGCGTTTAGGACACCTGTCTCCTTCTATCTTTCCTATTATTTAATCAGCCTTTGATTTAATCAGCTGTCCTATTTTAGTGTTTTTTATGTACTAGAAAATAAATCATGTATTATTTTGTAATCAATATTAATTATCATATTGAATCATGCATGGAATTTATCACTGGTCCATTAGTAAAGCAATGCTACATTTCTACTTTAAAAATTGTGTAGACTGTATAATAGTGTATAATTATATATTAACAAATAAATACTAACGGGACAATATTAATAAAAATAAATAAAAAAAACATAATAACAAACAATATGTAAATGTATGTAGGTACTACATATAAACAAATTGTATAATATGAAAAATTTTATATAGTCGTACATTTTTTTTTATTTATTTCGCTGAAAGCTGTTTCGACTAAAGGAAGCTATCGAGCAAAATTCTATCTCGCGTTATAAATGAAAAATTTGAAAAATTTGAGTGATTCAGTAGATGCTCTTTGAGCGAAACGCGTTAGTCGTCAACACTTTAAATTAGTGGAATAAAGTTAAAAAAAATTGTTTTTACTTATTTTTTTAAGTAATTTTATAATATTGATAATGGAATTCCATCACGTATTAGCAGTCGAGAAATTAGATACATAGACATTTTTCTTTCGAATTAAAATAATTTCCAATAGAATTCTACCAAATAAATGTTCTGTCATTTATAACTTGCTTATCATAACACTGTGTTGTGATATTGTGATTATTTATCATTCCTCAAACATTTATCAATGTGTATTGAGGAGAAAAAGTGTTTGTCACAATTCATTATTTTACTTTTCCTAATTTGACGAGTTTTGGAAAGTTTACCGCCGCCGGGTACAGGTAAGTATATTGAGGTTGAGTTGAGTGAAAGTTTGAAGGTGTCACGGATACAGAAGTTTGACTTGTAACAAATAAATAATGTGACTCCAGCTGTCTCAAGAACTAAGATCGCCTTTTCTGATATAATAGTAATAAAAATTGATTAATAGCTTTCCTTTCACAAAAGAATCAATTCAGCTCGACACCGTAGAGGATACGGCGGCCATTTATATCCAATAAAGGTTATTTTATATTATAGATAAAAAAACTATTCAGTTTTAGAATTTTTCCATTAACCTGCACCAAATTCTTTCGATGATTTAAAGTTGAAACGAAATAGTTCACAGAGAAAATCTTTTATTGACTTCGACGCCAATAAAACCGTTCACTATATGAGCCGTGAAATAAACGAAAATATGTGTATTTTTGAAAAAAATACAAATATAAAAGTATATTAGAAAAATTTAAGCATTTGGAAAGCTAATACAAGTGAACATTTTGAACGAGTGAGTGTAAACTTTTATTTTCATCTTGAAAATTAATTTACCAGAACGTGAGGGTATTTTGAATATTTCTATAAACTGTAAATATAATTGAGTCGATCAAGTTTATATTGTGGTGGACCATCCCTAGCTATGATGTCTCCACATTACTACTGGCTTGTCATGGCTACCAACTCAAGCTGAAAGTATAAACAATGATCCCCTCCTGCTCTCGAAATTTCTTCTGTCGTCCGGCCTAGACGTATCGCGTTCTTTCCTCCACATTCTTATTTCGTGTGAATTAAATATAATAATTTAACGAATACTATGTAAAACATTGTTCTAAATAAACATACATCAGAATGAGTACAATCTTTTATTGCATGAATTATCAGTTGCACCCAATTGTTTGTAGTGTATCTATTATAGAGAGATGAGTTTAATTTTACCTTTTGAACAAGCAACAATCCTTCTTATTAATTATTCTACAAATTAATTAATCTCAATAATATAATTACTCAAATAACCATCTCCCTATAATAAATAGTCAGGGATACATATAGTACACAAAATCTCATAGTACTCAATTTTAAAACAATATAAATACAAAAAAAAAATCATGACGAAACTTATTGTGTTTCCTTTTTTTAATATTATACCCATTGATAATAAACGTAAACATATGATTAAAATTTTTGAATACATAACTTTTCACTATTTCATAACAGTCGAAATTAATAAAGATAGTCTAAGAGTTAGCCACGTCAAAAATAATTAATTGTTTAATGGATGAATATAGGTATGAAAAAGGTATAAATGGCACCTGGAAGTGGTTGCGTTTGCCAATGCGCATCCCCTTTCTATATGTGTTAATTGCAGATTTTAGTATAATTTGTATCTTTTAATCCTTTTCGTGCTCTTAGACCAACAATCTGATTACAATATAAATTATGATTTGTTCAGCGCACACCCGGGAAGATTTCAGAAAATAAAATCTTCTTCTTTTTTTATTACATATTTCGCAAACGGATGGATTTTATAGGTACAAATAATATACAAGTACAAATTATATTGAAATAATCTTCAAATCTGTATTTTTTACCAATAAAGGGGATGCGCACTGGTAAACACAACCACTCCCAGGTGCCAGACTTACCTTTTCCATATTTATATTCAATAAGAAAGGAAATAAAAAAAACAGCCATTAAAAATGATTAATCGAAAACGCTGCTGTCTCTCGGACTACTACTTATTCCCACGAAAAAATAAAAAAAAACTCAAATCGACCTCGTTTCATCAAGAAGATCCCTTGCTGGGAGAACTTTGAAATTGCTATAGTCTAATAACGTCATAATAATATAGATTTATTTTTACACGTCACAACAATTGAACCGCATATCATACATATTATAGAAAAGGGATACCTACAACTTCTTACAATTGAAAACATAGGGATGAAACTAACAATCACATAAGACGCGTTATCGAGATAATATTCACAGACTGTCCAGTTTGAATCAGATATAAGAAACAAATTGGGAATAAACGAAAAAATATGGCCCATATCGTGATACTTGGATAAGATAGGTGGAATAAAGTGAAAATTTAATGTAAGTATTTGTATCAGTTCTTGAATGATATTACTTAGAAAGTAAATATATATTTTTTACATACAACGAATAATAAATATAATTGTTAAAGAAATAAGATAACATATATTTGATTTTTCAAAATTCTTATTATTCACACTGTGGAATGCCATTGTAAATTATTTATATTGACTTAACAATAAGACACTATAGTTTTACTTCCACTCAATAAATTAACTTTTATAAATTAATTATTGTAACGTTTTCGGACTTTCGTCCGTTGCTGATGATGGACGAAAGTCCGAAAACGTTACAATAATTAATTTATAAAAGTTAATTTATTGAGTGGAAGTAAAACTATAGTGTCTTATAGTTAAGTCAATATAAATAATATATTTGATTTTTTTTTTCATTTTATCCAAAAAATAACATATATTTGCGACGTGGCTTTTCCAACTTCTAGTAATATTATAAAAACTTCTTATGAAAAAATTAGAAAATACACCGCTTTACGTAACGAGGTTAAAAGACTTTGGCATTCTCGTAAAATAATAATATAACCGTTCATTATTTCAGCTACTGGCATTATTCCAAAATCGTAAATCCGTTATTTAGAAATTATAGATTTATCGAAAAACTTAATAAAAAAAATGCAAAAAACGGTAACAATGAATACATGTAGAATCGTTAAAGATTTTTCAAACGTTAATATTCGGGAATCAGTAGGGTTGTTAGGTAGTATAGAGACCTCCTCAGAGCCTAATCCTTTGATATGATACCCCTCACACATGCACCCTCACACACACATACATATACACACACTCTCTCTTACATAAGCGGTATAATAATTAAATAAATAAATAGTTAAAATACCTTACTACTTACACTACACTCCCAAACAAAAATATATTTGACACATGTAATTGACATTAGATTTAGATAATTGATGTATCATATATATTATCATTTAATGATTCGGCGGATATTTTGTGGTAGTTAATATAAACCATTTTTGAATTATTAATTAGCTATAAACCACTTGTTTTTTGAGTCACTTCGCGACATGTTTCGGAAGCGCTGTCCTTCCATCGACCGGCGTGTCTCGACACGCCGGTCGATGGAAGGACAGCGCTTCCGAAACATGTCGCGAAGTGACTCAAAAAACAAGTGGTTTATAGCTAATTAATAATTCGAAAATGGTATCATATATATTATTTATCCATATAATCAAACTATCTAATGTTGTTTGTGTTAATTAATAATAAAATAAAAAAAATATGTTAAGTATCTGGATGGGTGAACTATTCCCAATTGAAAGCTTGATGATGCGTTTGTTGCATTTTATTTTGCTCTTTTAAATAATTTACAATTTACGCATTTATCTGCTAATTCTTTTGAGGAAGTGTATAATGGTAATAATAATAATTGAGCGTTGTTATTTGTAGTGCTTAATTGTTATTAATATCATTAGTAAATCGGCCAGCGCCGTAAAATAAAAATATAATATGGTAAGAATAGATTGGTCAGTGCGGTAGAGAAAAAGAATGCTGTACTAACAATTTAGTAAACCGGGGTTCGAATCCAGCATTTGTTTATTTTAGGGGACGTATATGTTTGCACTTTCCTACTTGTTCCAAGGACACATTATTTATTTGTTAAAAAAATGACAAAATTCATTACGCGCAATGTTATATAACTTTGACACCGGATTTTGACTCATACTTAGTCTTAGATAAAAGAAAATTCAAATTTATAAATAAATCACGTATTTGCCTTGACCTTAGAGTGAATTGTATCTTCATTTATGTAAGAATTAACATCGATGAATGTACTAACTCACAATTTCTGTAAATTATCTTTATCAACTTTATATTTGGCACAACATTTCAAAATTTTATATTTAAAATAAACACAATTTAATACTAACCAAATAGATTCTGACCTTAATAAATTTGTAAGTAGTTGAAACAGATATCTGAAGTACAAGATTATTCTCCTCATAATATATTTACTTATCGGATAACCAACTGGCATTCTATCAAATATTTATACGAGAAGCTGTCAATAAACACACAAGTTGCCATATTTCAGAGATTGATTATGTTGAGCATCTAGCTTCACCAAAACGGAAATTTTAAGAAAAAAGACTTAATATAAAACTCACCAAAATTTCTGTTATTTAGAATTTACAAATTTAACGAATTTTTATTTATTTTTATCACACCACTTACATAAATGTCATTAAAAATATATTGAATGTTGGCCAACTAGGTATGACTCAGCAGAGGAGAAAGAAACAAATAGATTCCATTTATATTTTAACAAACAAATAGTACGAATACATATTCATAAACGAACTATTTCATACAGTTTAAATAGGTAATGAGAGTCATCATGATATACATACATCGTGTTGTGTATGTATGTAGGTATCTTGTAGTATTTCATACAGTTTAAATAGGTAATGAGAGTCATCATGATATACATACATCGTGTTGTGTATGTATGTAGGTATCTTGTAGTATTTCATACAGTTTAAATAGGTAATGAGAGTCATCATGATATACATACATCGTGTTGTGTATGTAGGTATCTTGTAGTATTTCATACAGTTTAAATAGGTAATGAGAGTCATCATGATATACATCGTGTTGTGTATGTATGTAGGTATCTTGTAGTATTTCATACAGTTTAAATAGGTAATGAGAGTCATCATGATATACATACATCGTGTTGTGTATGTATGTAGGTATCTTGTAGTATTTGCAAAAATTAGACACCTGAAAAAAGTATTCATACAGTGACAGAGTGTGCATATTCTTTTGGTGATTTAGCGGCGAGGTTTGAACACGAATCTCATATCAAAGGAAGTTTAAAGAAAGTTTATAACAATCATAATTTTAATACAAAGAAAATTTCTGTATTCTTATAGTGTAATCGGTATCTATGCTGTAACAAGGACAATACTAAGCCACCGCAATATTACACTGGTTTTATCTAGGATAATAAATATAATAGAATAACACTAAAAAACAAAGAATATTTTTAAATTTAAAATCAATATATCCCCAAAAAGTATAAATAGTTTAAAAAACCTGCACAACACGTTAGTATTTATGATAAAGACACTATTTTAATTTTCATAAATGTTATTTGTATATAGGTACCTATTTTCCCGATGAATATAATCCATCGTTTTATACAAAACTACTATTAGAAACTCAAATATAACAAATAATATGATAATTTCTCCTTCAACGAGTATCATTTTAAAAATCAAAGCATAAATTTGTCTTGGATACTGAACTGTAATGGCCGTAAAACATAAAATTATGAAAAAGCTTATATTCTTCTACAGATAAATCGCAATTTAATTTAAATATTTATCAAACAGTTAATCAAATTGATATTGAACATTAAAAATGATGATAATTATTTGTTTTGGGATATGATAACAAAAGGAAATATAGTTGTAATGGTGTAAAGAAATAGCAAAAATAATGTTAATTTTTGTACAGTCAGAATTAAGAAATTTCTTAAGGAAATCTGTTAGGACTAATGCGTCACAATCAAAGCTTTTATATCTCAACACATTCCTGAAAAGTCGAGCAATAATCATGAAAATGAACGAAGTCACGTGAATGAATTTATACGGGTCCCAGTTTGGCAATTCCATTAGCAGTAAGTCCTACCTTACCGTCTCAATGCGGCGGCTTCTTTAATATAAGCAGCGATTTTATGTGAAAACTTACGATATCATCGGAATCTCTCGGAAACTTTTTATTTGCTTTGTAAAAAAAACTACACTTACGGTAACAAACTATTATTATACGCTAATGGAGTTAATGTAAAAGAACCGCATTGAAACCACGATTCTGTTCCACATTTACAAAAATATATTGATATTGTGTCGAGTGCTTTTGTAGAAGTAACGAAAAAACATGTCACTTAACATAACGGAACTGGCACTCACATATTCTGAAACGAACTGGTATTTTGGCACATATGTATATGAATCAGCGGAGGTCAGACACAAGGCAGGGGCGTGCCTAGAACCTTCGGACTAGGCAAACCCTGAAAGGAAATTTAATATTTTTTAGCATCGTTATTCCTTTGAGTGTCCATGAAAATATTTTGAAATCACATGCCAAAATAATATTTACATTTGTGGCCCTGTCAAACATCGTATCTACAAACGGTTCAATTTTATAATCATGTAGTATGGTTGTCAATAAAACACTTTTAGTTCTTGAATTTCTTAACACTTTAGTTCTTGAATTTCTTAACACTTTAGTTCTTGAATTTCTTAACACTTTAGTTCTTGAATTTCTTAACACTTTAGTTCTTGAATTTCTTAACACTTTAGTTCTTGAATTTCTTATTTTTAATATATGGTACTTACTTTTAAATAACATATATGTTAAAATAAATATACGCGTTGACTATTTACACATTTAATACAGTAATTAGATATTTATAATGTAGAAGTACAATAATATTATACTAAAGAACCACGATCAATCCAGTCCCGGCCTTACCCCCAACACTAGCTTATATCATCTCCCAATTCCCGAAGAATGCCGAACTCTTGATTCGTGCAAAATCGTATAATGCCAATCAGCTATACAGATTGACTGTTGTAAGGCGTAACGTAATACAATATTTATAGGCAATCCAAGATTTTCGGCTTCTATAAGCTATCCCGCTACTGCTACAAGGTAGGTACCATCCTTAAGCAGAGAAATATCACATTTCTATAACTACTTTCATCGTTATTCCAATATCGTACATATTTTTGGACAGCTTTTCATAAAATTGTCTAATTTTAATGACAGCTCTTCCATGGAAAACTGTCCCTCTTACTCTTTCTTCTTTCCATATCTCTACATTTCATTTCAAACCATGACCTCCATCAACCCTCACCTCCTACTCTACCTATTTATTTAGCCTTATTTATTTTCATCGTCGGTTTTTTGTCACTTCATTATATTCCAAATATATTTTGATACAAACATCTTATAAGATTTTAATTGATCTTAATTAATATAGTTTAAATATTCGGCGGATATTTTGTGGTTATTCATATTAACCGTTTTGGCATGTGAATTAGTCTCAACTAGCCGGTCGATGGCAGGACAGCACTGCCGAAACATGTCGCACAGTGACTCAAAATATAGTGGTTTAGGGCAAAATTCACATGCCAAAACGATCTTAATTAATATTGCTAATACCACTTAATTTAAATTAAGTGGTAATAGCAATATTAAAAATTTTATTAAGCTTAATTATGGATTACCACAAGGTTAACCCCGAAACAATGAATAATGTTATACTTTTTTTTTTTTAGAAAGGCAGCCAGTATGTAATACTTATTATTTGATAAAATAGACTATTTTTAAAGACAATTATCTGAATTTTTATGATTCATTCATTATATCATGGGTGTGCCTTGCCTTATAAAAGGAAGCACGACACATGCATGTATCCCCACTCAACAGTCTCGTATAATCTAAAAAGGCAACATTCAGATTTTTTATTTATCATCAAAAAACGATGATTATCTTTGATTAAAAATACATAAAAATTTAACGAAAAAATGTAAAAGTTTGAAGTAACGTGCACATAACCATTTAAGAAATGTTGGTGAGTATTATGTAGGTACATTGTAAATGTTGTATAAGTAAGGGTAAGGCATAAAACGAATGAGTACGGTACCCTACAATGAGAAGCGGTCTCCTTTGTGACAACATCGTACCCCGATAGAATGTCATTTACGGTAGAGCGATCTATTAAAAGTCTACCAAGTTGAATACATTTTATTATTCTCGATAGCCATTAAAGGGGACCTTAAATGGTTATCTAAGAGTAAAGTAAGAAAATTGGATTTTTAAAGAGACCCTTTGCCTCATATGTATAATCAATATGGAGCATATCCTTTGGATAACCTTTACTGATAAAGAAGAATGTGTACGTTATCCTTTACGTAGAATATCTCCAGGATTTTCTATTTGAATAACCTTCGAGAAAAAATGCATTTTAAATATTAGAGTATTATATGGAAATGTTTATGTTTTATTAAAATCGTAATTATATTTATAACATTAATTGTTTGATTTGTATTTCAAGAGATGTATTTATGACGTACCTACACTTTTGTCAAAACTTTTTAGACTTGTAAGCTAAATTAACATACCTATCAGTTCATAAAAGATTTCTATGTATTCTATTATTGATAAGGTAGGCCGTGTATCTATTATGAATTTTTGAAAAGCGGAAATAATATAATTTTCCCTCTGAGAGTACGTGTTGTAGCTATTATAACGATAGAATTTCATTTCACCTTTATTTTGAATATTTCTGTAGATTTCTATCTCAGAAATTTCCACAAATTTAAACACGCGATGGAGTAAGGTTCCTAAGTTTACTGAATGGCCAATTTCATGCCATAATGACCTAAAATTGTTTGTAAATTTCGAAAAATTACCTCTACCGTTCATTATTTTAGCAGTTTATTTCAACTGGCGAAGAATTGTACCATACTTTCTGGGTGACCTTGAATCTTAAATTAATTTCACAACACTCAGGTATCGCACTAAGTAATACATAAAATGTTTCATTGAAGAATTATTTTTAATTTCACCAAATCAACACTTTTTATCGCATTCTTCTTCTTTTTCACCCCTTTTAAGTCCAGTAATGGACACGGGCTTCCCCCTGAGACCTCCACAGCTCCCTATCTTGGGCAGACCGCAACCACCCGCCTCCAGGCACTTGTCTTATATATTCAGATCACCTTGTTTGAAGATTTCCAACACTTCTGGCAATAATCCCGCCAGTGTGCATTATATTTGTTTATATTATGTACAAAAAGATAAATAAATAAAAACTTCTTTTTGCCATTCTAGCACTTTCTTAGTCCATCTGGAGTCTGTGGTTCGGACGACATTCCCTGCCCAGCTCCACTTCTGCTTGGCAACGTTTTGGACAACGTCGGCTATTTTGAATTTCTCTCTTATCCACAAGATCTATCTGTCAACGCATTATTAAACTTTTCTATGAAAAGATACTAATTAACAAATGATCTATTACTTACCTCGTTAGTCAGATTCATTACCATATTCCAACAAGGAATACCCGCCAAAGTAAAACATTCCTATGTAAGATGTCCAACACTTATTATTTGCGTATAACGCACCGATTAATAGAATTCATCGGTTGGGCAATGATTATGGTTATCTGACATGATGTATTCTTAATTGAAATATTTACAATAACACACCCTCCACTAAAATGTATAATTTTCTGGGATGCATATTTATACAATGTATACAATTTAATGGAACGGAAAGAAGATTGGCACCAAAAGACTCAAGACCGAAAGAAGTTGCAAGGCATCATCACGGCAGGCTATAATTCTGCAAGATCTGTATGACCATCGGAAGTAAGTAGGTAAAGAAGATTGTAATTCAATTATGTTATTGATTATTATTATTTCTTTTTTTTTGTTAATTATGTTGTTTTTCCTTTTTTTACGTAAGTTTATTATTGTATTATTGTCTGTGATTTTGTTTTCGATAGGTATTTTTATTGTATGTTTGTTATATGCCGTAAATGATTAAATGATGATGATGATGATGATAATATTACACGAATTATTGAAACTTTCATAACTAATCCAAACATTGCCTGTATCACTTAATCTGCTGAACAATAAGCACTAGCCGTTCCCATACCCGGTTCTGATTTTTTTTTATTTTATCTCTTATTTATAGGTAAGATCTTGAATTTAATTAGTCATCTTGTGTCTTCGTTTTAAATATAGATATTAATCATTACGAAAGCTATAGAAATTATACTTGTCAAATAATTCCAGGAACAATATTCCTTCCGTTTCCTTTAATTTACTTCTTCATTGGAGTGATCCGTAAGTTAATTGTGTTATGAAAAATAACCATTTATTTTACCAATTTTGTTATTACTGAATTTAATAAATAATATACTTACCCAATATATTTTGAAACATTTTATCAGGAACAAAACAGTTTTATTTACTCTCATAAATGTAGGTCGCATTTATTCTTATACAGCAAAATAATACAGTCAACATTATGGAAAGAGAATCCTCTTATCTATCAAAAAGAGACACATTATGTTAAATGAGGTATATTTTTGAAATACCCTTTCAAAAGAAAACGAAAATTGTGGCTATAATAGACAGGAAATCGGTTAAGTTAGTATCGAACTGTTAAATTTAGTTGTGATTCTATTGGAAAACTTCTATCAAGTTTAGATAATAGAAGACAATTCCTTCTGAATCATTTAACATACAAACAATGTCAATCTTAAATCAAGTACCTACGATTCTTTTTAGGTCACGAAGATAAAATATGTCAAACTAAACATATTTTTTCTTTATAAGATCTCAGATATTATTTATATTTACGTACTTAGTTAAAATATTGTCATTTAGGTCAAGAACATACTTCAATTGATTTAGCTTTTTTTAATTTATTTAAAAATACATACAACCCATCAAGCTATATCCCTCACGGGAAAACAGAGAGAGCTAAACGTCATATTATTATTATTATTATTAAATGTTATCAGACAGGCAGCTATGCTGATATGTCTGATCTCACAACAGTTTTCACTTGTTCAGTCTGTCAAGTCTATTTTTGAACACATTAACAATTTGTGCAACAACAAGTTCCGGTGGCAAACTGTTCCACGCATCCACAACTCTATTGGTCAAGAAATGCTTCCAGGGGTTCTGCCTGAAACTGTGTTTATCTAGCTTCAAACTATGACCTCTTAAATTAGTATTTTGGTTGAGGCAGAACATCAGCTTCAATTCAGGGCAGTCATAGTGTTCGTTTAGTATTTTGTAGGTTTCTATGAGATCCCCTCTCTTTCTCCGTTCCTCAAGAGTAGTGAGGCCCAACACATTCAGACGTTCTTCATATGTTAAGCATCTGAGGCCATTTCCCAGTTTGGTAAACCTTCTCTGCACCCTTTCCAGCATGCTTATATCTTTCTCAAAGTAAGGATTCCAAACTTGGTAACCATATTCCAAAACTGGTCTCACATAAGTTTTATATATTGTAATTAACAAATCATGTGGCAAGTGGCTGAAGGTTTTTCTAATTAAGTATGTTAAGCTATTGGCCTTTTTTACAATTGATATCAAATGCTTCTCCCATTTCAGATCGCAAGAGATAGTGATGCCTAAGTCTTTTTGTTCATTTACCGACTTTAAATATGTTCCATCAAGACTGTATGTGATCCCCGGGTTTTTGGTGCCGATGTGTAAAACATTGCACTTATCTTTGTCCAGCTTGAGCATCCATTTCTGTGTCCAAGTAAATATGCTATTTAGATCCTCTTGCAGTTTTACATGATCTCTTAGTGGATTGCCAAACAACTTTGTGTCGTCTGCAAATAGTTTTACAGGAGAATTAAGAGTCAGCGGCAAGTCTAGAATATACAATATGAAGAGGATGGGTCCAAGAACCGATCCTTGCGGGACAGAACTCAATACTGGCTTAGTGTCCGATAGGTCATTCCCAACTCTCACCTGAAAACATCTGTCGGTGAGAAAACTTTCGATACATTTGTATAGTTTGCCTCGAATTCCCAGATGTTCTAATTTGAGAAGCAATCGTCTTATTGGGACAGTATCAAATGCTTTTTGGAAATCTAAATATATAACATTATTATATAATGATTCATAAGTTTTTGTTTCAACAGAGTGGAAATCCATTTTAAAATTAATTAATAAATATACCATAAGTATATATTGACACGCATCTTTTGCCACATTAATTAATATTCAAGCATGTTCTTATGACGATATATTTTTCTGCACCGGTGCGATTGTGGCAACCATCATAAAATACCATCTTTAAATATCGAAGTCGAAAAATTACTCGTCATTCTGCTTTCTTTCGTAGTCTTGAAGTATTTATCCGTGAAACTTTTCAAAGTAAAATTATTATAGTCATTCAGAGAGATTCTTAATAAGAAATTCACTGATAAGTAATTAAAATATTTTAATAAATAATTAATATTTAGATTGTTTGTAAGCGGATGTTGTGTTATAAAAAACTGTGTATAAAAGTAATTACACTTTTATTGTATTTCTTATTTCCCATATTTAAATTCATTGTTACTTGGAGTCTGATAAATTATAAAATAAAATAATTAAATATTCACAAAAAGGCGACGTCATTTTCATAATAATTATTAAATAATACGACTATCGTAGTACATACGATCACGTATCTTAAATCGCGAAGAATGTACACATCATAATATTTCGTGAGTTTAAACTTTTCTCTCAACATCGATAGAGGTTTCGAGGCGTCCTGATTAAATAAGGAAACTTATAAATATTGAATGAGATATACTCCGAAGTAAGAATACGAAAGTAAAATATATTATTACATCTATATGGCAATTCAAGTTTTATTCACACACTATAAAATTTTTCAAAAGGACGTTAAAACTTTGAAAGTCAGTTTTTCTTCTCCGGGAAAGTTGAGGTCTCTATGATTGGATATATTATGTGGGTAGGTACATATGGCACAAAGATAAAATTTCTGCAAATATTCCCCATCAAACTTTGAAATTATTATTTGATGTATCAAACTCGGTTGCATCCGTCTCTTCTTCCACAGAATATGGTGTATACGGAAGAAAGTAGGTGGGTACTTTTTGTCATATTATGATAGATCATTTGATCAAAAAGTTGCAACGTTTTCGATGAATTATTTTTAATGTTTTTTTCTTTATATTTTCTTTCTTATTGAATATATGTATGAAAAATTTAAGTGCGGCACCTGGGAGTGGTTGCGTTTATCAGTGCGCATCTTCTTTATTGGTGAAAATTTCAGATTTGAACATTATTTCAATATAAATTTTATGTTATTTGTACCTGTAAAATCCGTCAGTTTGTGAAATATGTACTTAGTGTTACTGAAATACGTAAAAAAAGAAGATTTTTTTTCTGAAAATTTCCCGAGTGTGCGCTGAACAAATCACCAAGCTTCAATGTAATCAGATGAATGGTATAAAAGCACAAAAAGGACTTAAAAAATACAAATGATATTTGCAATTTTCACATAAGGAACTGATAAACACAACCACTCCCAGGTGCAGGACTAATCTTTTTCAAAACTATGCTCAATAAGGAAGGAAATATCAAAAAAAAAACAGCCACGAAAAACAAATTGTTTTTGACTTTGTTATCTCTTAAAGGTAGGCGCGCATGGAAGCTAATTTCATCGGCCGATTAATTATCGGTGAGCTACAACATACGAATAACATGTAAGAGCGTGCATGAAAGCTAACAGAATCGGTAACCAATCCTGTCGTATGAGAGGGCGCGCATGACGCATGCTCACCGATAATTTAATCGTCCGAGCGCAGTAGATCGAAAAGTACGTTGTCAGTGTTGCCAAACGAAATGTCAGAAAAAATGGATGAAATAAATATTGATTCCGAACAATTAATTATATATGTTGAAGTACGTCCTTCATTGTATGATAAAAAATTAAGCGAAATATTAATAACTGGTTGAGAACAGCTAAATCATAATAAAAGAACTGAATTGGGTAAGTTATTACTTAATTGATTAATAGTTATATAGGTAATTTAATAAATATTCAACTTAATGAATAAAATATCCATATTTCTAATCATATGTATATTAAAACTTGTGAATATACATATTGTATTTTAAAGATGTGAATGTTGACCGCCGTGTTATTTCCAATCGTACGATTCTATAAGCTTCCATGCGCGTTAGAACCGATCGGCCGATAAATTCTATTGCTAGCTTCCATGGGCGCCTTACCTTAGACTGTATTACATTGACTGAAAAGAGTGAATACATGTATGTACATTCTCATACATTCCCTAAATTGTTGTAGATATGCGTGTGTATCTCCAGCATTTATCATATGAAATAATAATTTATTTTATTAAAGTTGAATATTATCTTACCTATATACCAATATACCAATGCAGACATCTTGTGAAGTACTTTATAAAATATTGGAAAAAACTAACAGCTATACCCAGTTCATATTGAACACTCCTTATTTCGTTTCACACACGAGCTCTTCGCATATTTATGTATTTCTATTTGAAATATGTTTTCATTATCCAACATCAGGTTTCAAAGATTTGAAAAATTAAAAGTTAATAACACTTTTGATTTTTGGATAAAGCAAAATCGCTTGACTGAGAATGTGATGGGAGGATAAATTCAAGAAGGATGCTGTACAAATACTGAATGTGGCAGATTGCAGAAAGCAGAAGGACAAGGAGGCGAGAGTTAGTGGAGGTCAAATCTCCATATTAGCTGTAGAGCCATTGGAAGAAAAAGAAGAATAAAACAATTGAGTTTTATTCGATTGTACCTTTTCCACTTACTTGATTACGTTCATAAATAGAAATTATTTAAATTAATATTCCACTAAATATTATTTTTTTAAACGTCGGTTAATGAATAACTTTTATTATATTCAACAAGTTTTAATTATAGCTGCCTTTATTAAACCTCTGAATACAATCTTTTTAAATTCAATTTATTTTTGTTAATAATTTAGATGCTGATTTTGTATATTTTTAATTAGACTGTTATTTTTGGAGTAGACATAGATACATATGTATCTAAAATCAAACGAAAAAAGAGACAATTCTCTGGTACAATAACAATCTGAAGTTTTGTTTTCTGTGTCACCTTCATATTTCATAAGGTATGAGTATATTTAGTTGCTTAGGTATATGTAAGAGGTAACATAAGCGTGATATAAAATCAATTAATATAATTAAGTATATAGAAGGTGGATGAGTAGTTTCAGTAAGTATCTTGTCTTGGAGACGAAGAATAGACGATATTTCACTAATGAAGGAGTACTAATGAATACTTGTAGAACGTGCTTAATGACGCACAAAGCATCACAGAACGTGATATAATTTTGCAACGAAAGTTGTTAATCTCAAATGAACAATATCATAAATCCTTCGCGAGGAAACTTTTCTCGCATTTTCAAAGTCCGCCGAGACTTGCGGAATCTCTTCCATACTAATACAACTTACAACTCTTATTTATTATTATGTCAGAGTATTTCAACAAGAGTTTTAATAACGAAACCAATAGACTTTCACAAGGAATAGGAAATTCTTCGCGCAGATTTACAGTCGGTGTGGTTTGAATCTATGTAATTCAGAGAGCGACTTTTGAGAATTGGGGGAACTGCGAATTTACGGACTTTCAAAAAATTTCATTTGATCTTTTTATAAAACGAGATACTTATAATAAAACAAAGTCAGACTAAATAAAAAAAAGATGAAAGAATGTATCTTGAAATCAAATGAAACATTCGTTAGGCGTTGTAATGAAAACGTCCTAAAAAAATAATTCAACAACACGAGGAAAAAAATACATAAGCTTTGAATTATCTTTCGCTTCATAAAAATACTGTAAGCCTATTAAATCTCAATAAACAAAGGCAAATTTACTGCCATAAGTTGAATTGTAGCAACCTTCCAGGCCTTGTAGTAGTATGTAGTACCAAATTGGAATTAGGTTCATTATCATGATTTTCTCAAAACCTCCAAAACCTAGGCGAAGACAAGAGAAGATACGACATAGGGAACTTGCTACAAGATCTCGAAGCGTTCAATAATTAAACGTACCTACCTTATTTTGAAACTCTTGTGCTGCAGATCTTTATCACATCAGAATCTTGGAATATACACATTCCCTTCTGTTAACGTACCCCGGAAATCTATGATTTGATTAGAGACTTATTTATCACTTTTGAGAAATCTTACAGCAAAGTTGAAACAATTGAATAATTTGAACCCAAACTTCTACAAACTTAAATTTGTGATGAAACCGATTAACTAAAGTGTTATTTTGTATTAAAAAGTTTATTTATTTAAGAGTCAATAAAATTAAATTTCATTAATTTCATATATGGCAGAGCACTTTATACAATGTATTAGTAATCCAGTGGATGCGGGTTTGAATTCTGTCTCTTGCAATCTCAATCACCTTACTTGCATTTATTTGTTATATGAAATGTACGAGGATCTAAATTTTCTTATTTCGAGTACATGATCTTTCTTTTTTAAGAAAATCTTTAAAATAAATTTTGATTTTATTTAATCAGTGTACCAGGTAATGCATTTTACCATAATTGATTCGTGGCATCACTGAAATTTTAAATTTTATGAAATGTACATTCGTGATGTGGCTATAATAAAAGTTGATACACATCTCATGAGCCAATAGATCGAAAGAGTTTTAAAAATGATGGAAAAAGAGTGAGAGCTGCTGACCACTGTCAAGAGACGCGAAGCCGAATACTTTTTTTTTAATGAATATGTCCTTGTTAAACAAGTACATATACATCTTCGTACGTTCCCTAAAATAAGCATAAATGCTTGTGCTATAGGTGAACAAGATCATACACATATTCCGTGGTGATATCTATGCCCTCAACTTATAGTGGAGGGAAAGATAGAGGAGAGACGGAGTATGGGACGTAAAAGAAGATCGTGGCTTAGAAATCTCAGGCAGTGGTTCGGGATTCATACCTAATTAGGTTGGCGCATGATCGGGATGAGTTCGGTGTGATGTTCGCCAACCTCCATTAAGAGTGGCTCAAGAAGAAGAAAATATGCAATATTTAATTTATTTGATACATGTATTTGAATTTGATGAAATCTTAAACTAAATTAGCTTTAGTATTACATTTATTCGTAATGAAACAATGTCAACTAATATGATAATACAAAAACAGCGAATAGTACATAAATGAGCTATAAATATATAGGAAAATTCGTGAGTTTGTTTGAGAACGAGTAATTATAATTCATTACCTACTAACATAGGATTAGCGAGACAAGTCAATAATTACGTTTGTAATTATTCTCTACGTGTCGTAATTATATATTTATTTAATGAATTACACCCACTCAATACCATATACATCATACATAAAGTGTGTTGACGCCATAATTTACGTTTCGTTCCCCATCCCTCCCCCCTTCTTATTTTATTATTTATTTTATTTAATTAGGCACAAAAATTGCATGTAGGTACACAAGTTTCCTATGTACGTACAATACACAATGAAGTGTGTTCTTGTTTCATTAGACGATCAGCTGACCATCCAAGATCAAGCACAAGTCACCAGTGCAAGTCAAACAGTGGAGAATTGTGCGAAATTTGACATTTCGATACGGCATGTGTCACAAAAGTTCGATTTTGTCCGACCGTCGGAACTATATTGTTAAGTTACAATGTTTAGTTTTTTTTTAAATGAATATGTTAAACAAGTACATAATTTACATCTTCCTACGTTCCCTAAAATAAGCAAATAAATAAATAAATGCTTGTGCTATAGGTGAACGAAATCGGCAGAGGCAGGATTCGAACTCGCGACCACTGGATTACTATTACTACTACAATTACTAGCCCAGCGCGCTAACCGCTCTGCCATCGACCCATCTGTGTGAATTGTGTGAATAAGAAAGCTAAAAACATAAAGTGAAATTTCTGTTGATTCGCTTTCTGCCACATCCCGTACCAATAATATTCCAAAATAATACTATCCAGAAAAATACAGTCCACCTTTCAAAAGGCTATGTTCAGATGCAGCGGAACGCATTGGCAACAAAATGTTTCAATAAAGAATATAAAGATTAAAAAGAATAGAGCGAAATGTATATATTTTGTGAGATTTAAATTAGTCTATAAATAGAACTTACACAGGATAAGAATTAAACAATTAAGTAGAAACGATATCACGGAATGGAAAAAAAAATTATAAATAATATCAAAAAAATATATAAGGTTAATAAATAAAAATATAACGTTTAAAAATTTACAATAAAAAATAGATGAAATAAAGAAATAAACATTATATTGAATGGATAGCATTTGGAATTATGAGGGTTATGTTTATGTTAATACGAATACCTTCACTGATTCATAGTCAATAGAAAAACCCGACTTACTACTTCTCTATAGGTAATTATAGTGGAAAAGAATTAAAATCTATTTTCGCGTTAATCAAAGAAAGGTGATTGGAATTTAAAGTATTATACTTGTAAATAAATCAATGTATCAAAATAATTATTTGTGGAATCTCCAGCATTATTTTTTGTTGTTATGTTTATGTTAAAAGTAAAATAAATAAATAATTAACCAAATTTTATTCACGATTCACGTAAAATTGTACACGACTTGGGAATTTCAATTAAATTTTTAATCAAAATTCTTGATTGAAATAGTATATAGGTACAAGGCCAACTGGAAAAAATACAGATTCAAAGAACATAATATTTTACCAAATTATTTGATCGAAGAAGTGAAATTATTTTTTCTTTCGGATCACTGTCTAAAGGAAACTTTCACGGCAACATGAAACGACATCTTTCAATATTAAATTTCTTTGGAGAAAATTGTCAAATGTCTTCGTAAAAGAAAAACATGAATAAAAAAACTAAAGAATTCTTTAATATTTTTTCGACATAGGTACCATGGAAAATATAGGTACTTAAAATATTGAATTAACAGACTATCATAATAAAATTCTTTCAAAGTAATAGATGCTCGCACGTACACAAAATAAGTGATGTGTCAGAAACAGTAAATTTTCAAAGACAAATATCGCTTTGATACTTTTAAAGAGCATTTTATAATTGATCTAAAACAGGATACATAATTATATAGAAAATATATATTAATTGGTACATAAAATCTTCATATGCATGTATATTGTAAGTGTACACAAATGGGTTTATTACCATAAACAATTTTCCAATGAAGCCATTAATAGAAATAATTTATTTCAGTAAAAAAAACTGTCACATTTCATAAACGAAAATAGTGAACATGAAGAAATATCGTTCAGGAATTAATAATTGATGAATTGACGAAGCCAGTCTTTTCCAATTTTTGTAAAGACAATGAAAACGTAACTACATCGTTAGAGAATTATAGTGATTGAGTATATTTGAATAATATTTACCTTTTTAAAATATTTAGATAATGTTTGATGTTAACATACATACCATTGCTAGACGAATGTATAAGTAAATACATAATTATTATCTACATAAGGTGATAAAGGAATGATTATCTATACTTGTGTGTAAGTGTATGTGGGTGTGTTTGTCTCACGCCTCCCCCAATAACGGAATTGATTCAAAATATGATTTACTCGCGTGCATGTACCTGTACATCCAAAGAAGTGTTACGCTAAAAAAATGCGAAAAAAAGTAGAGATATAAAATATATTTCAATCGTAAATTTTATCGTAATTAAATATTCGAAAAAATAACTGTAAAAAAGTGTCTTGCGAGCAAATATCTGTTTGTTTACATAAAAGATTAGTACGTATAATACGTACGTACGAATATATATTATATAAAATAAAATAAAAAATATTTTGTAGTATAACAGCATTTGAGCGAAAAAAATGGTGATTATTTCCTATAAAAATAATGTTTTTCGTATTTTTAAATGAAATATTAAGATATACAATGCCGCCACTTTGATAGTTTTCCATAAAATGTTTGTTATTCCATACTAATGAAAAAATGCTTCAGAGAATTCTTTTAAAGTCAATGAGGTTATGAAATAATAATATGGTACATGAGACATGTAAGACAGCTGTAAGACTCCTTGAAAGCGTTTGTTCAATCAAATTTTAAATATTAGATTATATATGATACAGATACCTAGTCAGCGCAATGAATGTATGCCAACTAAAACTACGAGGAAACAGGCGAATTTCTAGTATACGTACACCTACCGACACGCACACCTACATAAAACGTAGACCAAACGATCTACCGCCTCACACACACATGTAAAAAAAACTTGGCATACATTTGAATTCGAAATTTGTACTGGACGCGGCTTCTGTACATTATAATTCTATGAACGTCTCATATAACTGTCATTTTGTGGAACTATATTATTTTTTAAATAATTAATTTGTGCTTTTAGTAACATGTACATATTAAGGTGGGTTCATATTATTGTGTTGTGTTGTGTTGGGGAGCTATCTGTCGTGTCGGGTGAGTGTTTATATTATTGTGTTATGTCGTGTTGCAATGTGTCGCATTTTCAGATCATTGTGAATTGAGCCGTGGTTGAGTGCTATGTTTTTCTAGGATACAGACGATTCTTCTTAAAAAAGAAAAGAAGATATTGGGTCAGGGGCGCATTTCTCTGTCTCGATAGAGATTCAGGAATTAGAAAGGGATAAAAAAAGATTTCATAGATATTTTATACTGACTAAAATACAATTTGATCAAGTTCCAATTTAATTGAAATGTATATAAAAAAAAGGAACGGCAAGTTTCGCCAACCTTAGGAACAAAAGAAAGACCGATTTATTTAATGTCTTTGCTATTTCCTCTCAAACAGCATATTATCTTATAGCTTGGTCCTTATACTCTTTGGATTTTGTGTCATATAGAATTTTAAATTGTCTTACTCGATAAGTTCGTCGGAAATTTTTAAACAGAATGACACTATACAACCACATTCATTTTTTTTTTTTTAAATTATTATATACTTTTTGTTTATACAAGATGTATTAATTTCTATGTGTTTTTATGTCTAAATAAAATTTACTATTATTATTATTATTATTATCGAGTATAACGCGTTGACTGCTAGATTCACATTAGTGTGGTGTGTTGTGTTGCGACAGATCCCCCACCACCTCTGTGGCGCGATCGGGTATCCATCGATTGCCGACACGACAGAAGCGCTACAACACAATGCAACACATTAATGTGAATCTAATCATACTAAATGAATGAAACTGATAACATTCTGTCTCGCCACGACACACCACGACACAGTAATGTGAACCTAGCTTTATACTTTTTTCAAATTTATTTTTATTTAATAGTAAATTATAACAATTTAATTTTCCCACCAAACTGCAAAGCAGTTTTTTGGCGGGGCAGATTCTCTCTTCCACATAATAACTTAACTTATGTTATTAAAGTTGTGGTGTGTTGTGTTGCGACAGATCCCCCACCACCTCTGTGGCGCGATCGGGTATCCATCGATTGCCGACACGACAGAAGCGCTACAACACAATGCAACACATCAATGTGAATCTAATCATACTAAATGAATGAAACTGATAACATTCTGTCTCGCCACGACACATCACGACACAGTAATGTGAACCTAGCTTTATACTTTTTTCAAATTTATTTTTATTTAATAGTAAATTATAACAATTTAATTTTCCCACCAAACTGCAAAGCAATTTTTTGGCGGGGCAGATTCTCTCTTCCACATAATAACTTAACTTATGTCAACACAAAAAATAAAAGAAAAAAAAATGCATCTTCATACATTTCCTACATCTACATCTTCATATATTCCCTAAACTAAGCATAAATGCTTGTACGGTCGTGGCAGGATTCAAACTCACGACCACTGTATTACTCAACCAGCACGCTAACCGCTCTGCCACTATCCACCTAAACATTATAAAAACGATTCGTTTTTTTTTACATATTTAAATTTTTGGCCAACGGTGGGACATAAAGCTAGTTAGTATCCAATATGACTCATCTAAGAAGCAATATTCATTTAGCAATGATCATAAATACATATTGTATATAACCCATGTGACAGTTCTATAATATTATTCAGTTTATATTTTATATTATAAGAGGATATCTAGTTTTCATCATATAATTCATCTCATCTCTTTCATAAAATAAAACGATATCAAATGTTTGAATAAAGCTGGTTCTGTATGTTCATAAATATAAATCCATGTTTAACAGAAAAAAAACTGACCTTTTCATATATACATTCTAATCTCTCACGACATAATTAATATCAGTCTGAGAATTTTCTTCACGAATAATTCCCAATTTCACATAGTGTCTAGCGATAAAATATTCGATAAAGAAAGATTTCCAAATAAAAGTTTCTCTATTAAAAGGGATTACGTACCCAATACTTCGTTATTTAGATGAAAGTATTTAATACATAGCAGATTAATTCGTTTTATTCTATAGGAATTATTTCATTTCACGTAAGATTCGTATTCAAACTTACGGAAAAAATAGAAACTTAGGTACCAAACTTTAATACAAAAAAATATTAATATATTTAATTCACAAGCTCGATTTGACACAAAAGCCTGAAAAATAAATACTATATTAATTTCTAGATTAAATAAAATAAAATAAATATAGCTTCTCGGGCAACTAACAGGTACTATGTCAAATATTAATTTAACACGCACCCAATAACAAGTTTCCACATGCTGGAGACATCTCACAGACCCAGACTGAAAACACAATTAAAAAGTGTGTCTCTACCGGGAATCGAACCCGGGACCTTTGGATCAGCAGCCAGGTACCCAACCAACTGAGCCAAGAAGGCCGACTTTAATAATAATAATAAAAATAATGAACACTTCCTTGCACCCTGCGCAAGTGGCGAGTTTATTGCCGTATGGCAATTTCTTCCAACTAACCAGTGTTTCCAGCCCAGAGAAGCAATATTTGCGTGAGAAATGAATTTAAATAAATTTCTCCTCTGCTGGGAATCGAACCCAGGACGCCCGCACAGAAACCGAACGGCTTACCAACTGTGCCACGGCAGTCGGCACAGTTGGTAATTCTACCTTTAATGCCATTAAAGGTAGAAAAAAATTGGTAATAGTATTATTTTTTATTTTTAAAAAAAAATAATGAATATGTCCTTGAAGCAAGTACATTACATTCTCATAAATTCACTAAACGGTGAACGAAATCGGTTGTGGCAGAATTCGAGCTCGCGACCACTGGATTACTAACCCAGTGCGCTAAACGCTCTGTCACCAGTTTCAGATTCCCAGTAGGTTATTTTTTTACAGAAATCTTGCTCATACTCCTGATGTTTCTCATTTAAAATTATCTGAAGTCAATGATAGTCCACGAATATGAATTTATCATTCACATTCGTCGATTGTTCTTTTTACACTATGTTGCCGAGATTGCTAATCTAGAGGGCTCCATGAGCTACTTTTCGTGCTATGTACTTTTTCTCTTGTCGCTCACTTAGCGTTCTGTGAAGGGGCCGTTTACAGTCCCCATATGCAAAGTGAGCGGTGGTGGAAATAGCAAAAAATATATATTTTTGATACAACTGTAATAAAGTAGTAATTTAAAATTTTGGTGTTACTTGCATTTAAAAAAAAAAGAATAAATATATCCTGTAACAATAACATAAACATCCTCATAAATTTATTTAATTCCTAAAGGATTGTGCATAAATAGGTGAATGAAATCGATCGTGGTAGGATTCGAACTCGCAACCATTGTCCATCTTTCTACCCATCACCCGTCTCTATGTTAGTAAAATCGTATTCAAAGCTGCAAATAAATTAACTAGAATGTTTTTGATATTGTTTCTATGACGATTGATATAAAACTGGAGCAGCGCAGTTTATCATAAATTACCACAGGTGTTGTGAAAGAGAATTCAATACCATAGTGCTAAATAAGAATATCAGGGAAGTTTATAGTGTTTTATGATCACGATACTATATGATCTCATCTGATTTTTCATTAAAATATACTGTGTATCTTACAATGTTTCCTATGAAAATCTTATTAATTTTCAGTTTGTTTACGATGCAAAGAAATGATTTAACGGCGATGTTTGCAGTGCAAGTGGTTATAGCTGGCAGGTGCTTGAACGGTGAAAGTTTAGCTTTAGGTGTTGGGCTAAAATTATTATGGCAAAAGCTTAACGGTCTCGTTTGCCAAGAAGGGTGAAACTATGGAATTACGCTTCAGTGTGTTTACAGTTTCAACGAGAATTCACTAACACAATTTATGATGCCAAACTTTCTATCGCATTCAAAACTCGTAAGCAAATATTTAATAGAGTTTACCAAGAAACTATCGATTTCAATGATTTCCTAGTGACTTAAATCTGGTTGGTGGAAAACATGCACAAGTTATTTTCAGACAAGTAATCAGTTTTGACTTTGTTTTTATATCTTTGAATAATAAATTACATCGCAGTACACCTACACTTACATAATCTATCACTATATTAAACTTCATGATATTTGTAAAATTTTCGATGAAATTCTATAGATAACTAATATTAAATAAATTGTTTTTTTTTTCGTTTAATATAACAAGTATTATGTCAACAATGTATGTTTGTTTGACACAAAACTTAACACCAACCGCTTGATTAATATATTCAGAATGTATTGATAGCTCTTGTGCGATAAAATCTTAATACTGTTTAAAAATAAAACTGGTCTTGATTTACAAGACTGATAATACCTACCTACTATGTAACTTTTTACTCCTCACTAACCCATGGGGATATGGTGGGAGTTATGATTTCGCAATTTTAAGACTATTTTTTGTAGCAGATTATCAACTAGTATCATGCTGATTTTGTATTCTGAAAGGTTAATCACAATGTATCTGTGTGTGGGTGGTGTGTTTATTTTACTTAATCAATTATAGACTAAAGTACTCATTCGATTCTTTTCAAATTTTGCAAATATGTACATATATCTAATACTCGCTTAGACCCCATTAGATTTTGAAGGATATCTGAATAGTGCTGCTTATTTTTTTAAACGTTGAATATTTTAAAGTGACCACAAGCCCAGAAACTTAAAATTTGAAATTTTTATTTTCACATTGGTAAAAAAAAACTTTCATAAAATGGCATTGAAGAATTATCAAGTTTTCATAATAAAATACTTAAATAATAAAATAATTGAACAAACTCATTTCATGAAAATTTTGAAAATTTTCCATACAAATTTGAATACTTTATGGAGTGACTTAGTGAGTGAAGAGCGAGTTAGTGAGGAGTTTAGCGTTGTCCACAACCAACTCGTTTTATTTAACGTCCAATTATGAGTATTAACATCTACATAATATAACCAATATGTACATTAGTTGTGTTAGTAATAGAAGCAAGATGAGTTAGGTTGTTATGTTCCACTGTTAATTTTTTTTTATTTAAGGGTATCATAACTACCGGACTTTCTTGCCGTGCCCTTGCCTGCAGTGTCTTCTCGGTCCCCAGCAAGGCTCTCGTCCAGTCAACCTCTTGCTGCAACCAGCCACCTCGGCTCTGCTCTGGGACCGGTACCACCGTTGTCTTCGGCGCATTCCCTTCCCGCAAGACACAGAACAGGAAGACCAGTCGGACCAAGCTGTGACAGCGCAAGGATCGGCATCCAAATCGTCTTCTGAAAGTTGAAAAAATATAATATTATTTTTATTTATAGTTGCATGTAACACGTGAGATCCAACTATCGATGGCAATAGTATGTGTAGTGTATGGTGTAAGAATACGCTAAAATCTACGTATGCCATAAATAAATGGCTTAATATTATTATTATCCTTATCTTCTTCGTTAGTCCTCATACGTAAGGAAACCTCCACAGCTCCCAATCCTGGACAGACCGCATCCATTGTTACTGCCTATGTACATATTTATACAAATTTTCGATTTTCCTGCATTGATGGTTTTTGAGATATGTGCAAATATTACAAAAAAAATCAAATTTTGATAATCCCTGACTGAAATTTTAGTTAAAATTTTTGTTGGCATAAAATTTTATGTAAGGAGATTTTTGGCTCTGTGCATTAAGCGGATCAATAGTTATAGGTGGGGATGGGCACATAGGTAAGTAATAAATTCTTTTAAAATATTGTGTGCTTCCATTGTATTTTTGTGTAAATTTGAATATTTTCTTGTTTTTTGTTGTTTTTATATATTCCATACTGTGAAAACTTTTTATTTTTTCAACTTGTTTTAATAAAATATAGTTACATACATAGACTGAAAATTTTGATAGATGGAATTATAATAAGTCAGAATAATAGAAGAGCATATATAACGCGATGCATGGATGTAAATGAGGCAAAACATGTATGCAGAGATAGATAATCTGGAGTTCAGTTCTCTCAACCATACCCAATTGGGAAAAGGTGTGATGGTATGTATACATATATAAAAAATCTGAATTGATCATTGCTTATTTTAATAAGATTGATGGATTTGACGGTAACTTTGTGGTAGTCCATGATTACAATAATAATGATGTAAATATGTACTTTGCTAAATACCACTTATTGAGTATAATTAAACACTACTAGTTTCGGGAGAGCACTCCTCCCATCGACGGGTGTATTATAACTAAATAATATTATTTACATACTACTGTGTCTACTATGTGTGTTGTGTTGATTGGTGGGGTGTAGGTGGGGTATTCGTTATTGTGATTGGTTGGAGAGAAGAATGAGGTACGGATAACGGGAAAATTGTCAATAATGGCGAAGAATTGGGGAATTTGGTGTTATTGATAAGTGGTTTACCTAAATTGATGTTTCTGTGAATTTCTATTGTTTCTAAACTATTCATCAAATGACCTTTGTGTGTGACTTGGTGTAAGAGTTTAACTGTGTGGCTATGGAATGAGTGGTTGGTATCTATTATATGATTTGCGAATTCCGAGAAGTTGCTATTCATAATACATCGTCTATGTTCTTTAATCCTCGTATTAATGTTTCTAGAGGTTTGGCCAATGTACAATGAATCGCAGTCTCCACATGATATTTCATAAATTCCGCTTTTTTCTTTAAAATCTATTTTTGTTTTAGAATTGCAAAGTAATTTACCGAGGTTATTATTTTTATAAAAGGCTGGTTTAATTGTTGTAGGCATATGTTTCGTTATTTTTATGGATAATTTATCTATGTACAGAATTTTTCTCCATTTTTGATTTTCATTATTGTTTATTGGTGGATAAATAAATTTATCAATAATTAATTTAAATTCTTTCCTATTGATTATTTTGTCTATCAACTGTTGTTCGTATCCGTTATTGAATGCTATCTGTTTAATTGTAATAAGTTCTTTTTCATAGTTTTTCTGTGAGAGAGGGGTCTTTAACAGTCTATCAATTAATGAATAAAAACATGCGAGTTTATGTGTAATTGGGTGGTGTGAAGATGCAGGAATAATCATGTCAGTGTGCGTAGGCTTTCTATATATGCTAAAATCAAGTCTGTTATTAATTATTTTTATCGAGAGGTCTAGAAAATTCAAACATTTATCAACTTCTTTTTCTACTGTAAATTTGATTTTATGATGTTGTGAATTAATTAATGAGAGGAATCTGTCTAATTGTCTATCTGTCCCTATAAAAATACAGAAAATATCATCCACGTAGCGGAACCACTCTAGAACACATTTGAGTAGGGGGTGGTCAGAATCAAACAGGTCTGTTTCGAGTTTGTTCATGAATATGTCAGCCAGGATCGGACTGGCTGGCATTACAGTCGAATTAATCGGCATTGCAGTCAAATAAATTCGGCATTACAGTCGAATAAATTAAATCGGCATTACAGTCGAATAACTTGACACTAACGAGAGCTGATAAAGGAAATAGTATTGTGATCCTTAACACTGTGGACTATGTGAATAAAGTAAATGATTTCTTAAATAATGACAATTTCGTGCTAGTAACAAGCGACCCTACCAGCAAATATCTAGAAGCAGTGAAGAATACAATAAAGTATTGTAAAAACCTTTGCGGATCCTATACCAACTACCTGATACAAAGGAACTCAAGACCACCCCAGCTATACGGTCTTCCTAAACTACACAAGACAAACATTCCAGTAAGACCTGTTGTCTCCTACTTCACTGCTCCAAACTACAACCTGTGCAAATTACTAAACGACAAGATTATTTTACATGAACTTTCCACACCGAAGTATACAATTAAGAACAGCCTTGAACTGACGAATAAGTTAATTAATAAGTTTATTCCTAACAACGCTAGATTAATATCTTTCGATGTCACTAACCTTTTCACAAATGTACCAATTAAAGACTGCTGTAACATTCTGAAAGAAACCTTAGTTAATTCTCAGTTAGGAGATGATATTGTACAGGAGTTGGTCAGAATCTTCAATGTCTGCACGAATCAAAATTATTTTGAATTGAATAATAATATTTATTTCCAAAAAGACGGCTTACCGATGGGTATGCCAGCCAGTCCGATCCTGGCTGACATATTCATGAACAAACTCGAAACAGACCTGTTTGATTCTGACCACCCCCTACTCAAATGTGTTCTAGAGTGGTTCCGCTACGTGGATGATATTTTCTGTATTTTTATAGGGACAGATGGACAATTAGACAGATTCCTCTCATTAATTAATTCACAACATCATAAAATCAAATTTACAGTAGAAAAAGAAGTTGATAAATGTTTGAATTTTCTAGACCTCTCGATAAAAATAATTAATAACAGACTTGATTTTAGCATATATAGAAAGCCTACGCACACTGACATGATTATTCCTGCATCTTCACACCACCCAATTACACATAAACTCGCATGTTTTTATTCATTAATTGATAGACTGTTAAAGACCCCTCTCTCACAGAAAAACTATGAAAAAGAACTTATTACAATTAAACAGATAGCATTCAATAACGGATACGAACAACAGTTGATAGACAAAATAATCAATAGGAAAGAATTTAAATTAATTATTGATAAATTTATTTATCCACCAATAAACAATAATGAAAATCAAAAATGGAGAAAAATTCTGTACATAGATAAATTATCCATAAAAATAACGAAACATATGCCTACAACAATTAAACCAGCCTTTTATACAAATAATAACCTCGGTAAATTACTTTGCAATTCTAAAACAAAAATAGATTTTAAAGAAAAAAGCGGAATTTATGAAATATCATGTGGAGACTGCGATTCATTGTACATTGGCCAAACCTCTAGAAACATTAATACGAGGATTAAAGAACATAGACGATGTATTATGAATAGCAACTTCTCGGAATTCGCAAATCATATAATAGATACCAACCACTCATTCCATAGCCACACAGTTAAACTCTTACACCAAGTCACACACAAAGGTCATTTGATGAATAGTTTAGAAACAATAGAAATTCACAGAAACATCAATTTAGGTAAACCACTTATCAATAACACCAAATTCCCCAATTCTTCGCCATTATTGACAATTTTCCCGTTATCCGTACCTCAATCTTCTCTCCAACCAATCACAATAACGAATACCCCACCTACACCCCACCAATCAACACAACACACATAGTAGACACAGTAGTATGTAAATAATATTATTTAGTTATAATACACCCGTCGATGGGAGGAGTGCTCTCCCGAAACTAGTAGTGTTTAATTATACTCAATAAGTGGTATTTAGCAAAGTACATATTTACATCATTATTATTGTAATTGCTTATTTTATTTAAACCAATTTTTTAATAGAGTCAAATATGAGCTGCTTTAGTAAACTTTGCAGTAGGTACCTATTTAAATTTTCTACCAATTTTTTTGTAGTTTGAAATAATTTGAGGGCAACAAATGTTTTTATACACAGTCTAAGATATCCATATAATAATATTTTTGCGGTCTATTTCTATGGTTTTTTCGTGACACAACCCTCATACGCCCATTTTGTTTAGTGATTTTCTTTTTGCCACTTCAACCCTCCCCCAAAGACAACTGAGAACGCCTCTTCAATTTTTCATTTCCAAAAGATTCCTTCGAAATACTTTTTTGGAGTTTATAAGATTTGCACTTATATAGAACGTATAGTAATAGAACGATATATGATAAAAAATGAGTAAATAAAGAGAGAATGCAAGATAAAGAAGGATATTATATGTAAAATGAAAGTGAATGCCTTTTGGTGGTTTGGACATACTGAAAGAATGAGCGATGTACGACTGACTAAAAAAATATACATGGGTGCAAGAGATGGAGTGAATAGCAGAGGTCGCCCCAGAAAGGGATGGCATGACCATGTGAATGATATTTTGAATGAAGGAAACATAAAAAGTTTAAACAATCGACGAGCCTGTATGAGACGATGTATGGATGTAAAGGAAGCCAGAAATGTGTGCAAAAATTAGGCGCTCGGTTCTATCAGCTTACCCCGTAAGAGACATGGCGTGATGGTATGTATGTATGTAAGATTTGCACTTGGTTTTGGCTTCCATTTTATGTTTTGAAACAACATATTCACAATACCAAAAACAAACAAAAATTACAGTATCTGCATTATAAAGTTAAATAATTTAACAGTTGCTTACAAAATGTATTCGGATTAAATTTGAAAAATTTAATTTCGCAAATATTTTGGTTTACTAGTGGGCTGACAATTTTATACAGCTCAATAAATCCAATGAAAAAAAGTTGAAGAATTACCTACACATGTTTATGAACTCAATTAATACTACATACATATATAAGTGAAATTAAAAATCTATTTTTACTTAGCGAATACGTTTTGAGAACAACTCTACTCGTAGATTGTGAAACGTATGCTTATAACATAAGTTGCTACATCTTACGAAATATTTGGACGAAATATCATACAATATTGACATTAAGTAGACAAGAACTCCAATACATACTGAAATACCAACTAGAGATGTGAATTTCTTATTTGTGTTGGTTATTACTTGGATATTTGTCAAGTCTAAATAAATAATACATTTCAGCGACAGTAACATTATTAGTATAAATTCATATTATCCATCTGAATGTTAATGAATGTCTCGTATTGTAGACTTTCATTTGTATAATTAGATGAAGTACTTCTTTGAAAATGTCTGTCCAAAATAACATAATATTTCATTATCTGGTTGGCAGATTTTAGGGATCTCATTTTTTCATATATTTTGATAGATAATTACATTGTATTACTTATTATTATTACGCTTTGAAAACAGTCATACAAAATAACTCATTAATTTTTATCAAAAAGAATGAAATCTATATAAGAAAAAAACATTTCTTTAAATTTACTCGTCCATTTTGAGTTTCAAATGCATATACTTTAGGGGCTTATATTATGTATACCTAATGTATATTATAGTGACTTCCAGTAACAAGATAATGAAGAAAAATAGCAATAAAAATATTTAAGACACAAAGATGCATAATTTGTGACATATGTACAGCAAAAGGAAAAAAATGTAATATCTCTTAAATTCTTGGAATAATTTGACTTAATTTAAATAATTCATTTCGTAAAACTGCAAATTGGGTAGATAATATATGAAATATTAATTTAAAACACACAAATCTCTACACATTGGAAACTAATGATGTTGGTTGTTTCGCAAATTTGGTCAAACAGAACTGATAAGACTATGTCTCCAATGAGAGTCTAACAAAGACCAAATGTCTCAAGAATGTCTTATAAATCAGTACAAATGACCGCCGTGGCTCAGTTGGAAAACCGTTTGGCTTCTTGCGGGTGAACTGGGTTCGATCCCCAGCAGAGGAGCAATTCACTAAAAATTCATTTTTGACACAAAAACTGCTTCTTTTGGAATAAATTGCAAAATGGCAATAATCTTGCCACTTGCAAGAAAGTGTATATTATAACTATTATTACATATTTAATAATTTCAGTGAATTCTTTCAAAGCATCCACTTTTGAGATATACCTACCTACGTATTTGATAATATTTTCCTCGATCGCTCGAAGCATTTTCAATTTTATGCATAAAGACATAGTATGGAATAAGTAGCATTCTTCGATGTTTGTAAATAGTGACGCAGTACCTACTATGTATCCATGTTCTGTATATACATATCTACCTGGTAGTTTCAAAAGGAAGCAAGTACGTAGGTTTTATCACAATAATATAGCAAATGGTATCCTGCCTCCAGATATAACAAATACAAGAATGCAACAAAGAATAAACACTTTGGAAAGTATCGCTTGAGATGCGATGGAAATTTCGCTCGGGAGAGATCAAAATAGTATACACCCCATTGCAGATGGGACAGCAGTTTGAAACAATAAAATACGAAATGTAAAGAATTTCCCAGTCCTAGTTTACAATGTTTATATTGAAAGTCACTTTTTATTTATATATCTTCTTCTTCTTATTTGCCCTTTTCCCGTCTTAGTCGGGGTCGGCTCTCCTAGAACGTAATCGCCAGGACACTCTGTCCTGGTATCGATGCTGTCCCCTTGAAGTTCCTTTTGAATGCTAGACCACCATGTACATTCTTACATAATGTTCCTAAACAATTCTAGGTAAATAAGGGTGATAAGCTGGAATCAAAATGGAACTTACTAAGCTGGGAACTATTATATAGCACACAGACAATCTGGGAGGCAAGTCTGGTCCAACCAGGGAAATCAAAACCCTCACGATTACCAATATCATGGATATAATTATTATATGGAGTTCTATAATATCTTTAGATGTCATTGAATTCCATATGATTACTATATCCATGATATTTGTAATCACTAGGGTTTTGATTTCGCCAGTTGGACCAGACTTTCTCCTCCGGTTGAAATTGTATTCTTCCTTGGATACAATTTCAACCGAAATATGATACAGATACCTAGTCTGCGCAATGAAGCTATGACAACAAAAACTAAGAACAAAGTTCTAAGTTTCACTCGCCCGGTCGTATACGTACACGTCGTACACCTACCGATACGCACACCTACATAATACGTCCACCTACCGATCTTCCACCTCACATACACATGTAAAAAAAAATTGTCATACATTTGAATTCGAAATTTGTACTACACGCAGCTTCTGTACCTTATAATTCTATGTATTCTTCGTATGTTATGGGGAAATTAATTGTATGGAAAATTGTATACCAAAACAATAAAAATGTATCGAAAATGTTTGTATTTGAGAAAGATCAGGAAAATTATTTTAGGTTATCATAGAAAAATGGAAATGTTTAGATGATTGATTGTCTTTTCAACATAAATTCAGAATTTAATCAATAACCGAGTATGTCAACATAATATGATGAATGATAACTAGGACGAATATATATGTAAAAATAGCATATATCCTATATTTTTCCATAAACATGTTTATTTTATATATTATTCTCTTTATGTATGTATGTATGTAAACATGAATATTCAAAGATTCTGTATTCGGTCCATTTATTTAATAAAGATGTTCATCAATTAATTCTACCAAGAACGTCATCTCTTGTTTATCTGGCGTTGACATGTCCCATTTTGGTCAAATTACCAGACATGAGGCAGACAACTATGTAAGTGAAGTCAATTATATCTCATTTCAGTGATTGGGTCAAGCAAATATTAAACATATATGTATACTATCATGCCTTAATATCAGAAGATACGGAACAAAGTGAAGAATATTATACGAATTAGTAAATAATATTATACGAAATATTACAAATTGATTATTATTATTTTAATATAGGCAATACGACCATTTTAGGTCGATTTGTGCCATTTGACGACGTGATAATTTTATATAAATAAAAACAAAAAACAGTTTAAAAAAAGACAAACAACGCCTACAAAACTACCACTTTTTTCACAATGAATTTTAATATTTCTTTGTAAATTGTCGGGGAAGCAATTGCAAGAAGGTGTCAAAGCTTTAGTGGAAACTGCACTTCGTTAATCTTTCCACAACAAGATTGGTATAAATTGTATCGATCTCTAATAGGGCATCCAAAGAATACGTGGTCCAGATCTTCTAGATCTAGGCCACACTCGCAATAAGGAGAATCTACAAGATTTAATCTATACAAATGAACATCGAGTCTATAGTGACCAAACCGCTTTCGGGATATACTTGTTATTCATACATAAAAAATATTGATTATATTTTACAAATAACATGACTGGTTGAAGTCTTCAGTGCGAGTCGACTACAAAATTTGTTTGACGGTGTTTAATGCTTTGAAAAACCTGGCACCACAACAAATTCAAAGGCTGTGTGAGAAAAAAGAGCTATCGGGGAAGCATCCCAAACTCGGGTCTTCTGGATCTCAGAGTTACAACTCTCACTATAGGAGTTGGACAGAGCCAACAAAGCGGCTTACTATGATAGATGATTTAGTGTGAGTGGTCCCATTAAGTGGAATAGATTGCTTCCAGATGTCCGCAGTGCTCAAAGCAAGAGCACTTTCCCTAAAAGACTGAAAACAGCTTTGCTTCGTAGAGCAACATAAGACTGAATATAAGCGCCCTTGGAATGATCCTGAATCATTAAACGGCGCTGTATAAATTATATATTTTTTAACGCGGCGCTGGCCGATTTACTAATGATATTAATGACAATTAAGCACTACAAATAATAACACTCAATTATTATTATTACCATTATACACTTCCTCAAAAGAATAAGCTGATCAATGCGTAAATTGTAATTTATTTAAAAGAGCAAAATAAAATGCAACAAACGCATCATCAAGCTTTCAATTGGGAATAGTTAACCCATCCAGACATATCAAAGGATTAGGCTCTGAGGAGGTCTCTATACTACCTAACAACCCTACTGATTCCCGAATATTAACGTTTAAAAAATCTTTAACAATTCTACATGTATTCATTATTACCGTTTTTTGCATTTTTATTATTAAGTTTTTCTAATAAAAATGCAAAAAACGGTTTTAAATCTATAATTTCTAAATAACGGATTTACGATTTTGGAATAACGCCAGTGGCTGAAATAATGAACGGTAATATTATTATTTTACGAGAATGCCAAAGTCTTTTAATCTCGTTACCTAAAGCGGTGTATTTTCTAATTTTTTCTTCAAAAGTTTTTCTAATATTACTAGAATTTGGAATAGCCACGTCGCAAATATATGTTATTTTTTTTATTTTATCATTTATTATTAAATCGGGTCTGTTATATTGAATTGACCGGTCAGTTAATATTGTTTTATCGTAATAAAGCGAAATATTATTATTTTCTAAAAATGAAATTGGATCATATTCATAATATGGTTTTATGTTTATCGCGTCAATTAATTTATATTTAATAGCTAAATTTTGGTGTATTATTTTTGCTACTTGGTAATGTCTAAATGTATATTCTGATTGCGCGAGAAAAGAACAGCCCGATATTATATGCTCGATTGTTTCCGGTAAAACTTTCTTTTCCTTACTTTTTTATTAAAATAAAAAAGTAAGCTCTATATAATATTAAACAATATTTTTAGAATATCATACGTCTATTAATTTATGATTAAAAAATAGTGAGTAAAAAATTTACGGTTTCTAATACTTACAAAAGTCTCCTTTTATTCACTGTAATGGTAGGTTTCACTTTGAATTCATACATTTATACACATTATTCTTTTTAAGTCAGAAATGTGTTTAGCCAGAAATGTGTGCAAAAATAGAGAAGTATGGCGCTCGATTCTCTCTGCTTACCCCGTAAGGGACATGGCGTGATGGTATGTATGTATGTATGTATTCTTTTTTAGTGTTCACAAAAATACGCAAATACGTTTCAAAATTCGATTTCTTTAACGTTTCTTTTTTCGTAAACAAAAATAAACAGTTCTATTATGATCGTCTGCAACATGGATCCAGAGGTCCCTCATTGACCCGATGGTGTGATCTTATTAAATCCGCTACTTGATCTTCAATCGCTGAAGTCCTTTGATCTACCCGATATTGTCATAATACATACGTCATACTGAAATGCTAAGCTGGTGGCAGTCACGCTGCAGTAGTCATACTCTCTTTCATGATCTAAGGATTAAGGCATGTTATTTAGCAAACGTTGCGCAATCGTGTGAAATGATCTCGTATGCCGGCCATTACAAATTGTTGGTCTTGAAGTTGTTTGATTTCCCTGATTCTGATTATATTTATTGAGATATATCTAAATTATTGCATATTGGTAAGTTTAATTAGTTTTTACGTTGTTTTAAATTAGTTTTTACACACAAAATCGAATGATGTATACTTTATGATTAATTGCATTTAAATTTATTTAAATCTAACATTATAACCTGATAAGAATATTGAATTTTTAGCAAAATTATATATAAATCAATTATAATTTAGTATTTCATTAAAACTTTGTGTGTTTATACCCTTAAATCAATAATGCTTGTTTGATGAAATAATCAATCAATGTTGATTGAGATAATTGGGATGTTTTGAATGAATGATTTTGTTTAACCACAAATTCAGCGATGCATAATTTTCATTTGATTGATTATTAGTTATATGCGAAATTTTAATAATTTTATTTACATTTTCATCATTTTCAAAATAAAATTACATTTCGATTCTGTAAACGATATGTGGTACGCTACGATTTTTTGGCGATTGAATAGACATTTTAAATTTTATCTATTAGATGATAATTTTAATAGGTACCTATTCTTAATTGAAACTCTAAAATGTAGGTCAGATATAAAAATATTGCGTTCGATTCTGCCTACCCCATGAGGGACAAGCCATGATGATATGCATGTATGTATTAATACAAGGTGTCTCAAAAGAAAGTTTGTATTCAGAGCGTTATGTGGAGATGTTAGACGACTTCTTGGTGCCTGAACTGCAAAACTTTCCTGGCTATAACCAAAGAACATGGTTCCAGCAGGACGGAGCAACGTCTATACATCTCTGCCACGAGTTCGTGAAATTTCCCCAGGCAAATTGATCTCCAGGAGAGGTGACATAAATTGGCCTCCACGCAGTCTTGATTTAACCCCTATGGACTTTTTTCTATGGGTTTATGTTAAATCTAAAGTTTACGTCAATAAACCGACCCTCCTGGTGCATTTGAAAGAAAATATCCGTCACGAAATGGTAGCCATCACTGAGTCCACCTGCCGAGCCGTCATAATTAATTTTACTGTTCTATTAAATGAGTGCTGCGAACGCGAGGGTCTACATTTGGACGATATTATTTTTAAGAAATAAATTCCCAAATTGTGATCTTTAATAATTAATAAACATTTTTTCGATACACGGCTTACTTTTTTAATCGATCCACTAAATATAAACATTCTTTTGAGACACTCTTTATTATCTGTCACACAATTCATTTATACAATAGTACGTAAATAATTTTCAAATATTTACGTACTATTGTATATTTCATAAAATAAGATGAGTTTCATGATTTCCCATCATCAAATCTCTTTCAGATAGAACCACTCCAGAAAACTAATCTTTCTAATGAAAAAGGAATGATTTGATTCAAAAGACGTAGTAAAAAATTATCGCTGATATTGCATTAGTTTTAATTTTTGATGATTTCGTCATGGATATCATCACCATATCTTGACTTATTGAATCATAGGAATCGAACTGCGGTGGTCAAAAGATAACGCTGAATGTACATAAAAACGAGTGGGTTGTGAACGACCAAGTTACTCGAAAAGGAAGTTTTGTATGGAAAATGTTCAGAATTTTCATGAAATGAGTTTGTTGTTTTTTTTTTAATTCAAATACTTTGTTATGACAACTTGGTAAATTTTAAATTTTCCTAAGCTTGGGGTTTGATAAAATAATATTTGGTCAAAAATGTCGCTAAAATTATCTGATTACTCGATTTTTTTTTGTTAATAGTAGGTAAGTAGGTATATAAATATCATTTATGTGTAAATAAAGTGTAAACTGATATATTTTTAATTAATTTAATTTTGATGTTAATACCCCGTATTTAGAATAGTAACTGTTGTAACTAAAATACGAACATACTAAAATTGTAGATTTTAGATTCACAGTCTTATTTCAGCAATTTAAAATATAAACTTGGACCAAATGGAATAGGAACGTACCTATATAGGCCGGGACGTTCTTAAAAAGTTACTGAATTATTCATAATAGGAACGTCTGTTTCAGTAACTTTTTAAGAACGTTCCGGCCAAAATATGTGTATTCCTATTCCATTTAGTCCAAGTATATTTTACAACGCTGAAATACGACCGTAAATCTAAAATCTACAATTTTAGAACGTTCCTAATTTAGTTCAAATAGTTACTGAATACGGGGTATTATGTACCTATGTAGGAACCTTAAGTTGGTTGATATTTAAATGCAATCCAATTATTATATTTATTCATATAAATTGAATACATTTTATTTTTAATTACCTTATTAAATTTTTATAGGTTATGACATGTGGTGTGTCCTGAATGTTTTGTATTGTCCCAAGGCTTTGCTGAAAACCAGCAGCACTCCGGGGATACCTCGTAGTGCACAGCTGACCAATAGCTTTCTTACTGTCTATTGTAGTTCAAAATTGTATATTTTTTTTGTTTTAATGTGATGTAACAATAATGGCAACAAATAAACGGTTTATTATTATTATTATTAAGTTGGTAATTCTAAATAATAAATATTGAATCTACATAGAAAATACGCTTCTTTGATCGCATTGGATAGTATTATATAGGTGAACAGTTCAAACACTTTAAGGTTATAATGCTTAGGTATGCACGACGTACGTGTAGGTAGGTATGTACCGACCCATGTACGTTCACAGATAGGATCAGACCCTTCCAAAGGGCACCTGACTGCGGATTCTAGGATTAAACACTGTTATTGGAAATGTATCTGCAGTAGCAGCTATTTTCAATGCGATGGGTTTTTCGTTGGGGAGAGACGTTAAACCCACGTTAACCGGACATCCGTTATATAAATCCGACCCAATTCTCTATACATGCTTGATCTTTCACCATTGATCTATATAATGTAAAGATGGTTCTCTTGTATTGGAGTATCCGGAATAATTATCAAACTGTTTTCTATTAAACGCTTATTTGAATCAAATGAACATACCATCACATCATGTCCCTAATAGGGGAGCAGAAAGCATTTGAAGCAAGATTTTTATCTAGAGGAAAATCAATATCTCTTGGGATTCACGTTCTTCTGCTTAAAAATCTTATTTTGTAATCTTAGTTGACAATACCTTCTCACTCTACCGTTGTAAATACATGCATTCATACTTTCGTTGTTTATTCATTCTGTTACTGTGACTAAACCAATTCAGCGTATTTAAGTTACAAATAATATATAGACACGAAATATAACCAATATTCAAACTGAACGAAAATTATTTTTGACTTAAAATTTAAATAGGTTTTAAAATGATTTTACTGTCGGCCTTCGTGGCTCAGTTGGTTGTACCTTCAACTTCTGAGCCAAAGGTCCTGAATTCGATTCCCGGTGGAGACACACTTTTTAATCGTGTCTCCACCTGGATCTGGATCTGTGAGACGGTAAACATCACAAGCCTCCAGAATGTGACAAGTTGTTATTAGGTGCATGATAAACATATATTTTTTTGGCATAGTACCTGTTAGTTGCCGGAAAAGCAATGTAAAAATAAAAAAATATCTTCGAATTTGATGACAAATCCATCTCAATATTACCAAATGAAATAAATAAACAACTATAATACAAAATAAAAAAATTTATTATATTAAATAATGCAATAGTAAATAAGTAATTTAATCTATACAAGAAACAATGTGTAAGTATTATAATTAAGGTTAATAGCATAGACAAAGGAATATACATACATACCATCGCGCCATGTCCCATACGGGGAAAGCAGAGAGAACTTCTTCCTTTACTTCCATGCATCGTCTTATACATGCTCGTCGATTATCCATCCCTTTCTGCGACGACCCCTGCTATTTACTCTATCTCTTACACCCATGTATATTTTTTTGGTCAGTTGTTCATTCTTTCAATGTGTCCAAACCACCTCAAGGCATTCACTTTCATTTTAATTATTGTATCCTTCTTTATCTTGCATTCTCTCCTTATATCCTCATCATATATCGTTATATTATATTCTCATTTTAATTATTGTATCCTTCTTTATCTTGCATTCTCTCCTTATATCCTCATCATATATCGTTATATTATATTCTCATTTTAATTATTGTATCCTTCTTTATCTTGCATTCTCTCCTTATATCCTCATCATATATCGTTATATTATATTCTCATTTTAATTATTGTATCCTTCTTTATCTTGCATTCTCTCCTTATATCCTCATCATATATCGTTATATTATATTCTCATTTTAATTATTGTATCCTTCTTTATCTTGCATTCTCTCCTTATATCCTCATCATATATCGTTATATTATATTCTCATTTTAATTATTGTATCCTTCTTTATCTTGCATTCTCTCCTTATATCCTCATCATATATCGTTATATTATATTCTCATTTTAATTATTGTATCCTTCTTTATCTTGCATTCTCTCCTTATATCCTCATCATATATCGTTATATTATATTCTCATTTTAATTATTGTATCCTTCTTTATCTTGCATTCTCTCCTTATATCCTCATCATATATCGTTATATTATATTCTCATTTTAATGATCTCATCTCTACAGCATTTATTCTACTTTCATGTTGTGCCTTTTGCCAGGTCCATGTTTCACTGGCATACGTCAAAGTAGGCACTACAATCGCATTATGTGCTGCAAATTTGGCTTTCTTTGAGATCAAGCATCTCAAAGATCGGACATTACTGGTCTGAGTGCTCCGTTTATTCTATTACCTGCCATAACTCTTCTTTCAATATCTTTATCAGGTCTTCCATTCCGTTCAAACATACTCCCCAAGTATTAATATTCCACAAATTGTTCTAGCCATTCGTTCTCTACTTTTATCAAACATGTAGGAATATACAGAGCTGAAATAAGATACGACATTAGGTAATGGGATTGATATACAAAGTGAGGTGGAACGGGGGTATCCTTAATACATTCAATGTTTAAATTGGATATGAATGCCACCTTTATTTATCAGTATAATAATTTACTTTTCGAAAATTAAATCCCTTTCTTATAAACATGTACTTTTTGATATTAATAATAATAATAATCAGGACAATTTAAAAAGCGCCGTTTAGTGACAACCGTGGTCACCTCAAGGGCGCTTAGCCTGGAGTACTGTATCAATTTTCATTCCGGACCATTCCGGATATATTGAAATACGTTATATTGATAGCCACCAAATTTTGGTGGCAGTCACGCGGTGTGTAAGTACCAAAAAGTTTTGCTTATATCGTGTCTATAGATTGTTGGTCTGTGGTCTATACAAACAAAACTAAAGAAAAAAATATAATTTCGAAGGTAAAATTGAATGAAACAAATCGATAGAAAGATTGAATTTAAAAAAGGCAGAAAACGATTGAACAGGTGGAACAAAATGGATATTGAAAACCTGGAGAGAGAAAAAACTGAACCTAGATAGGTACCTACTTATTAAAAGACATCTGAAATTTCGCAGATATGGCAATGGGAAAATTGGTAAAAATTGAGAATATCGCGTTATAACGTTCATGAAAATATTGAAATACTAAGAGCAAAGCAAAAAAATAGATTACACGGAAAATTTTCTAAGAAAAAAACATTTTCAGCCTGGATCCTGGAAACTATTGACACGAAGTATGTATGCATTTAAACTATGCTTATTTTAGGGAACGTAAGAAGATATATATGTACTTGTTTAACAAGGACATAGTCATTAAAAAAAATCACTCAGTAATGTATGTGTAAACTTTCCTACGTGCATTTTCGGCACACGGATTAAATCGTGTAAGTTCCGCAAATCTTCCTGATCAACCCTTTTTATTTAATATTTTTAGCAACGGTTTTTTTTTAATTTTTTAAATGTCTTTATTCCCTATGTAATATTAACCAATATCACTCACCAAATTGATCTTTTACCCTTAGTTTACCGTCGGTACTTTTATGTAAAAGACACATTTTATCCTCTATTTCCCACGCATTGATATGATTCAAATTTATAAATATAGTATTTTTACTTTGATAATAATGAGTCTCTGGAAAGACTTGAATATAAAATTTAAACTTTATTAACATATTTAGAAATATAAGCATGGTACCGTTGAGCATTTTTTTAAATTAATACAAGAAACATTAAAAAAAATGCTTGTCAAAAAGGTTAATTTATTTTTTGAATACCTTGGGCAACTAAGGATTAAAGTATCTCATTTCATCAGTATCTGAAATTCAATATCTTTAACGTAATAGAATATTCACATTCCGATTGCAGCATTTCGTCTGATTGTTACTCCAGCAAGAGTATTTGACAACTAAAAATAGTTCAGTTCTCATATATCAAAATCGTAATGAAATTCCCCCTAATAACCTCTCCCCAGACACAATGGTGTAGCTGGAACTGGGGGTTGCGACTAAGGGAGGCTGGCTGGTTGTGGGTGGTGTAGTTTGCTACACGAAACAAGGGTTTTCCGCTTCGACAGTTATTATGCCAAGTAGATATGTCTACGTCATATTTCAAGCATGCAATTCTAATGAGGATCAAAAGGTTTTGTCTTTGGAGTTTGTTGCAAAATTTCCATCGCTTAATCCACGTACAAGGGAGATGAAACATGAAAGAAGTTTGATACACGACAATGTTATTTTTTTTCTCAAACCAAGGACAAAGCTTTGAGATGAACGTGATTATTTTTAAACAGATCAACCTGATGACCGAAGAGTAAATATATTATGATAAGCGTTGATATGACTTTTCTATTTTTCATAAACAAAACTTAGTAATATTATTTATTTCAAAGTCTTTTGATCGCCTATATACACATATTTGGCTTTCAAATTATTGAGCTTGAAAACATTTTAAAACCTTTACAAATTCAAATTTGAATTATTATTTTTATTATGTATTTATTAACTCTATACCTATAGAAAATAAATTACAAATATTTCAATAGTTACACTAAAAAAGTATATAATAGATAATGGATTTTCATTTATAAGTAACTTTATAAATAAATAGTTTTAAAAACAGTTTTTCTCGAAATCCCAATATCTACAGTAGTTTCAATAAATAACTATATTATCAAAAAATATTTCAATCACTTTTCAGTGACTGTCTTGTGTTACATTATTTTAAAATGTCATGATTATTTCTTTGGGATAAAATTTTATTTACATAGATATGGAAAGTTTAATATTATATTCGTTAATTGAAAACACGAACTCGTTTATAAAAGCATATTACGTAAATTTATTTAAAGGCAGGTTTAAATATACCACCAATAAAAATGTTTAGGGATAAACGAAAATTTAATACAAGAGCAATTACCAGACGTGTTTAGCTCCACTTAAACAAAATTTATTACGAAATAAATTCGACAATGTTCTACGATATTTTTTAACTGGATTTAAATATAAAATATTAATCATTTCCAAATACGGAGAGGAATTAAGTCCGTCCATTGCAGACGGGCTATGAATTACTTCCGCAAGCTTAGATACATATTCCTGAAAAAATATATTTCATATCTAAATAAATTTTACTAATCCATACGATAAATTATATAAATTCAAATGAATGCAAAACGTAAAAAAATATAATATACCACCAACCACAACATTGAGTGCTTAATATCAAAAATAATCTTTCACTTTGGTATAGTTAAAATATTTTTGAATTAATCATAAGTAATCTTAAATAATATGGTAAGATATATCAACATTTTATTACTGCTGGATCCATCAATGTCTTATTCAAAGGGACCGGTTTTGAAGCGACAGCTTCTTCCACAGGCCAGATAAAAACTCATTATTGGTCAAATTATTTAACAAAGTGGCTACTCGAAGTAGAAGTAGACTTCCAAATGAAATGAATGTGCAACAATAAAAATTTAATTTCTTTTGGTTTCTTCTGCTTATTGTATTTTTTGGCTGTCATCTTTTTTTGTGAATTTTTTACTGTGTAGGTTGATATATAAATAATATTTTACTGTGAACTTTTTATTGTTAAGGTTGATTTATGTATAATTTTTATTGTTTTTATTTTTTGTATACCTACCTAAAATGTATGTGTTATATTTTTTTGTATTGTAAAATAAACTAACTTTACAAACTTTACTGATAATTGCTTCGGAACAGACTCTGTCTAGTGAAGCAGTTATCGTTACTATATTTTGTTTTTAATATTGTGCTACTAAATAAATAAATAAATACTTGAAAGATAAAATCTGTAACAAATCTAGTTGCATGTAACACATGAGATCCAACTGTCAATGGCGATAGTACGTATAATTGAAGAATAATTGCCGAACTATGTATACCTAAACACTTAAACACAAATTTATAAACATTTTAAGATATTTGAATTCTATATAAAACATGTACGTATGTATGTCAGGATAGGATAGTATGGAGGTTAGTCTTTTTTCCTACCCAGAATATGAAAACAGCATGATGGAATGTATGTATGTTTGGAGATTAAGTAGGTATCAAACTATTGAGTGAGATATTGTTTAGTGTATAGGTACCTACTGCCATACAAATTGTATGAAACGGTATCGTCGCTAAATTCAATTTTTATAAAAATTGTTAAAAAAATTTTGAGATGTCCTACTACGATGTTCATATTTTTTTAAATAAAATTAAATTTACTATTTAAGTGTTACGGATTAATTTCGATTTTTAAAAATTTTGGAAATAAAGGCAGTTTTAAACACATAAATTTATTAAGTTTTACCTTAAAAAAAATGTTTGAGAAACTCTGGAACTTTTTTGAAAAAACAAATTTGAAATTAAGTATTCGTCTATATTTTTATCTATTTTCAGCTTTCTAGTTTTTATGGTTTATGAGATATATGGAAAAATTAAATTAAATATCAAAAGTTGATAACCCCTGACTGAAACATTAATTCGAAATTCTGAGTATAAAAATTTTGTAGGCCTATAACATTCTATATAATCTGAAATTTTAGGCTCTATGCATTGAGCAGATCAAAAGTTATAAGGGGAGGACGGACACACACGCACAGATAGACACACAGACACACTAAATATTCTACTCCAAATTCTGCGCAAAACGATATACGGAACATATATGCTGCGAAGCCTCTAAGTTGGTGTTTTTTTACTTCAAAGTTGGAAAAACCGTGAAAAATATAGACCCTGCATACAAATCTCGCGTATCTTGGCTCTTGATACTTTGTCGATGTGTTAAGAGAAATAAATTCTCTTAAACAAATCGACAGTTGGATAATGTGTTCAAATTGTTTGATATCCTGAATTTAGAGATATGTTTAGTAATATTAAAGTAAATGAAATTCATAGAAATAGAATGAGATCCTACCATATTCTCAAAATTAGTATTTTAATTAGTATGAAAACTGGAATTGAATACATAAAAAGCCTAGATAAATTAGTGAGAAATAGATATATCGATATACATAGATCCTTTAGGGTTGGCATTATAACATTACAAGGTACCTACACATTATAAGTCTACAAATATTATTGTATTGAAAGAACTTTCGAGATTTACTCGGGTTGGTTGGTAGAGATTGCACGTCTTTGTACACTCGCTGTACATAAAATATAAGTAAATAAGACAAATAAATAACAGGAAAAAATCGTTTTTCGGTAGGTGCTCTAAACTTGTAATTTAATATAAACATTTACTTTTATACGGTTTCTAGGAAAGAGATTTAATCAAAAATGACTTATACTTAATATTTAAGGGGGGATAATTGAAAATTAAGAAGGTTAATAAACCAGTAGTAGTTTTATTAAGTGTCAAACAATAACAAAATACTTATCTATGTACTTATAGACAATTTACACTAACCAAATAATTTTTATTCCTTTAAATAATTGTTTTACTATAAAAAAAACATTTAATTTACATGATCCTCTATTATTGTTTTAGATTTTAATTAAAACTATACATAGGACTTTGAAAATCCACAAACGAAATAGTTATTTTTAAGGAATATTAACTTTAAGTTTTTAGTTACAAAATAGTTACAAAAAAATCCTATGTCCTTCGGACCCCTCATTGAGCAAACTGCGCGCACGGAGGAGTTTGAAATTTGGTACCTATATTTAAAGTTTATATAGAGAAAGAGTACAGTAAGCTAAAATTTATACATAATGTGATGCAAATTTACTAAATTAAATTTAAGAAATCTATCACGTCGAACCATAGATTGTTTACTTTCACACTGCTAATGTCAAACGCTGTTGTTTCAAATTCAAATACAGAATATGTTAAAGAAAAATACATAATCAACTGTGAAACAATATATAACATACTTAAACAATTAAACTTTGCAATATGTGAAAATAATACTGTTTACCTCTTTGTTTATTTATGATGTTTATTTTTACCAGGGCTAAGATCACGTTCAGACATTACAAACCTTTGTGGTTAAAATTAATCAATCAATTGTGTTAATTTATACAAAAATTCATGACAATTACATACTTAACATAGATCTTAACATTTTTTCGTGATTCGATGTAGATAAGTATGAAAATTACATTATGATCGAGTGTTGATTTTTACATTTTTAAAATAAAGACAAGGTAGGAAAGTAAGTATTCAGAACGTGTCATGGGTAACCCACAAGTCCAATGACTTTAAAACTTAAAAAAAAAAGAATTTCGGTCGAATTTTGACATCTGCGCGATCATTAGTTTCTATAAAGATACAAAAATACTTATCATAAATAAGTATATATTCTAAACTTGATGATATCTGCAAGAAATTTAAATATATGCTGTTCACTTTTCTCTCTACATACATCATGACACCATTAAAGAGATTATATGATAGCATGATATTAAATTAAGCACTATACATAATTTATTTTTCTTCCTACTTTATCTCCCTCGATGTCACTTTTAGTTACGTAGGTAATTGTTTACAAACGTTAAGTGTATTGCATTGTAACTCGGTACTGGTAATTGTTCTAAATAAACAAAGTCAGGATCAAATGATAGGAATGCAATGTTATTCTGGAACGATTGTGACGCCATTAAGTTCTAAGCTCACAGTGTTCCATTTTAAAATCACTAAATCTACTTAAGCATCATAATCAATACCACGTATTTATGTTCGAGGTACTACGTAACGATTTATACAGTGCCCCATTTTAAAACAACGGCGTTGAGTTACTCATCGTTATTGAATCAGTGATGAGAATGTTTATACTATAGATAGTTATAATTTCGCTAATTTTTCTCTTATTTTTCAACTCAAATTTTGACTTGACGACGTTAATTATAAAATATATTGGAGTATTCTGAATATGAAATTTTCTTCTAAATGCTCTTTTATGTGATTTAGGTGCAGAAAATCGGCAATAAAATTATCTTGAAAGTGATAAATAACACATAAATTTCATAACTTTATACATCAGTTATTTTATTGAGACAATTATTGGAAAACTCGTATCAATAGTGTGACATGTATCATAATAAAATAATTTTACTGTCCGAAAATTTATATGAAAATAAAATTCAACGAATGGAATAGGTAGGTACCACAGTAGGTACCTATGTAAAAATAATAGGTGTAGCCAAAGGCATACTAAACATTTCATGATACACAGGTCCTAAAATATTTAAACTTTTTAAAATTGACTTTTCACTAATAAGAACCTACTCACATATCAAATTGAAAGCTATAGAAAACAACTGGTTAATTACCAAAGGACGAAAAGAAACAGAAGAATTATTTAATATTACTACTTAATTGCCTTTAAAAAAATCAAAATTATATTAGCATTAGCCCTTTTTACATCAAGCAATATTTTCATACTACACTAAAACATATACTTGCACCTCTATATTACTTCAACCTACCATTAAACCTTATAAAAAATAATTAACACTATGACGATTAAAAATAATAGAACTGATTTATATAACTCTACTCTGGAACAGGCATAGCCTAGTAGAGTAGCCTAATTCACAAATTAAAAAAAAATATACGTATACACTTATGACTTAAACTTTAACTTTTAACTTACCTTATTATAGTATAACCTTTACATTTTATTTACTACTGTGTAAAGTTATATTGTACTTATTCTGATATTATTATACTTGTAAAAAAGGATTTTTAATAAATAAATAAACATTTCAATTTCATAAAGCAAGAAACAACGGCTAAGATATGAAATAGATTATTAAAGATAATACCCAAAAAGTATGGCGGCCACAGTTTAAATAATATTCTGAGCTGACATAAACTACGAATTTTGACCAGGAGATTGTGACATTAAGTGAGGTGGAACGGGGTGTCCCAAACATATTCAGTGTTATTTATAAAAATTAAATGAATCACGTTTCAATTGAATCCGATTCAAAGTCTTATTCCATAAAATCTTATTTATACAAGTATTTAAACCTCAGTTCAGATAAACCCGATGTTAACAGAGGAAAAGTCGCAGTCACCTACCCCACTCCATAGGGAACGTTATAGAACTAAGTGTTCTGTTCATCCCCGGAGCGGCTGCTCGTCGGACGAAACAAGAACTACCACCATGCATATTTCATACCACTGCCACTAAGAGTCCAACCACACTCGTGAAGGCCCGTAAATCATGGCGAGGGTTACCCTTCCGACAGCTCCACGAACAACAGACTGCCACAGGGAGCCTTCGCCACGCCTGTAGTACTTTCAGTTCTTCGATTTTCACACCAGGCGCAGCGTCAGCTGCACCTGTCTCATCATCAGCTCGGGTACCGCCGAGCGGGTCGTGCCGACCAATCATTACGGGGGGCTCCTCCACCCCTTAGCACTCATGTTGGCGAATTTCAGGTACACCACCGGACAGTACTTTCAGTTCTTCGATTTTCATCGCCCGGTGGTGCAGACCTACTCATCGCCACGTTTGATGAGTCACCGCCGAGCGAGGCATTAAGGCGTCTACCCTGCTCTTCCATAAGGAAGAATTGAAGGGGGCACCGACCTGTTGCCCAGAATCCTAGGGTGGGGCTGCGGCCACCCCCAACTTTACTGGCTAGGCCCCTATGGCCACAACCTAGCCCCATCCGATGCTATAATAGTACTCGCTGGTGACGTGCGAGTTTAATCGTCACACCCGCTTGATTCTCGAGCAATATGCAAAAAGGACAAGTAAAAACAATACAAAAACCAAATTCAAAACAAAACCCGATGTTAAGCTTTATTTTATACGAAGCACCGAATTTAGTTTTGTTCAGTTGGTTGTCATGACTATATAATGCGCGGCACGGAACAAGTGCGCGCCACATGATAGTTCTGTCAAACTCTAGCTTTTGCACTTTTTGACAGTCTATATTTTTGTTTGAAAACAACGTAAATCAATAATTACAATGGATTAAATCGTTTTGTGAAATGTCAAGTTAAACCAATGTTAAACTACCCCGTCGCCGGTACAATTTGACATTTGAGTTAAATAACGGCTCAACTCTTGATCCATGTTTATTAATAAGAAAAGTGATAAATACAGACTTCAACCGTAGTTCAATATTTAAACCACGTTTATAAATAACACTGTCAATGTTTAAATATAAATCGGGTATTAATGACAAATTCATATAGAAATTTTAGCTTATCGAAATTTAAATCCCTTTGTTTACAACATGTACTTTTATGAGTATTGAGTACTGTTTCAATTTTCATTCCGAACCATTCTGAAAATATTTAAATACGTTATATTGATTGCCAACAAATGTTGGTGGCGGTGTGTACTAAGAAATATTAATTTTGCCATGTCTATAGATTATTGGTCTGTGATATCGGTACTGCCCCCCTAGACAACGTGTCATTTTGCTCAAGAACAGAAACAAGAAAAGATAACTCAATATATGGAAGTGACAGTTGCCAGTCACGTGACAACTATCACTTCCATTGAGTTATCTTTTCTTGAGCTAAATGACACGTTGTCTAGGGGGGCTGTTTGCGAACACGAAAATTGAAATAGAATCTTTATATATTGTTGGTAAGTACTTGTCAAACAATGAAATTTTTACTTAAAAATGCAATTTTGATTTTTTTTTAAAACGATTTTCTTTGTCAGTTAAGTAATTATGTACCCTGTCAAACAATTTCATAATAATCTATGAAAGTCTATGAATTTTGTATCTACTTTTTAATAACAAAGTCTTTGGATATAATAATTCAATATCAATATGTTTTATGTGATTTTGGATTTCCTGAACAATTAAATTTATGAAGCAATTCTATTTTTATTCTTATACAAGGATGGGTAGAATATAAAGCAGGTACTAAATATGTCTTAGGAAAATTCCATAAATTCTTCCTGTTTTGAAGCGATTTAATTAAACACCGCTCTTATTATTCGTGGCCAGAATCATTAATCAGTATATTGATAAAGCTTTTGAAATCAGGTCACCATTATACAGGGTGTCCTGAAAACCAACGACTAAATTAAAAAACATATAATAAAACGTACAACTTAAAATAAAGTGGTTGTTGCAATTTAAAAATTGAACTATGTTCAAAAAAGCTGACTAGCAGATAGGATAATTTCGATCTAGTTAAAATATATTGACAAATAAATAGTTAAATAGATATTGACATTTTTCTCTTGTGGTTTTGAGTGCTACAACTGCATATTTAGTTTTTTGTAAATGTATTTTTTGCTTCGCGTTGCAAAATAAATTAATATTCTATCGAATATTATATTAAAAGTCTATATCATAGTGCAGTTGCCACATAAAAGTCTATATCATAGTGCAGTTGCCACATAAAAGTCTATATCATAGTGCAGTTGCCACATAAAAGAATAAAAATGATTTCTTGATTTTACAATATTATTGTTATTTTATTTTATTGGTTGATAGAGTTATACAGTCTACACAATATATAAAACAGATAATTTGCATTGCTTTATTTTTCAAAGTTATACCTGTAGTTGTGATCTAGATTTATAAAAAAAATACTGAGTTTAACATTAATAAATCTTATAGCCTTTTAGCTACCCTATCTGCCCTAACCGCTTTGACTTTCATATTAAGGCCACCCTGTAAATGAAACAGATAATGGGCAGCCTAGAACAAGCGAGAATCGTGTTCAAAGGAAGACAGATACTTTTTTACAATATAATTTGTATTGTATCATTTTTCAATGTGATTATTTTTTTTACTTTTTAATGATAAAATATATATTTCAACATTTTCATGTCGTTTATCAACATTTGTGACGTTCTTTGGCAAGAGATATATAAAAACATACCCATTTTCACAAATATCGATTAACAAGTAGTACCAATTGGACTGGCGCGCTATATAAAATATATATAGCGCTATATAAATTTTGTATTAAGTGGACTAGGTATATGGGCTTATATTAGGTGGGTGGTGGCAGAGCGGTTAGCGCACTGGGTTTATAATCCAGTGGTCGAAAGTTCGAATCCTGCCACGAGCGATTTCGTTCACCTATAGCACAAGCATATATCCTTAATTTAGGGAATGTATGAGGATGCATTATTACAAGGACATATTCATATTTAAAAAAAAAATGTTATTTTTTTTTTAATTTTTATTTATCAAGGAAACATACCTACAGTTTTATAAATAAATTGTAATGGTACCTACAAAATGATTATCAAATAAACCAGCAAAGTTTCCATAAATGGTTTACAATAAGATACTTTATGAAGGAAAAAATATTAGTTATAGCAAGAGGAAGAATAAACAAGATTGAAATAAAACATAACATAATAAAAAATAAAAATAATAAAATAAATAACCAGTTAACCAGTCAAGAAATGAAAAAAAAGAAAACAGTTAACACGTACCCACATATAAGTTAAAAAGTATTCTTTTCACACAACATTAAAAAGTTTTCTTTTAAAAACTGCAAAATCGTTATTTAGAATATCTATATCAGACTTAATGACAGAATTATACAATTTACAACTAAAAACTATTTGTATTTTACATAATACGGATTAATGCAAAATTCATGGTTTTATCTTGTTGAAATTTGTAGAGATATTTTAATTTTACAGACGGAAATGTTAATGAAAAAATGTATTAACATTATAAAATTACTATCATGTCATAAGAGTATGAAAAAAAACAGATTCAGTAAATATTTTAAGAATATAAGATTTGTTTATTTCTCAACAGTGACTGCACATTAGTATTGTTATAGTATATTATTTTTTTAATTATTATAACATCGTTTTGATAAAGGTGCTCTCCTTGGAAGCTTTAGTAAAGTCGATGTCAGTAGTTCTTAAACTAAATATAATTCTTTATTCTCATTTTTTAACCATTTACTATTTATTGATATCTGAATCATTAAACGTGTGTATGTATGTATAGAACACCTTTCTTTTGAAGATAAATGAAGTCAATTTTTCTGACAAAATAGAAATAATTGATAATAGATTTCATTATTTGTTTTTCTTAATAAAAGATTTATATAAAAAAATACGATTCAATACCATAATGTTTTTTTTTCCTGATATATAGTGCTTCTGTAACAGGAAAAAACAGAGTATGAAAATAGCATGAAGTATGTTTGTAGATTAAGTAGGGATCAAACTATTGAGTGAGATATTGTGTAGTGTTTGCTGCCTTACAAATTGTATGAAACAATGTCGTCAATATATTCAATTTTTATCAAAATTGTTAAAAAAAGTTTGAGATGTACTTTTTATAGAAAATTTAATTATCTAGTTAAGGTATTTAGGCTTTTTTTGATATTTTTAAAAACCTCGAAAATATAGACAGATAAACATAAATTTTTCAAAAAAAATTTTTTTCTTAAAAAATATTTGAGAAATTCTGTAATTTTTGTAAAAACAAATTTGAGATTTTGTGTTTTGTTTATATTTATACAAATTTAGAGGGTTATAGCTTATATGGTTTTTGAGATATACCTATGGAAAAATAAAGTAAAAATTCAAAAGTTGATAACCCCTGACTAAAATGAAAATTCTAAATTCTAAGTAAAAAAGTTTTGAAGGCCTGTAACTATCTATATAAATTCTGAAATATTGGCTTCTTTGAATTACGAGGATCAAAGTTATGAGAGGCGGGAGGGGACACAAAAAAAACCACAAAAAGTTCTATTTCAAATTCTGAATTAATCCATATATTTAGAATATATATGCTACGAAGCCTCTAAGTTGATGTTTTTGGCATGCAAAAAGTCTACTACGTCACAAAATGTTCCTTCATACACGCGTCTTGGTTTAATACCGATTCATTAAGAGAATTAAATTCTCTTAAACGAATCGACAGTTGGACAAATATTTATGCAATGGACAAATAAAATTATGTCGCGGGGTAATTCAAACCCAGATTCAGTGCGCAGCTGTAGGTACTGCCACCGATTTATCTTTGATCTTATAACACTAACATGACTCATTCTCAACAAAGAGTTTAGAAAAATTCCTGGATTCTCAAAAAGATTCAGAACCGTAGTTCTTACTTCACCTTCTAATTAGCCAGAGACGCTCTCTTTCATTATGGCTCTATTTCCAAACAGTCGGGGGCAAATAATGATCTGGGGAGGTACAATTTAAGCATTATTTATGTCTTTGCCTGGGGGAAAAAATGAAAATATTTTGTTACAAACAATACCTTGAGAGAAACATAAAGTGTGTCGAGATACACTGAAACACGTTTCCTTCTTTTACTAAATAAGTATATATTATATATTTAAAAAAAAAAACAATGAATATCACCTTGTAACAAATACATATACATCCTCATACATCCTCTTAACTATGCATAAATGCTTGCACTATAGGTGAACGGAATCGATCGTGCCAGAATTCGAACTCGCGACCATTGGATTACTAACCCAGCACGATAACCACTCTGTCAACACCCATCTATATATCTCACTTAGTTCTCCTGTCTATTATTTATATTTTTGAAACTTGTATATATATATATATATATATATATATTTATATATATATATATATATATATATATATATATATATATATATATATATATATATATATATATATATATATATATATATATATATATATATATATATATATATATATATATATATATATATATATATATATATATATATATATATATATATATATATATATATATATATATATATATATATATATATATATATATATATATATATATATATATATATATATATATATATATATATATATATATATATATATATATATATATATATATATATATATATATATATATATATATATATAATATATATATATATATAACTATGTACTTACAGTGCACTTATAGATGTCCTGCTTCAAAAAAATGGAGTAAGTTTATCAAAAAAATAGTTTTATTATTTTACAAGTTTTGTTTTTCACATACCTAAAAATAAATTGCAATATGTATCAATTAATAAATCATTCAGTATCTCCTCTGTGCTCTCCAAGATGTAAAATCTTCTTTCAAAATCATGGGGGCAAGTCTGGTCCAACTGACGAAATCAAAACCCTCGTGATTACCCATATTATGGATATAATTATTATATGCAGTTCTATAATATCTTTAGATGTCATAGAACTCCATATAATAATTATATAAATGATATGGGTACTCACTAGGGTTCTGATTTCGCCGGTTGGACCAGACTTGCCCCCCAGTTGTTTTTAAAAAAATGTTATAGTTAACTCTGGTAGGTGCCTACTTTGGATTTCAATAATTGAACCAATTCTCACAAGACGAATATAATATTGTAGAAAGATGAAGAAAATGTTGTGAGAAAGAAGCAATGCTAGTATTCGTGAAATAGAAAGAAAGAAAATCTCCAGGGAACAATATGCAAATAGCCTCAAAATTAACCAACTCGGATGAGATACAAAACAGAATCATACTAATAACTATTCCAGCACCTCGGAGACCTGACCCAAATCAGACACCCTTAGAAATGAAGGTAAAACAAAGAAAGCGTAGGAATTAACAAATAATATTAAAGTGACGGAGTATAGAAATGAAGTGTCTGCCATCCACTGTGACATAATGGTGAGCCGCTAGACCTTTATTACTTACACCATTTTTGAGGCAAAATAAACTTGGTACCAATTAAAATTGAATAAATATTTGAAGTTTAACTCGTTCGTATAAAAAAAATTTATTTGACAAATTTTTAATATCTCAATTTAGACGAAGTTGAGATATTTCAGGAGAACCAGTAACTCAAGGCACCTATAGGGCTGATGACATGTCATCGGCTGGTTTACGTGATCACTTAAGACTCTTGCGCAACGTTCAACAATTATGCCTTCTTATTGAGTTCCCTTATCCTCGCAATTTTGAAAGTTCTCTATATTTTAATAATGAGAAACTGATTGTTTGATAATAAACTAAAACACCATCGCCAAAAAACATTAATATTATGAAGTATACTCCACTAGACAAGAATAAATAATACATTTTTCAGAAGTAAAAACTAAGAAATCAATCGAGACGTTTGATTCTCTTTGCCTACCTCAAAAGGAGAAACATCGCTATCTTAAGTATGATAGTTTAGGATCATTTTTTGTTAAGTAAAATTATATTACAATTTATATGAAAAGTGTGAAATAATCATTAAATGACTAGTGTACTCAATTTATACTTAAAAAATCTAATTCGAAATTGAGAAAAAAATATAGCGTGTTTTTCAGAAACGTTCCCAACTGAACGTCAGAAAAAAACTTTATGAAATACAATGATAATTTTAAAATTTTCAACGTAGAGAAGAACAGTAAAGAAAGATACAACTCGTACTGTGGTGAGAAAATTGGTAAGCAGAACACTTTATTCCGAATGTACCGGGGAAACTCTACAACAAAATTCTGGCACGAATGGTGATAGCAAAAGTTTTAATTGAATATAAACAAACTTTGGTTATATTCTGAATAAATGTACAGATGGTAAAATACTCTAAACTTTCTTGACAGACCAAAACATTTGTTATAATACAGTTCATCAGTTATGATGGTTTCAAAATATACAGCCAATTCAATTGTCATTGTTAGTTTTGATTATTGTAAGTGTTATTTCAATTAAAAATTTTATCAGATTCGAGGATGATACGCCTACTTAATTATTGATGATATTAATTATTACTTTCTTAAACACTGTCGTTCTAGCTTTTAGGCTCAATTTGAGTTTAATATACTTATGGTAAAAAAAAACATCACAAGAAGTTACGAAAATCCAGGAATATTCAAGGGATTCATGAAAAAAACAAAAATTGCTTTATCAATTTTCTTATGTGGTTAACATAATATCATTATTTTTTTTTTCAAAAACTGCTTTATGGTAGCTGATTTTGTATAATTTCGTTTAGTATAAGAAATAAATTGATTATATTCTGATGAATATTTTATCAGCATTTTATTTATGATCACATAAATATATATTATTTCTATTCAAAACAAAAGCCGTGTGATGGTCAAAATTCATAAAGCGGATTAGAAGTGTAATAACAACTACACTCAGAATGCTTTTGTGTACCGTGCTTGCACGGTATACAATGTTTTCTCGACATCTCTGCGAGCTCTCTCAGTGCGTTTAGGACAGCTGTCTCCTCCTATCTTTCCTAGTACTTTGATCTAATCAGCTGTCTTATTTTACTGTTTTTTTATGTAAGTTCTAGTAAATTAATTATACAGTTTTGTAATTTTTTGTAATCAATATTAATTATCCTATTGAATAATGCATGGAGTTTTCACTAGTCCACTAATAAAGCAATGCAGATTGTCTGTTTTATAAACTGTAATAAAAATAAAAATAATAATACAATAGTTTCTCCGTTAGGTAGGCGAATACCTACACGGGTCTATAATATAGTCAAAACTAAAATAATGTAAAGTATATAATCTTATCATAATTAGAGAATATCAAGAAGATATAAAAAAAGGTTAAATATGTTTGGTATTAAAGAAACAAACATTACAAAGTTTGTTTTTATTAAGTTTCTTATCATATTCATCATGAACTTCAATAATGGAACGAAAAACATTCAGTCTTATATGTAAAGTGTGATTGTAGGAAACTGGTCGTACTCAAATGAAGTGAAATAAAACCGTGTCCTTATTTTATTTTTTAATAATATATAAACGAAAAATAACGTACTACTCTTGTATCTACATATATTGTATATGTAAAGCTAAGTGTCCTGACTGATATATTCACTCATAAATGCACAGCTCAAACGGAGAATAACACAAACTTATCCTAGAGAAGTGAAATTTGAGAAAGAAGTAGGTTTAATAACAAAACCAAAATAGAATATTCCAAAAACGGTTAGCTTGAATGTACAAATATCTCGGAAACTCGATGTGATATAAACTTGACATTTGGCATATGGATACTCTTGTTAAAATTAGTAATTGGTTGTTTGGAGGTATTTCCAAATTTTTATTAAAAGAGATGAAAAAGGTCGTATGGAAAAAGGGACGATTTTTAGATGTGTCCCTTTTAAAGCAAAAACTTATTTTATCGGAAAAACCAATATATGGTTTTCTAAGAAAGGATCAAAATGTGTCCAAAAAAATGTCTTTTATAAGAGGAGGGGGAGTAATTATTGACTTATCTAAGAAATTTATAAAGTTTGAAACCTGTAAATAAATATTCATAGTTATTCTACATTAATAGTAAAAATATACGTGTTTCATGGTTAATAACAGAAAACAAGATAATATCATATAAAAATACTGTTTGATTATGTACATCCAAATATTGACGGGTTTAGGTTACGTATAATTTTCATAGTTATTCTACATTATAGTAAAAATATACGTGTTTCATGGTTAATAACAGAAAACAAGATAATATCATATAAAAATACTGTTTGATTATGTACATCCAAATATTGACGGGTTTAGGTTACGTATAATTTTCATAGTTATTCTACATTATAGTAAAAATATACGTGTTTCATGGTTAATAACAGAAAACAAGATAATATCATATAAAAATACTGTTTGATTATGTACATCCAAATATTGACGGGTTTAGGTTACGTATAATTTTCATAGTTATTCTACATTATAGTAAAAATATACGTGTTTCATGGTTAATAACAGAAAACAAGATAATATCATATAAAAATACTGTTTGATTATGTACATCCAAATATTGACGGGTTTAGGTTACGTATAATTTTCATAGTTATTCTACATTATAGTAAAAATATACGTGTTTCATGGTTAATAACAGAAAACAAGATAATATCATATAAAAATACTGTTTGATTATGTACATCCAAATATTGACGGGTTTAGGTTACGTATAATTTTCATAGTTATTCTACATTATAGTAAAAATATACGTGTTTCATGGTTAATAACAGAAAACAAGATAATATCATATAAAAATACTGTTTGATTACATCCAAATATTGACGGGTTTAGGTTACGTATAATTTGAAAATGAAATTATTCCCTCGAATTTCATATCAAGTTATCCACAATTTAATAGTTAAATCACACAGAAGGGTTTTTTTGCGAATGTCATTAATCTTTTCATATCCGATTTATTTAAACCCCACATCGTGATAAATTAAAAACCCTCATCAAACCCTATTATTCGAATCAATTACTTTAGAGTGTACAACCATAAATAACGATTGAAAATAAGCCATTATTAATAACGTCAGTTTAAATTTCCCTTAATATGGTGTTAGAGTTGGAGATTCATTATTAAAAATAAAAAAAGCGAGTGGGTCGTGGCCAACACTTAACCCTCCGGTACATTTTATTTAACTCCTCAACGGACAATTATCAAAAAAACTTGTATTTTAAGTCAAATGTTTGTTTAAATCAAAATTATTATTGTTGATTGATTCGGTATGGTTATTGGGTTTGGCGGGTTATACCTATAGGTACCAATGTAAAAAAAATCTTTATTATTTCTTTTAGTTTCTGTATTTATTTGTTTTTGGATATATGTATATTATCCTTTTTGCATTTTATATATAATTATTGCTTAAATGTAAAATGCTACATATTCTACTTCATATTTTATTATACATAGATACTAATTTTATTTATAAATACCTTCCTATAGATCTGTAAAACAAAGTGTGCATTAGTGTCCGACCGAAGGTCAGATTTTGGCCGAAGCCGAAGCCGAAGCCGATTGTTCGGCCTTAGCCGCAGCCTTCGGCCGAAGCCGAAGCCGAAGGTTTGATTTTACTAAAAAAAATAATACTTGGTTAGATATCTAACTACTGAGCCAAGGGTCCTGGGTCGTTTGATTTTACTAAAAAAAATATTAATAATGATTAATTATCACGTGCGTTCAGAACTACTCTTGTTTTGTTTCTGTCGACAGTCGGCACGCGACACTGGGCCGGCCGAATCTATACACCCGCTACACATGTCATGTTCGCGCATGTTTTTACAAGTTTTAACTGTTCTTAGCGGCTGACAAAAAGCTTCGGCTTCGGCCGAAAATTCGGGTTATTTTTGGCCAAAGCCGAAGGTGTTTTTTTTGGCCGAAGGTGGCCGAAGGTGGCCGAAGCCGAAGCCGAAGCTTCGGTCGGACTCTAGTGTACATAAGCTTTGTGAAAGCCATAATCTGCCCTAACTAAAAACTGCTTCACAGTTTGGCGTGATAATATTTTTGTATTTTTTATGCACAAAATAAAAGAAAAAATGGGAGTATTCTTTTAATATTTTGACAGATGAAATCATATACAAGAAATCAACGTTTGTCTATATAAAAATTGATCCGCTATAAATTACACTTTACAGAGAAAACAGAAAGAATACGTCATACACATAAGTTTCAGCAAACACTTCGAAAATCGCAACCTGTCCCTTTCTACTCCAAAAAATATCAATATATAGGTAAGCCGATACCTATATGACAACGAAACTATGTACCAACACGATACCCATTGAGAAATTGATGTCAAAAATACGTATATAAATTGTAAAAATATGACTCTCCACTATTGCACAGTAGTGGAGAGTAAAAAAAGAAAATACGTAGGTATTTTTTTTTCATTTTCAACCCCTGTTTGTAATCTCGTCACGAGGCAGTGGCGTTACGTGGGGTTGACATTCACCCAACGATAAGGTATACAAAATTAAACGTCGGATAAGCATGAGAGAACAAAGCAAATGGATGAGTACTCGATCAGCGAGTGTCCATCGCAGTGTTAACCCTGCTGACATGACGCTACGCCAATGTCTTTTTTTTTTTACGTTAACTAACGTTTCTGATGTAAAATAGATGTTTAAGTGTGGTAACCGACGAAATATTTAATTTGGTTTTTGTGTATTATCTTTATTGTAACCTACTATAAATATATGCATATAATGTTAAATTAAAAAAAAAATTGTAAAACACTTTGATTTGTTTCATTTCTCACGCAATTCTTACTTATGGTTAATTGACAGAAACTGTCATATGGCAATAAACGCGCCACTTGTGCTGGGTGCAGGTAAGTGTTTATTATCATTATAATTATGAAATTTTGGACACTGATGAGTGTCGGTCTCGAGCTGATCATCATCAGAATGTGATCATAATATTAAACAATTAAATCAAAAAACAAATAGAGGACATAATTTTCAAAGTTATTTTTACGGTGAAATGAACAATGAAAAAATGTTTCACGTCAGTCCGTAGAATTTTGACATTCATACTGCCAATGTCAAACACATAATATCATAATATCAAACAAATTCAAATAAAGAACATACATAATCAATGATGAAACGATATAAATGGTACATAAAAAATAAAGTAGGTACAATAAGTTTGTATGAAATACAAAATTGTTAACTTTTTTTAACAGTTACAACATAAAATTAATGAACAAATGTAACAAAGTATTTTTCCACAAGATTCGATTATATTTACTGAACGTTTTCGCTGAGGTGACTCAGCATTATCAAGGTCTAAAATGAAACTAACCAATTAAAACAAAAATCATTCCAAAAATCAAAACTTTCGGTCAGCGTAATCGAGTTTTGAAGAAAAATACTCTGGTATATTTGTTCATTAATTTTAAAATGAATTTCCACCCCTTTAACACAAAAACTTTTGAATCATTGTCATCGGGAATACACCAAAATTTGAAGGATTCAGAGCTCTAAATGGTCGGGAAGTTTGTCAAAAATAACTACCAGAACGAACAGACAGGCGAAGTTAAATAAATGAGTATAAAATATGAATTCAAAACTATTTTTTATCATCTTCCTCGGTTAACATCAGCATATACCTACAATATACATGTCATGTAATCTATAGACAAGGAGAGTTGACCCCGACATTCTAAGACAGTGAGTTGTAATATATTTTACAGTTGTTATGTAGGCTAGGAAGAAAAAAGTTCAAATTATTTTTTATACTACATAAAACATTGTATTATTTAAATCGATTTTTTACTCCTCACTAACCCAAGGGGGGGAGTGGGGAGTTATGATTTCGCATTTTTTAAGGGTATTTTTTTATTGCAGATTATCAACTAGTATCATGCTGAGATTGTATTCTGAAACTATCATCACAATGTATCTGTGTGTGTGTGCTATGTGCAGTGTGCAGTGTGCTATGTACGGCGTGTTCATTTTTACTTTATCGATTATAGACTAAAGTACTCATTCGATTCTATTCAAATTTTGCAAATATGTATATCTAATACTCTCTTAGACCCCATTGGATTTTGAACGATACATGAATGGTGCTTCTCAATTTTTTTAACTGTCAAATATTTCAAAGTGACCCGAAACTTAAAATTTGATATTTTTATTTTCAAATTGGTAAAAAGGCACACCACTTACATAAAATGGCATTGAAGAGTTATCAAGTTTTCATAATAAAATATTTAAATAAAAAATAATTTAACAAACTCATTGCATGATAATGCTGAAAATTTTCCATATACAAAATTTGAATACTTTATAAAATGACTTGTTAGTGAGGAGTTTAGCGTTGGCCACAACCCACTCGTTTTAATTTAAATTTCTCAATTGATGGGGTTACAGAAAATATCCTTCGTTACTTCATAGATGGCAATAGCAATAATGCATTATTTTCAAATGAATTGTTACACATCATTCAAATATATAGAACTTTCAAAAATTACATTGATAAGGGAACTCAATAATAAGGTATAATTGGTGAACGTTGCGCAAGCGCATAAAGTGATCACGTAGACCAGCCGGTGATAGGTCGTAAGCCTAGTAGGTGCCTTGAGTTCCTGGTTCTTCTATAATATCCCAACCTTGTCTCTATTGAGATATTAAAAGTTTGTCAGTAAAAATATCCTTGTTTTATTAATTTGCTATGGAGTTTTTTTTTTAAATGACCGTTATTTAGAATTTTGATACAGAATATCATGTTTAATCCTGTACTGACGAGGATTATCGTTGTATGATATTATCGAACGCCACAAAGTTCTATTTTGACATAAGTACACAGATTATTCGCTTACTTAGCTTTAATACATCTCCTCATATATGCTTAATACTACTATCCAACTGGTTAAAAATAATTCTCACGAGTTAACAAATTTATATAAATCATTCTTCTCAGAGAACCGAGGTCATAAATCGTAAAAATGAATACATTTTTTACATCGACCCGCAGATTTTCATTTGAACTAATCTTACACAGCTTTCTGGTCCATTAACTATATAATGTTTTATGCTAGTAAAATGCTAAGCTAGCTAAAGGACGCCATTTGGCGTGTTTCTTTTAATAAAAAAACCTTCCATGTTAAAGTAGTTAAGAATCAACACCTGTGTTCATGTAATTTACTTTAGCCAATTTTTATACAAAAAAAACGTGCAAGAAATTTCATTCATATTAGGTTTCCCGACGCAATGGATTTTGACTTAACATGAAAGCATTATGATGTAAAAAATAATTTTAAACTAAATGAGTTCGGATAAAATACATAATAATCACAGGGTGAAGTTAATTTATTTCGTAGTTCAAGATGGAAATTTAGACATGAAGGAAATTTAACAAAATACAAATTATTTCTTTTATATTATAATACAATCAGACAAATACAAGATATACGAACCCAATAGATTTTTGTAAAGAAATTAAAATGTTATTTAATTTTTTTATTATTTATTTTATGATTGAGTATAAATTTTACTCCCTTTTCATCCACTTCTGAACTGGCAATTTATTTTAAACTCAAATCATTATGTTTCATTTTCATCAGATGGATGGTATTAGAACACATAAAGGATATAAAATATTCACCTGTAGAAAGGGGATGCGCATTGGAAAACGCAATCACTGCCAGGTGTCACACTTACCTTTTTCATACCCATATTCATTAAGAAAGATTATATGTAAAAAAACAGCCACAGATAAATGATTTTATTTTTGAGGTTGTTAAATCTTTTATATATACTTAGAAGTTCAACGATAAATAATGTATTGTTCCACATTTACTTCATAAAGAACATATTACTATTACATAATAATATGTCTTTTTTATTCAAATAGAAGAATTTAAAAAAAGCATTTTGGCTATTATAATATCATTTCCAAATGGTTTCATTCAAGTTTTGTCTCAGAAGTCACGCACGTAAAAATCTGTATCTATCACAGAAACTTCGAAGAAAGCGTTTTATAGAATTTATTGTTTCACGAAACAACAAGATATTGCTTCTATATAAAGACTTTCAGAAACAGTCATATTAAATTTGTGTAGGTAGGTACTCTTCTTTCTTTTCAAGGGAAAATTTATAAATATTATCGATATATTTAAAATATATTTGTACTTTTTGATATGAAATCAAAACCACTTAAGAGGGTATATAACGGTAAATCTAGTGATTGAAAACAAAACATGATAAAACCGCCTAATACATTATAAAGTTACATATTAGTTATGGTTACTATTGCGTTTGTTAAAAATGTTTTAGGTATACGTGATTTAAATTATCGGAAACCCAAAATAAGATGTATTTTTACATTTCAAGAACAAACCTTACTTGCAATGAAAAAACTCTAACGGTCATTCACTTTGTTTTTATGCACTATTTACTAAGCACGTTAAATAAAAATAATAAGATATATTTCTCTACGACAAATGTATGTAGAGAAATTTTAAAAAGCTGTGATTAAGGATATTTTTAAAACAATTTTTTTAATATCTCATTAATCAACTAAAATTATGAAAAAAATTATATATTAATTTTAAGTTATACTTAAATTTTTCGCAAACGCGACTCCCATTCACCGGTATCGCTCTATGCTGAGCATCGTCAGAATGGTGAACAATAATGATGAAGACCATCTATATATTTTATTTTATTTTATACAAAGTATACAAACAATAACTGGACAAAATATACAGGTGATACAAAATTAAATAAAAAATAAGCATGCCCAGCATCACTTACATGTATACATTATTACCATTTATATATTTATGTAGTGTAGGAGAAAAAAAGAAAACAGAAAAAATCAGATATGTGACATGTGAGTGGGGAGTGTGTGTGTGTGAGTATGTGTATGTGTGGGTGTGTGTGGGAGTGTATGAGGATGTGGGATGTATTTTATTTTATTTTATTTTATTAAAAGGGTACATCGACAGACATCCAGCTCACAATTCTCACGAAAAGAAAACAATATTGGTTATTACTACGAGTGCTGGACGTCCAATTATGGATGCACACAAAATTACATGAGCTCTCACTCAATCACATACGCAAGTTAAACAAGTACATAAATTAGAAATAATTCGGCTACAAGAAAAAAAAAGTTATAGAAGTTACATAAGTAGAAGCAAAAAAAAAAACAGGCACATAAGAAGTCAAAAAAGTCATAAAAGTTAGAGAAAAGACAAAATAGCGTACATAAACAGCACTGAGATCTTCCTTAAAACAACACGCGCGAGTTATCTTTTTTTAAAAAACAGTGAGCGAATCCGCAAACACGTCAAGATCATGACACTTCCTTGTCATATCGTTATACTGTCTACACATTCTGGGTATGGGACTGTAATACATGAAGCTGGTCCGAAGTATATTAATGTGAAAGGTATTGGCGAATCTCAGCGATCTTCTAGGAATATTCAGTTGTATGCCTTGTATGTAAAAGTGTTGAGACCATTAACAATTTTGTGAAGAACAGTATGGTCGTGTATTTGTCTTCTTGTCTCGAGTCTAGTTATTTTGAAATACTTCAACCTTTCGTTGAAGGTCTTCAAATTGCTACTCAACCCTGTTCGATATGTTATGACTCTCAAAAGATACCTTTGAACAGATTCTATAAGTTCCGTGTCGATTCCGTATGAGGATAGATTCACAAAGAGGATAACAATAATATGTAGATGATGCTCAGCATAGAGCGATACCGGTGAATGGGAGTCGCGTTTGCGAAAGATTTAAGTAGAACGTAAAATTAAATATAATTTTTTTCATAATTTTAGTTGATTATGGAGTTCTATCATGAAGTGACACTTTCAAACATTGAAAAAATATCTCAATAGAAACGAAATTGGAACATTGAGGGAGAACCGGGAAATCAAGGCACCTACAGTTTACATGATCACTTTATGTGCAGCTGGTTTACATGATCACTTTATGTGCTTGCGAAACGTTCACCAATTGTGCCTTTTTATTAGGTTCCCTATCAATCCAATTTTTGAAAGTTCTATACCTATATTTTGTTCATAGATATTATCTAGAAAATAACCTGTGTTACTTTTTTTGTAACGCGTTCGAAAGCAATGAAACCCACAGTTATTATACACGAGGTAACAATGCTTTCGCACAGATGTCACCCTTGAACTGCGCCAGAAATATTATTTCATTTTTGGTTTGTTAACCTACAAATCAATGTGTATATAAATCGATATACCTACAACTTTTATGCAACAAATACATCGTTTATGCAACTTGTAAAAAAGTATTCGAAATGAAAGGATATTTTTAATATTTTTTAAGGGAATTAATTCTGAATTTTAAAATTGTTTGACAAACATAAACAAGAGAAATTTTGCTAGACATTTTGGTATTTTTTCAGTAAATCACCTTTTAACATATTTTAGCAATTTGATTTCAAAATGCGAAGTTTAGGTTTTCTTTGCCCTTGTAAATAATTATTATTGATAGAGGTCATATTCGAATAGAAACTTAGAAAATTAAATTGTGGAATCGTTAAAAGAAAACGTCAGATGTTTAGGGTCTTATAAGACTTGGTCACCAGGCGACGTCACCGGTGGCGTCACCGGTGACCTGACTAGTTGCTGGGCACTAGTTCTTATGGTGCTTATTACATTAGGGTCACCGGTGACGTCACCAGCGTTTGGTGACTGACCGGTGACTCTGCCCCGTGACCAGACGAGTCACCACTGGTGACCGAGAATAATTCGTTGGGTATTGAATCAAATGGCACCTATTACACACAGTCACCGCTGTTGCGTCACCAATGTATTTTTTGTGTTCTGCGAGTTCAGTTTGTTTGACGCTAGTGTAGTGAGCGGTCGTAATGTCGGTAAAATATGAAGAAATTCTGCTTCTTGTTGAAGAAATGAAATATGAAGAAATGATGCTGTACCTTGGCAAATGGAAAGAATATAATGAACAATCTCAAAACAAGGTGTGATAAGGCAGATACTAGGACAATTATAAAATTTATATTACTGATTTTTGTTGATAAGAAACCAAATTTCTTTATTTTTTTGTTACTTTATCAAATTTAAGTATCATGAAAGAAGTCCAATATAACCAATTTATAGGTTATTAAATTAAGTTTCCAAAAAATATTTTTTTTTTTTTCATACGGCGCTGGCCGATTTACTAATGATATTAATAACAATTAAGCACTACAAATAATAACACTCAATTATTATTATTACCATTATACACTTCCTCAAAAGAATTAGCAGATCAATGGGTCTATTGTAAATTATTTAAAAGAGCAAAATAAAATGCAACAAACGCATCATCAAGCTTTCAATTGGGAATAGTTCACCCATCCAGATACTTATCATATCAAAGGATTAGGCTCTGAGGAGGTCTCTATACTACCTAACAACCCTACTGATTCCCGAATATTAACGTTTAAAAAATCTTTAACGATTCTACATGTATTCATAATTACCGTTTTTTGCATTTTTATTATTAAATTTTTCGATAAATCTATAATTTCTAAATTACGGATTAACGATTTTGGAATAATGCCAGTGGCTGAAATAATGAACGGTAATATTATTATTTTACGAGAATGCCAAAGTCTTTTAATCTCATTACCTAAAGCGGTGTATTTTCTAATTTTTTCATCAAAAGTTTTTATAATATTACTAGAATTTGGAATAGCCACGTCGCAAATATATGTTATTTTTTTAATTTTATCATGTATTATTAAATTGGGTCTGTTATGTTGAATTGACCGGTCAGTTAATATTGTTTTATCGTAATAAAGCGAAATATTATTATTTTCTAAAAATGAAATCGGATCATATTCATAATATGGTTTTATGTTTATCGCGTCAATTAATTTATATTTAATAGCTAAATTTTGATGTATTATTTTTGCTACTTGGTTATGTCTAAATGTATATTCTGATTGCGCGAGAAAAGAACAGCCCGATATTATATGATCGATTGTTTCCGGAAAAGCCAAACATTTCCTACAACTATCGTCAACTACATTTATGTCTTTTATTATATATTTTTGATAATTTTTAGTTTTTATTACTCTATCCTGAATTGCTATTATAAAACCTTCTAAATCCGCGTCCAAATCACCAATACTCAACCATTTGTTTGACCAAATTTTGTCAACATAAGGTTGGTTGAGAAATTTTGGATGTATAGAATGAATTATTTTATTTAGCCACGAATTTAGAAGGTCGTCATTTATATTTATAATATTGTTATTGGCATTCTCGTAATTTAAATTTAATGTTGTTAAATTTTTGTCCGCCTCACAGATTACTTTATGCATTAAAGAACTATCAGATTTAAAAATAATTTAACTATCAGAACTATCTAACTAAAAATATATATTATTTATTTATTTTATTTTTATTTATTGGCTTTTATTTAGCGGCTGGCTGCCCGTAAAAAAAATCGACGTAAAAAAAGTATGAACGACATAATATAAATAAGTACGTACACATTTTGAATGTGAGTGGAGCGAAGAATGTATAAAAGGCAAAAGTATAAATATATGGTGTATTTAATACAAGTTATTATTTGGGTATTTTTTACTTTTTTTACATTGTAGATTAAGACGGGTTAAAAATCATTGTTCAAAAATATTTTTATGAACCTTTTTTAAAGTAAAACGTGCAGAGAAAATATCATGCATATCTTCAGAAATAATCGTGGTTTGTGGATATTTTACCACTAAATCTCCTTTTATATTTTCGGCATACCTCAAAAAAAAACTTTTCTCACATTTAAAAATATCAGCCACACCTTTCTTTGACATTCTTTGAATAAGTTGGCCGAATAATAAATCATAAGTTCTCTTCGTTATTTCTTTTTTGTAAAGCCAATAAATTGGAATAACATCGAGGGAAAGAGCTTTCAAATGCAAAATAGGTACAATGTAAATAAATACAGATATGTAAAATAACAAAATATTGTTTTTTTATTGTGCCATTGAAACAGTCATCAGTTTGGAAAATAAGGTTTGGAGCAGAAAGTATTACCTTTAGCATAAATCACCCTTTCTTTGGGTGAATTGCTTTTCTAAAAAAAACTTTATACTATTTCCAAAAGAGACAAGACAACAAATGTCAGGGAACTATAATTTATTTAGCTTTGTAAGTATATATTTATCTTCTTGTTCTATAGTTAACATTTTACAACGATACATCTTATGTAATTTTGAATATTTACTATGATCAAAAGATTGACAGAAAGATATCAATTATGATTTTCAAATATTTTTGGTGCACAGATATCAAATTATAAAAAACCTTAAATTACTTTCACATGTACCTTGTATACAACAAATATTTTGACGCATATGTAAATAAAAAAATACAAACAAGTAAATAAAAAAATATGACACCGTTTTCAAAGTTTTCTTCGCGTTGAAATGTTATTGTGAAAAGAAATACGCCTGGTTTTATGCAATAAGTAAAGCATAAATGCATGTTTTGTATGAAATATAAAATTATTCAATTTATCGAAGCATTAAATGAATGAAACTGAAAACAAACTGTGCAATTCCAAATGTTTTTTTTTGTTGGAAATAAATAGTTGATTCCACAAAAAAAGTTTCGTAAGTACCTACGATAAACGCATTTGTTTTTATAAACCGATATATTAAAATAACCTAATAAGTAAGATTTTAATTAGGTTTTGGTCTTTAATTAGTGATTAATTCATTTTCTTATGAAATGATAGTTTTTCTAACCTTTGATAAAGAAATTAACTCATCGAACTATAATTTATCACTACACTCTCAGATTTTTATCCATAATGAAAAGAAAAGAAAAAAAAAAAAAATCGGGTGGAACGCCAGAAATAATTAAAAAAAAAAAGAAAAAAAACTCAAAATAGAAAAAGTAATTGTAAATATATTCACAATATTACGAGAAACACCACAATTAAATAATTTAATGCATTTGTAAATAAACATGAACACCGTACAATTTGCAAACTTCTACATACTTCCTAACTAAAAAGTAACAGTTTTTAACGATTATATGAGAAATACAAATTAATGAATAAATAAAACCAAAACAAGGTACATAGTTTTATTGTAATCTATACGAACAATAACATTTTTATATGAACACGCACATTTTTTTTCTTGTAATATATTTTTCAAACCTAAGCCAGCTTCATATTTAAATACTAAAATAGACATTCGCTATTCGAAGCCGAACATATGAAATATAGAGCGAGACTAAATTCCCATAAAGAAATGCAATTTGTTTGAAAGAGAAAGGAAATCTATTAGAACCCATATATTCAGCTCATTGTTATGCTTCAAATGGTATAAAATAATAATAGGTATTATGGTATTCAACAGGCGCGCAATAATAGGTACACAACTGCTCTACCAACGTCTTATATCATTTGAACAGGCGTGCGCAATATTTATATTATTTGTACTGTAATTTCCACATATTTTTTTTATGAATTTCTTTACAATAATAATATTTGTATAGGAATGCTCGGCTTTTTGGGTTCTACATTAAATTCGCTAGTGCTATAGTAGCTTAATAAAATATTGGACTCAACATGTACACAGAATAATCTTCATTAGTTATCAAATTCATAAACACCAAATTATGTAGATAATATGTACAAACAAATTTAATTTTTTAGTAATGTTGTTATTTCCTATGTAGGCGTCCGCAAATATTCATGATTATATTTTATATGAGAATCAAGTGATTCCTTGTTGCAATTGAATAAGACTTTAAAAGGGTCTAAACCTTTCACAATACCATTGTTCTACAAATTACACTACCGTAACTTATTAATACATACAATCGAAATAAGTTGTACAAAACAATGATTGTTATTCTCTTCATAGTTATCTTAACAATTCAAAACAAACTATTCGACCTTTATTAGATAGAAATTACGAATTTAATGCTAGAACTTTTGAAACGCGACAACATTGCCACAAAATTAATAATACAAATAATACGCAATATATCAAAATTGGCTTCCCCTCGACATCAAATGAAATTTGGCCAGTGCTCGGGAAAATGAATGTGAAACACAAAACGACACAGCTTTTGCAAATATTACTAGTTTAATAGAATAATAGGACATTGGAGGAAAGACGGTTTGCCAATTTATTTGCTAACCCAGAAAATTACATTTAGGTCCGAGGTAGGTACCCACTATCTAAGTCCACAATAAATTTACCGCCGATAGCAAAATAATTAGATTCTGTACATATTAAATGAGAATCGTTCCAATCTAGAATATGGTTCAGCAAGACATATGTTTAGTAAGAAAATAATCCTTAACTCGTGTAGGTATACATTATACTTATAAAAAGTAGGTAGGTACATAAGCATGTGTTGGAGATACAGTAGATATATATAAAGATTTACTGTGAGGTTAATTTTTATACGATTTGTGAAGTAAAGTAAATTCGTATACTCAAATATAAAAAAAGATTATAAGGTACCTACTTCCATTCAGCTGCGTATGATACGAGTTTTTTTTATCGACAAAGAATATTTCTACTGCTGGGAAACTAGCTCGGGGCGCCAGCACAAAATCAAATGACTAACCAATAGGTACGTGATATCTATTGTTTTACATAAATAATTTTAAATAAGAATAACAAATAAGAATTTAAATAAGATAGAGTTGTGTGGCTCTCGGTTCTCTCTCCCTATTGCATTGAAAATATGACGTCAAAGAAATTTAATCCTCAAAGAAGAGACTAAAACAAATATATCATGTAGGTATTCTTCTTCTTCTTCCTGTGTTATTTCACAAAAAATCGTCTTAGACGTTTTTAGAAACATAAAATTTAAAAGAATTTCGATATGCAAAAATGAAGTTATTTAATATTTTCTACGAAAAATAAACCCTTTAACCCACATAAAAACGCAATAAAATGTTATTGCACATCTAATATTATTATTATCTATAAAGCAATTCAGAATACTGCCGATTAACAATACAGATACAGGAGGTAAAAAATATACAGCGTGTTGTTTTTGCAACATTAAATAAATATTTTTGTCTACCATGTATAAAATATTTATCACTGTGTCAATTACGCGCAGACGCGTGCCGCGATTCAGACAGATAAAAGAAACGTTTATAATTTATGTTTTAATATTCGTGGTTTTCTTATCTAAATATGCCTACAAAAAATAAGGGAAAATGTTTTTATATGCACACCCTTTACGCATATTTTATTACATATATATTCTTCTCCCTAAAAGTGTCCCGAATCCGAGAACCCTTTCAATATTCCGGAAAAATTCGCTTACCCAACACTTATTCATAATAATGCTTATTTACGATCATTTTTTAGAGACACTCTTCAATAAGCTAGTTGACGAAAATTTAATATTGCTTTATAGAGTCACTTTTGGGAAAAATAAAATCGAAAAGGAATTCCTTTCATCATCAACATTTTTCTGCCTTATATCACAGGGAAAAATCTCTAAACATGTTCTTCATAATCGATCTATTAAATGAAAATAATGTAAAAATGTAATATTTTTTCTATAAAATAAGAAAACATCTGGTGAAACACAATTCTCAGAAAGGAAAAAACGTCTTTTTTGCAATCTTTGCCAATCGTCCTACGTATATACTATACTATTTATTTATTTCTTTATTTATATACGAGATCCAAGTTTACTTTTGTCCCCTTTTTTCGACAGTGAAAAGTTCAACAAAACACGATGTATTTTGCAGTTATTAAGAAAATAGGTTTAAGATCATTTTCACACAATAAAAATTCCATTCGAAAACGCACCACAGAAATATTTGTTAAAAGTTTTACTACAGAAAGATGTTGCTAAAATTTGAAATAAAATGATTAAAAATATAAGCATAAATATAACACCAAAATGGTGTTATAGGTCTTTCTCTTTTTCTTCATGTACTATATTTCAGAAACCTGTTTTTTTTTTCAGGAAGTGTGATCCTCCTGAAGGCCCTCGTATGAGCTATCTCTCCATCTCGTGGTCAATTGCCAAAATTAAGATAAATTTGGGTAACCTGTTGTCTCCAATTTTTGCCTCCGGAACACTCCAGAATCATCATCGGCTCCAGCACTATGTGACGATGTCCCTAACCTGTTATAAGTACAATGTAAATATAAGTACTTACCTATATTATTTTTATAATACCATTTTATTTTTTATTTATAATTACTTATCTGAATAGCCAATAAAGTCTTATAAACGTCCGTTAGTTAGATTTCGGACCAAATAAACGAAACAAATAAAAGGTTTTGTACACTTTTGGTCGTCGATATTGCTTGAAATCATCAGACAAACTTGTAATCGAATTCGTTTTGGTTATTCAAGATCACTGTCGGACACCATTTTTACTGAAAAAAAGCAATTCAATATAAAAATACAAAAAAATGTAAAACAGCATATTTCAAAATATACTCTATTTAAAAATGTACCGCAACATAAAAAAAAAACAAGTGTGGTAAACTCAACCCTCCCATAACTTATCGTTAACGAACGTTTAATCAGCGGTTCGACCTATCAAAGGCTATCGATATAATTTTACTAAAATTTAACTAACGGATTGTAATTTAAGACGAAATATAGAGCATTAGTATCAAATTTTGGTTTGTTTGGCCTGAAATCTAACTAACGGACGTTTATAAGACCGGTCCTAATACCGCCGATAGTTATCTTTACTAAAATAATATTTGGTCTTTCGTTTATAAGACCAGCCCTGTAAAGAGCTGTGTTAGAGAAATGAGCTATCTGGGAGGCATCTCACACTCAGATCTGTCTGGATCACTGAGTAGAAAGTCCCTCAATGAATTGGACAGAGTCAACAAAGCGGCTTACTATGATTTAGTGTGAGTGGTCCTAAGTGGAATAGATTGCCTCCAGATGTTCGCAGTGCACAAAGCAAGAGCACTTTTTCTAAAGGACCGAAAACAGATTTGTTTCGTAGAGCAACATAAGACCGAAATATTAGCGCCCTTGGAATGATCCTGAATCGTTAAACAGCTCTAAACAAATTGTTTATTATATATCAATTTACGTAAGATTTCTTATTTCTGATTGCTTCTTGGGCAACAAACAGGTACTATGTCAAATATTAATTAAACTTGCACCCAATAACAAGTTGCCACATTTTGGAGACTTATAATATTTATCGTGTCACAGATCCAGACTGATAACACAATTTAGACTGTGTTTCCGCCGGAAATCGAACCCGGTATCTTTGGCTCAGGCGTCAGGTAGGTATCTACATAATTTACTGAGTCACGAAGGCCGTCGAAAGAAAAAGTTTAATTAAATTTTTCAAAATCATTAACATTATGAACTATTTTCATCAGACAATTTCATGCCAACACTTAGGCTGTGTTATTCGAACAAATATTGAAGTAAAAGTATAGTTAAAATACTTTGATTTCATGAAATTATTCAAAAGTTTTGATTGTTTCATCAAGAACTAATGCCGTCAAAAAAAAATTTTTTGAACAATTTCATAAAATTAAAGAATTTTAACTATACTATTACCGTTACTTTTCTTAAAACAACCCAGCGTCTTATTACGGGAGTTATTTAAGATTAATGTAAGGAAAAGTTGAGGTTACGTAAGCAGTATTCTCGCAGTACGGGACCTTACCATTTTCATACATTTTTCTAAAATAACTCTTGTAATACGACTCTTAAAAATTAGAAAGCTAACCCTGCGAAATCGTTAATAATGAAATTATTTTGTAACAATAAAAGTGTGAGATAAAATGACGACAAAGTACGCGAGAAAATATCGTATGTTACAAATACTTAATATTTTTGTCACGACAAGGTAAGGAAGTAATTCCCTTTCTCAAGTTGCATTCAATTACATCGACCGTGTACGTTTTCAAATGTGGAAAATTTATTTTTGTATTTCCCCTCGTTTTGTGCACCGATGTGTGAAAATGATAAAGCCCGGAATATCCTATGTAGGATATACTGAGCTGCCATCAAAACATGGCGGCAAAAACGGATTCAGTAAAATAATAGCACTGTTTCGTATATTGTAATGGCGGGATGAGTTAAACGGAATGTATAAAATATCCATTTGATTTTGCATGCAAATTATTATTACCTAAATGCGATATCATTGTACGCTTATGCAAGCAGTGAACGATGAAATCATAATGAAGACACCTACAGATATTATGTATAATAATTATACAGTACATTTTATTATAATTACCTACTTGTATAAATCCCCGTTTTGTTTACAGTAAACAGTATAATGATTAGGTACGTATCATATCACACGTACGTATGTGTAATGTTTTCAGTACCTACATGAAATATAATGAACAATAAATTAACATCATATTATGTATTTTAGAAATTGAAACGGCGTCGTTCCAACTGAAGAATTCTATTGTTACGATAGTTATATACTATTTATACAAGACAAGTGGTGACAAATTTATGTGCCGGGATCCTGGTGTTAACAATCAAATTAAATATACTTGTTTCAAGATTGTATGAGTTCCAAGGTATGATTGTTTTCTTTTTTTTATTAAAAAATGAATATGTCCTTGTTAAAAAAGTATATATACATATTTCTACGTTCCCTAAAATAAGCATAAATGCTTGTGCTATAGGTGAACGAAATCGGTCGAGGCAGGATTCGAACTCGCGACCAGTGGATAACTAGCCCAGCGCGGTAACCGCTCTGCCATCAACCCATCTAAGAACCATCTATCATAACATTACTTATATTTTTTACATCTGATTCATATCATAGGGATATCTATAAGAAATATATTGAGATCCGAAGGTAAGCATACAATAATGTATCAGAAAAAAACTTATGTTCCAAAAAAGTACGTTAAGGAGAATAATAAATTGTTGGAATGTTATTGTTTTGAAGTTCATTATATTGAGTTTTCAATAAGTTATAGAATCTTGCATTTTTTTAACGTATACCTATACATATTACGTACACCTACATATATCTGTCTCTACAAGTACTAGAGCATATTCTTAATTGTGACTTAAGCATAGGTAAGGGAAATTATCCTATTTCATCCTTCCAGTTCAGTTCTCAGTTTCCTTACCATATCCTAAAACTCATTCACCCGATCAATGTTCTCTTCATGGAATTATATATAAAATATTTATACAATTCAGTGAAACATTACCTATTTAAACATTACTCATTTCTTTGTTAATTGTGTAACTTGATTTTGATGTATTTTGTATAAAAACTGTTATGTTTCCGAATATAATAACAATTAACAGGTACTGATTAACAATTAACAGGTACTGCTATGTCAAACATTAATTTAACACTCACCCAATAACAAGTTTCATCATATTGGAGACTTACGATATTAATTGTCTTACAGATCCAGACTAAAAACACCATTAAAAACTGTATATCCATCGGGAATCGAACCCAGGACCTTTGGCTCGGCAGTAATATATCCTAACCTGCTGGGTCATGAGTGCAATTTATTTATTTTCTTCGTTTGTTATTCTGTCAAATATGAGCAATGTAAGATTTGTTCAAATTAGTGCACTTTGTATATTTCATTCGGCAAAACTTGTATTTTAAAGGGTTAAACGTTCATGAAACAAAGTGGGTAGGAAGCAAATAAAAAGAATGTGTCATCACTAAGGGTTAATGGGATTCAATATTGTTAAATTAGGGTAACCTTAATATCAAACTTTGTTTTAATATGTACATATTATATGAAAATAAAATATCAATTCGATCATTTATATTCACATGTTGGTTTTGTTTTTCTTAGAAAAAAATATACAATGTAGTGTCAACTATAGAAATGTTTATTTACGCCATCTTTCCGCAATAAATTTGTTACACAGCCACATTATTTTTATAGCAAATTTAGTATTCTCCTTAAATATATTATATATTATATCCTTGTTATTTGATATTTTTAAATGGTTTTAACATTGCCTGTGTTTCTTTAGATACGGATACTGTTTATATGGTATAGGATTATCCAATAAATAATTGTGTATATACTTGTTCAAAAAAATGCGAAAAACATACAGCTCTACAGGAAATTTCAATTTTAGCAAACAATAGAATATCTTCGCTTTCTTTCTGATTGTTTACTTTTTCTCCAACATTTACGAATTGTGTTTATTTTAGAAACAGATTTTCATATTTTATTTTTACAGTTGTGTTCATTTCGAGTCTGTCTTTAATTTATAACAATCTCATGTACCTACCACGGAAGTTTAAATTGTTTCGCAAAATGAAAGTGTTCGTAATAAGGATTAATTTTAAATCAATGACTTCCAAGTACTTTGGAGATTTGAGCTTCGCTAATCTAGACAAAGTTTATAACACTCTCCTTCAGTTTGTTTAGAATATATTAAATCCGTACAGTATGGAAATGAGTGGTCGTTTTTCAAGAGATTTTCATTTAATAATGAAAGACTACTGTAGTAAATAATGTAGGTATATTCAAAAAATTCAAGGCTGAATTTTCTGAATGAATCACGAAGTTTTTAATACAATACACTTTTTATATAATACAAAAGCCATACTAAGTGGTTTAATTAACTCCTTTTGAGACATAGGCTTGTAAAAAATTACAATAAATTAAAGAATAAAATAAAAAAAAAATATTTCCTTTTTGTTTTTATGTAGCTTTTTATTTGTTTTGAAAATTTTGTTTAACCTTTTGTGCACAATCCTTACATGTAATTTATTCATTTGTCTTCATATATGTAAATGTTAACCTTAGTGATCAAATGTTTTATGTATTATTTAGTAGATGAGCATTATTTGGTGCATGTAACATTACAAAATAGATACTCCCCATTTTTTAACACGAGATTTTATCTCAATTAAAGAGGGTTATTATGAAACATATCATGGAACTTGTACACCATGATAAATGTTATGTATAAATATGTAAATTGTTATTGATTCGATTAATAAATTAAAAAAAAAATATCAGCGAGAATCTCGTTAAACAAATCAAAGATTTGCTTACTCAAAAGCTAGAGCGTGTTTGGGATTTATTTTCCTTCTTTGAAGGTAGCTGTTTATTTTACCCCAATAAAAATAACATTGGAAGTGTGTCAAACGAAAATACCACTATGCAGTGGCGCTGCAGAGCATAATATGAAAATTGCCCTTGGGCAGAAACATTATACAAAAGAAGGTAACCAGAGCCTAGTCGGTTCCAAATATAAAAATGTACACTAGTCAAATCGATTCAAGACGTTCAGCAATTTCAAATGATATTTGCTGGAAATGACAGGTAATCTTTATAATATGAATGAGAATCATAAAAATCTAAGTACTTTTACACCCTTTTATTTAACTGCACATGTCTGTCCATACTGAATTTTTTTTAATAGATTTTAACTAACTTCCCGAACAGTTAGAGCTTTTATTGATTCATCTGATATTTAGATAAAATTGAGTAATTTTGTATTTCATATAAACTAAATAATAATGTTATGATTGCTGCATATTATTTTTATGATTTCATTTGACAGTAACATTTCAACGTGAAGAAAACTTTGAAAGGGGTGTCCTAATTTTTTTTTATTAAATAAATCCAGGAATTGATTTTTTAAATTAAATATAATATTATTTTTTTAATTTCTCGGCTGTGATATTTAATAATTGTAACCGTTTAATAATCCCGAGTTTCATTCCCGAGGGGAGATCATAGTTTTTCCAATGCAATTTAATATAAAGAGGAGACTCTGGACCATATGTTTTTTAATTGTAATAACCGGTCTTATATCAGTATTTTGTGTCAATTCTTGATCGACACTATTCATACATCTCCAATTCATATCTCCCATCTTTTAATAATTAAAAAATTTATTCTTGTTGTAAAAAAATCTTTATTGAACTTTACTATTCTCCTAAAACTGCGCCTAACCTTCCTTTTTATTAATATTTGAATTCAAGGCATATATCACTCTAAATAGGGTGAATTGCTATATAAAACAAAACAAAATAGTTGTGAATTTATTGAGATGGATGGAACACATTAAGATGGTTTGGCCACATGGGGAGAATGAATGATGAACGCCTGACGAAGAAAATATACATTGCGGAAAGGAATGGAATGAGAGGTCGGGGCCGCCCAAGGAAGAGATGGTACGTCCATGTGAACGATATTTTGAAAGACGAAAATGTCAAAAGCATGAATAACAGACGAACATGTATAAGACGATGTATGAATGTCGACGAGGCGATGAATGCATGTCAAGATAGAAATAAATGGCGTTCGGTTCTCTCTGCCTACCCCGCGAGGGACATGGCGTGATGGTATGTATGTATGTAAATTTATCTCACAGCCATTCACATTGACGATATTTTTCCTCAAGTGATATGAATTCATAACAAATATTTATTTTCATTGTTTATTATGTTTTCAATTATTTACAATAAAATATTTCATTCCAATGCAGGTTTTATTAATTTTGAAACAATGTCAGTTTTTTTGAGGGTCTGAGGATTTTTCGAAACGTTCATAATTATTACATCGAGTGTATGTATGTTAAGACTGCAAATAGCTGACAGCATGGAAACTGTGGCCTACATATCTGGTATAAGCGATTCAGCACTTAACATTTGACATTTGAGACAAAAGGAAGTAACGAGGATTCTTGAACCCTACAAAGTGGTGCGGTCATGATGCCTCTACAGTTTGACACATTAAGATGTTCCAACATTTAAGAAAATATCATTTGGCGCTGTTATCTGTGTTCAGCGTAATTTATCTCCCTCTGAGGTGGCTGAATACATTTTATAAGTGGCTGATGAAACTAACAATTTGCAATTTATTGTTAACCGTCTCTGGGATATTGGAATACAAGTCTATAAGATTTATTGCGTAAATCAACTATTTTCGCTTAAAGCCTCGTTGAAATGTATCCAAAAACATTGATCAATAAATTATGTAATCTTGAGACGTACAATCTCGTAAATACATTTGAAATCTGAGTCAAAGAAAGATAAATCGAAACTACATGTAAACATTTGTGTTTTATATATTTTATACATACCTATTTTTAGTTTTCAAAGGCGGCCTTAACACCTTACAGGTTTGAAAAAAATGTAGACCATTTTTTTTATGAATATTTTATGAATACATTTTTTTATTAATATATTATGATGTGTAGTGGTTGTCCCAAAACAAAGTACTTAGAAGAGTACTTCATTACGTAGTGGAGAGATGGCTGAAGGACAAAGAAGAAGTGGAGTGGAGATATATATGATATTTTTGCCTATTTTGACTTTCCATTTAAAGCGAATAAATCTGTTAATAATTTTTGACACATTTTTTTTTTCAAAACAAATTAATTAGATTCCCATAAGTTACCCATTGAAAGTCAACTGTTTCAGGTATATTTGCCTCGTTCAGCGAATGGAGGAACGCCGAACCCCAAAGAAGATTCTCGAAACATGACCGAAGGGAAGATGAGTTATGGGGAGACCCAAGCTGAGGTGGATGGTGGATGGTACAGGAGGATTTAAAGATGATTGGCGTTGCAAACTGGAGAACGCAGGCGATCGGCCGGTCTGTGGACATCTTCAAGGTCCCATTAGTCACGCGGATTTTTGATCTCGAAGAACAATTTTATTGTCATAGTTATGGCGCCTTACTATTGTTAGATTCCCAGTAGGTTAACATTTTACAGAGATCTTGGTCATACGTCTGATGTTTCTTATTTAAAAAGTCCACGAGCGTGAATCTTCCATTCACATTCGTTGATTGTACTTTTGCACTATTGTGCCGAGATTGCTAATCTAGAGGGCTCCATGAGCTACTTTTCGTGCTATGCATTTTTTCTTATCGTTCGCTTAGCGTTCTGTGAAGGGGCCGTTTACAGTCCCCATATGCAGAACGGGTGGTGGTGGAGGTAGCGAAAAAAAATATCTATTAATTGTCAGAAATAAAGTTAGAATCTTACCGACTCCCGAAATTCCATTACTGTCACAGCTCTTCTCGTACAGCCTCTGCCTGGATAGGTATAGTCTTGCTAGTGGTTTCATCTCCACACCAGATGCGTCGTAGAAGGGTGAGCGAGGATCGTTGGGGTGGTTGGGTGTGATACGACGGATCACGTCTCTCGGTGTGGTCGGCTGATCTGGTGACTGAATTAAGACAATTTAACATTAGGATATATGTATTATAATAAATGTGATGCATCACTTCAAAAAAACTTATAGAGTATGGGAATATCTATGTTCTTGTTACAAGAACATACCTATACACAAACGAAAATATACCAAATACAGTACTGAATCAGTAATTCAGTGGAAGCTGGTTCGAAATCTGCTTTGATCGATTTCAGTCATCATTTTCCCAAATAAGCGTTTGCTTATTTGGGAAAAACGAAATAGGATGTTTATATTCTTGTTATAATTCATTTAAAAATATATATTCTTTGTGGTAAAACAATTTTTGATAAAATAATAATGTAAGATGGAGATATTGGGAGTAGAATGAATATTATTAGGACACATTGAACTAATGAATTGTTTCAAACATACAAAACTGAAAGAAATACAATGAGATATGCCTTATGGTCGGCAGAGAAAAAAAATCATATAAATGGGAGTTTTAAAGGTAGGAATGTACGAAATAAAAAATAAAAAATAAATAAATAAGAATTATAGTTTGAGACGATGCATAAAGCGAAAATGTTTATGTCATGATTGTGTGACGTGTGGTTCTTTCTGCTAACTCCGATAAAAGAAACGACTTTATGGTATATAATATGTGCATTTATGTAAAGGCATGTAATTACTTATTTTTGTTATAATTTAAAAACAACTAAGGTATAATGCTTTGCAGAACAATTACTGCAAGTAGTAGACTGGAGGAAAGCAGCAGGAGACAAGAGGAATTGGAGGCTAGGATTGATGGATGCCAAGGCTCGATATGGGCTGTAGAGCCATCGAAGAAGAAGAAGAAGGTATAATGCTTTCATTTAGTAAAATACATTAAATTACTGCGAATAAATAAACCTTTTTGAAAGAGAAAATAGAATTAAAAAGAGGAAAAAATATAAGAAGATATTCATAAATTAAAGTGAACAAAAACTTTGTTTTACTTTTGACAAAATCTAACCATTGATGTAAAAAGAAATATTTTAATAAAATTTACGTAACTAAAAAAAATCTTTTGTTTTTATAAAAGTAGGACTAAACAAAATAAGCACTAAAAGGAAAAAAAATATTCTTAAGCCAAACTAAAAATAAAATTATCTCGTATTACGGGACCAAAATAGATTTGAAAAATATGAAAATTTATGTTTTAAAATAAAAGTTGTTGAAAGGCGATGAACGATACAAATATCTGTTATGTAAAATAGAAGTAGATGAAATACAAAATTATTTTAACTTCTTGATTTTTAATGTAAATATTAATTTAATTATTTTTTTAAGATAATGAATATATCCTTGTAAAAAGTACATAAACATCCTCATACATTGCTTAAATTAAGCATAAATGCTTGTGCTATAGCGAAACGAAATCGGTCGTGGCAGGATTACTAATCCAGCTCGCTAGCCGCTTTGCCACCAAAAACCAAAATGTTTTAATCAATAAATAAAATATGGCATGAAGGAGCATAGATTTGAAATTTGTTTTGAAGCGAATGCAGAAACTTACCTACTTATAACTATAAAATTGCATGGAAAATATATTTAAATATATGTAGTGCATTCGCAATAATATTTATTTGGTGTTGGTAAGATTTTTTAGTGTTGCTAGATGCAAGAAACTAAACATTGGCAGATGTGATATTGTAACAGATTACGCAATTTTAGAAAAATGAATTCTGTAGCAATCGTCGCGAATAATAAAAGTTGTTTATTGACATACCCCAAAAAAACAATAATATGAGTTATAAATTTATTTATAAAAGCAAAGTTTGCATAAATAAAGAGAGTAGCAAAATATTTAAAATTTTAGGAACTTTGTAGAATTAAATTCGTCAGATTGGCAACTATGCAAGCTTACCAATACTTACCAATACGAGTCAATAAGTCCGCCATTTTTATAATCCAATATAATATCGAATATTTTTTTAATTGCATATACGCAAACATTGGATTTTTTCCCTGTCGGGAGTCAAATGATATTTTCATTGACAAACTTTGTTTACAAATAAACTAATTTCTCAATAGATGGCGTTACAAAAAAGGTTTCTTGGTTACTTCATAGATGGCAATAGTATAATTCCTTATTTTCAGGTGCATTGTTACACATTATTCAAATATATAGAACTTTCAAAAATTACATTGATAAGGGAACTCAATAAGAAGTCATAATTGGTCACAGCCGATGACAGGTCGTAAGCCCTGTAAATGTCTTGAGTTCCTGGTTCTTCAATAATATCCCAACTTCGTCTCTATTGAGATGTCAAAAAGTGTTAAATAAATGCACTTTAAACGGATTTTTTACTATAAACTTACAGATCAAATTACAGATTTTCCCAGAAATGTTACCGCGTGCTATATCACCGCTTTTAAAAATAAATACTTTCTTTCATACCTCAGGGATAAAAAATATTATCATCTATTCCTAAAACTATTGATAAGTACAAAATATTATTCTCTCATTTCGATGCATGTTCCGTAGCTTAAAAAGATTTCAAGTGTTCAAAATAAACATAAATTGGTGAATGCGATGGTGATGTTTAACTTACAATGTACGTAGGGCCACTGTCAGTCCCGGCATCCCACGGATACAGATTGAGAACCTTGGACTCTACCCACGAGCAATTTGGCTGACACAGTTCCAGTCCAGAAACTCCGACTATCCAGTCTGGTGAGGGATCAATCATGGAGACGAGGGACATCAAATGATGGCGGTTGTCAACTCTGAACACAGCAAATGTCTTCCCATTCAAGTTTGGGTAAGATATTCCTCTGGCCTTTATTATGGTGCGGATGTGGTTACTCTGTGACAAATAAAAATATCCACAATCAGACACTTTAAATCATTAAATAAATCATTACTATTTTTTATCCAGAATTTGGAATAAAATATGATATCTAATTAATTACAACATAATTTTCCTACATACTCTCAAACGAAAAATAAGTTCACCTAAATACATAAGGAAAACAAAATATATCGTTGGGTAAAATATTCATAAAAATTTGAAATTTAATAATAACACAAATTTAAATATTTATTTATTTATTTAGTATTGGTTCTCGGGCAATTAAAAGGTACTGTGTCAAATATTTTTTTAACACGCACCCAATAACAAGTTGCCACATTCTGGAGACTTACAATATTAATCGTCTCAGATCCAGACTGAAAACACAATTAAAAACTGTGTCTCCACCAGGAATCGAACCCAGGACCTTTGGATCAGTAGTCAGTTACCCAAACAATTGAATCAAAAAGGCCGACTATATTAATTGGGTGTTAAATGTGGCTAGTTAAATTTAACACAAAAACATTATATCGAATAAAATTTGATTAGGTTCAACCATAGGTTGACAAGCAAGTACAATAACTCAAGCAGAATAAATTAATTCTGTAGTATTTGTCGCAAAGTGAGAATAATAAAAGTTGTTTTTTGACATACCTCCAAAAACAAAAAAACGAGTTAATTTCTATGTAAATTTAGAGAGTAGGGAAATATTTAAAATGTTGGCAACTCCGTAACAAATTTCGCCAGATTGTCAACTATCAATTGCAAAATTACCAACACAAAAACACGAAAGGATTTATTTTTTATAGTGAATGCACATTACGAGGGACCCTAGTAGTGCTTTGTTATAAAAGTGAAAAATCTTCCTTCAAAGAATTCTCTTTGTTACTTATTTAGTAATAAATTGTTTAATTTCCGTATTGAAAAATTTACTGCTTCATTACTTATAAAATATACGAATTCATTTAAACCTTTTACGAAGTACTTTGAGTCATCCTGATTACTGTTGACAAAAAGTTTTAGAGTCTAGGGGATGAAATATAGGAGCACTTCAAGAAGTTGCAGGGTTAAACCAAAATAAACTTTAGGCGAAGTAGCGCAGTCGAGGCTCATTACCTTCAGCAACCTCAGCAAAGATAGTTAAGAAAACTTTTATTCTAGGAGACGAAGTGAGACATTCTCTTTGGTACTGTAGACATCAGGGTCTAATTCAAGAGAAAAGAGTGAGATATAGAAATTAAATGTATATGTTAAAACTTATTTTTTTATTATGATTGATACAATATAATTAAGGACCATGATTATCTATATCGTTAAGATATGATATTAAATATAACTAAAATTATCGCATATTGTATTATCTTACTGGTTGTTCTTCAAAATCAAAGGTATTTATTTAGTAGATTGAAGTGGAAACGACAAGAGTGGTGTGTTATGGTGTTACTTACATATCTATCTTAAATACGTTATATATTTTATTTATTAAAATATATATGGATAAAATATTTGTTTATCCGTATTTTATCTAGCTATTCCTACATTGATACATTAAACTGAAGGTATATTGTTTTACAGAAGATTAATGTAATTAATAAGTATTATGTTATTACTCTAGGGGATAATAATATGCGATCCCAAACAAGATTAGCATAGTGGAATTGTTTGATATTCAATTTACAAGATAAGCTAGTGAATATGAACTTTTTCCTCACTAGATTATGATGATATACACTTTAAATAATATACCTTTATATTATCAACAATCCTACATTAAGTCAACTATGAACTATTTATTTATTTAAGGGACAAATACATTCTTATAAGATAAACAGTAAAAATACTATGAAATAAAAAAAAGACAGACCAATTACTTTATGTATGTTCGTTTAGGAGGGGGGATAGAAAATGATATTATATTTGCAATTGCGCTTGCCTAAGAATTAGTCTGCAAGATAATTTAATTAAGATAAAAGCATTAATATAAATGAATTGACAAATACTTTAGTTTAACAAAATTATAATATTATTAGGAGTTAACTTTATGACACATTTTAAACAATTTTATTTATTTAGTTAGATCACGTATGAGCTATTTCATATGACGGATTTCTACGTGATCGCTGCAAGGAAAAACCGATTGCTTTGATTGATTTTGAATAGAGTGAATTATTATGAATGAAATAGTTTGAAACAAAACTGTTTGTTTCCTTGAAAAATCGATCTAATACTTCACAAATAACATCACACTAAACTTACTAATCTGTGACAAGATATATAGTTGAATAATTAAAGGTGGCTAATTGATTTATCTAAATGATATTAAATTATTTAGAACATTGCACAGATCTTAAAGTATTACCAACTGCTGGGTCGATTCCGACATTTGTACATACCATGTAAAATTGAATTTGTAATATTGTCAATATGAAAATCTATCTACAAGTTGTCGTGTCATAAAATGGTGAAAATTTCAAAGTGGTATACAGCGTGTGAATCAATTTAACTAAATTAATGTATCCAATGGAAGGGAGCGCAATTCTGTGTGATAACGAGTTGGCACTGAAGGCCTATATCTGTGTGATAACGAGTTGGCACTGAAGGCCTATAGGCACTATAAAACGATCTTATAATTTCGGTCATCCTTTAAATTCTGCGACCCGTGTTATTTGAAATCGTCTATCCTATTTCAACAATAAATTCTGAATCGATATAACTCAAGTTTTGTGCCCGTATCCCAAAATAATCCCCCAAAACTATTTAACTTGATTCGAGGATGGCGTCTATATCGTCTATACCGTTTGTATCTCTATTATGTATAAGACATTATTATAATTTAGTTTTCAGCATAAAAGTTTATCTGTGACCTTGAATTAATATTAATTACTGAAGTTATTTATTTAACACTAGTTAATTGAGATTATAAATTTTTAATGTAGTTTCTTCCGTCTCTGGGTTCTCTCAAATCTCTCCAGAGTTCTCTATCTCTATCGTCTGTATTAAATCATCGGCAACTCTCTTTATATCATCGGACTACCGCGTAGATAGTCTTCCTCAGGTGGTCTCTGCTTCCTACTTCTCTTGTCCTCGCTACTACCACCACCACCCGCTCTGAATGTGGGGACTATAAACGGCCCCTTCACAGAACGCTAAATGAGTGACAAAAAGAAAATGCATAGCACGAAAAGTAGCTCATAGAGCCCTCTAGATTAGCAATCTCGGCACCATATGTGCAAAAAGAACTATCGATGTATGTGAATAAAATATTCACACTCGTGGACTGTCATCGACTTCAGATCTTTTCAAATGTAAAGCATTTGTGACTAAGTAAAGCATCTGTGTCAAAGCAAGGTGTGACTAAGATCTTTTTAATAAAATAGACTTAATGGGAATCAACCTGTAGTGAGGCACCATATCTATGACAGAACTTAGATATGGTGCCTTACTATTCTTGTCCTCACGTGGTCTCCATTCTAAAATCTTATTTGTCCATCTTTGATCCTTTAGTCCTGCGATATGTCCCGGTCGTGGTCACATCATCTTTGCCAATCTTTCGTCGATGTGAGTAAGTCCTGGGGGGGAAACTCTGGTCAACAGGCGGAATCAAAACCATTCACGATATGGGTACATCATAAGATATTATAGAACTCCATTATATAATTAAATCCATGATATGGGTAAACGTGGATGGTTTCCATTCCGCCGGTTGACCAGCCTTGCCACTCTGATCTTCAGATTTCTGAATTTCTCACTCTATATGAGAGTTTGAGATTCAGCATGGCTCTTACATGTTTTCGCACGGTATATGTTTATGTTTATCCGCCATCGATCTATGTTTATGTTTATCCGCCATCGATCTATGTTTATGTTTATCCGCCATCTATCTATGTTTATGTTTATCCGCCATCGATCAATGTTTATGTTTATCCGCCATCTATCTATGTTTATGTTTATTCTCCATCGATCTATGTTTATGTTTATCCGCCATCTATCTATGTTTATGTTTATTCTCCATCGATCTATGTTTATGTTTATCCGACATCGATCTATGTTTATGTTAATGTTTATACGCCATCGATTTAACAAAATTTTAAGCAGGTAAGATAAACATAATATTTTATTATGTAATACAAAAATATCACCATATTTCATTAAGGCACCTTGCAAAACTCTGAGGGAATACATACATAGATAAATAACATAAGAACATAAAAATAAAAATAAAGAATATGTTTTTGATTCTGCATAAAATATATTATTTTTACGTCGATAAGAAGTCGATTACGATAAGGCGAAATAGCTACCGAGGGAAAAAGAATATATTGTTTTATTTTTTTAATGTAAAATGGAATTCTACCAAATAAATAAGCCACAATCGATTTACATAAGAACATAACACACAAATATGTATGTAGCAACTTACGAAGCAAGTACAACACTGGTTAGTTGGAAGAAATTGCTATACGGCAATAAACTCGCAACTTGCTCAGAGTGCAAGGATGTGTTTATTATTATTATTATTAACATCAAGGTCCTTAAAAGGAAGATTTTTTGCCAAGAAATTAATATAATAAAGAATCTCAACAGATAATGGAACATTAAATAAAACGTAGTTTATCAAAATCTTTCATGTTGAGTAAAAAAGTTCATAAAGCAAACTGATATCAAAAGTTGTAAACTTCAGATAATTTTAATTTATACCACGCTGCGGTTCAAGAGGTTAATTAAATAGGCAAAGAGCGATGTTGGTTGGTTGGTAAAACCTTATTATGATCAAAGTGCACTTCAGGTTGACCTCAATATGGAAATTATCTCAATGCAACGTCTTTAGTTTTTATCAGGCAATAAGACCTTTTTAAAACTGAACCAAATGCATTAAAATTATCTGCTGTACCTATAGGTATAATGAAAGTCTGCGAATGATTTTAGAAAAATGAAAATAAAATATCTAATTAGCAATTTTTTAAGCTTTCATAATTTATTTTAGTTTTTGTATTAATATAAAACAGAATATGGAATATGGAATACCTGATATGACGGTCTTTTAGTCTGTATAAGCACAAGCTAAGGAATTACATATAGAATAAATATTCTACAAGCAGAGAGTGTATTAGTTATTTGACAACTCTATAAAATGATTTAATTTAAAATTATGCATAAAGGTTTTCATTGAAATGATTACGAATAGTCTATTTTTTTAATCTTATTAACGACAATGCACATAACGATACGCACAAAACCACTATACGTATCTTGGCGTAAAATGGTTTAACGAACTGTTGCTTGAGCAGAGACATACGATAATATCATCACCACCAAATTCTGGTGGTGATGATATTATCGATCTAAAAAAATTTTATGTAGACATAAAGAGGGTTTGTGAAATTTTATGTAGACATTGTTGTTGTATATGTATGTAGGTATTAGACGCTTATTTGATTATTCATAATTGTTTTATAAATATTGTTTTTTTGTTACATATACATTATACATATATGTAGGTATGGCTATTTTTTAAGAATGTTTTTTGTTACCTTTGATTAATTTATGACTTTGTTTGTTGTTCTATATATTATGTATGTAAATAGTTGCAACTTCCTTCAAAACACGAGTATATTTCTTTTTGAAGGAAGTCATTTATTTTTTAAATGAATATGTCCTTGTTAAACAAGTACATATACATCTTCCTTCCCTAAAATAAGCATAAATGATTGTGCTATAGGTGAACGAAATCGGTCGAGGCAGGATTCGAACTCACGACCACTGGATTACTAGCCCGGTGCGCTAACCGCTCTGCCATCGACCAAAGTGAATCATATTATAAAGTGTTTTAATTTCCTTTTAGCTATGTAATTTTTTTATGTAAAATGTGTTTTTTGTAATAAATAAAATGCAAATAAATAAATATTGACAAAAACGAGTAATTTTAATATTTGCATGGCATTTATTTCCACACGAAAAGCTTTAATGTCAATAAATAAATAATAAACACTTTCTTCCAGTAAAAAGTTATTTAAAGAAAACCTTGGAAGCAAACGCTACACAAATGGAAAATAAATTTTCTACAAATGAAGTGATTAACGCTACCTAAAAATATAAACACACTTCTCAAAATAGCGTCGTGAAAACTCCTAAATTTTCCATGCTCAAAACATTCCTAACGTATTACGTTTATTTTCAGCACTTTGGTAATTCAATAGAGTGAATAAATATATGGGGCACCATTATTTTCTCCGCTTCTATACAAAAGGTAGGAATACGTACATATTCATAATATATAAAGAAATATAAATACATACCTAAGTCGCATAATACATGCGCACATTTGGTGTCATAGGTACAACCTGGTTTTTTTTTTATCTTACTTATTATTCATTGTTTTAAATTCTACCTCTTCAATTTTGCAACTCACACATGTCACACTACCGGGTTTTCAATTAATTGGTATCCGTGGCTTGAACACGTAAAAAACACATGCGCGAAATATTTATATCTATTTAACATAAAACGAAAGATGGGTCGTTAGCAGAGCGGTTAGTGCATTGGGTTAGTAATCCAGTAGCCGCGAGTTCGAATCCTGTCTTGACCGATTTCGTTCACCTATAGCACAACCAAACGTAAGGAAAAAATTTTGGCCACCTATTGTCTAATTTAGCAAAGATCCAAATCATATAATATAGTCGAACGGGGAACTTTATTTTTATTCAATTCTGCTTTATATTTTCGTAAATGCTGCCAACCATGCTTTTTCAAAAATATTTTTTAAGGGTTGTTAAAAAATAACAGATTATGAATAATTTGAATTGTTAATAAATAACAAGTAGGTATAAATTATGCAATTGATTGATTGTTAGCAAAACTCTCTAACACCCATGGTTTGGGGATAATGAATGGTTCATTCGGAGAAACATTTCAGAAGTAGTTATTTTCACATTTATCATACCCCCATTTTATAAGAACAAGGCATTAGAATCATGCATTTTTTTCGTTAATTATCATGCCATTATTAAATTATTAAAATAGTGGGTTGTGGCCAAGGCTAAACTCCTCACTAAAAAGTCACTCAATAAAGATTCAAAGTTTGTATAGATAATTTTCAGCAATTTTGTGAAATGAGTTAATTTAATATTTTTTTTATTTAAATATTTTATTATGAAAACTTGATATTTCTTCAATACCATTTTATGAAAGTGATGTGCCTTTTTACCAATTTGAAAATAAAATTTTCAAAATATAAGTTTCCTGAGCACTCGAAACCAGATGCACTCAAAATTGAGAAACACTGTTCAGATATCCTTCAAAATCTAATGATTCTATGAATCGAATGAGTACTTTAGTCTATAATCGATACAGTTAAATGAACACGCCGTACATAGCATACACACATATACATTGTGATGAAACTTTCAGAATACAATCTCAGCATGATCTGCAAAAAAAAATAACCTTCAAAATTGCGAAATCATACTCCCCACTCTATCCCCTTGGGTTAGTGAGGAGTAAAAATACTTTTTTTTTTACTATATCTTTTGAATCATTAAGACTTGATTGTTATTATTCGAATCAAATGTTTGTTATATGTGATTATTGACGGAATAAGAATGGCAACAATCATTGACACCACATTGAAGCAAGTATCTTACCAAATCACCCAAGCTCTGTGTTATTCTGCCTTTATCGGATGCGGCATGCTGAAAACACAAATTAACTAACTACCTCAGGATTCCGTTTGCCCACCTCTGCCTTTAGTTCACTCTCCAGCACCCTCGTGGCTCCGTGCTCAGCCAACTGCCTCAGTCCTTCGCTGGCGTGTCTCCCGTAGTCCCAGAATCTATAGTCAGCCGCGTGAGAGGCTCCAATCACATCACTGAACCTCGTCAGCCAGCCGTTCATTGGAAAGTCTTTGGGGTGAGTGTGCCTCGACCACAGACCTTCAAACGTCACCTAAAGAAAGTAAAATCATTGCATTTTATAATTTTTTTTGGAAACAGACGGTATTTATGAATATAGTAAACTTTTAAAAAATCTAGTACCTACCTACAAGAACATGAAAAATAAACATTATTTTATTAAATATATTTTATTTACCATAACATTAAAAATGGTCATGGCAGAATACGCATGAAAGTAGAATAAACGCGGTTGAAATGAGTTTGATAGAATAGTATTAGTAAAATTATGTATGATAGAATTAAAAACGAGGATATTTATTTATTTATTAAGTGGACAACATACAGCGCATAAAAAATTATATGAAATATCGATGATTTAAGAAAAATACTAAAGCCAATTACAGGTTGTCACTGGAGTTATTGTAGTATACTAAGATAAGTTAGGAATAGTTACATATTATGGTGAGATATATTGTGATAGATGTGTGAAATTATATATACATAAATGTGTGCAGTATATTAAGTGTTGAGTAAGACATTGAAAGAGATATCGAAAGTAAGATGAAAATTAATGCCCTTAGGTGATTTGGCTACATAGAAAGAATAACTGATGACCGTCTAATAGGAACGAAAGAGGAAAGAAAAGTAGAGGTCGTCCAAGGAAAATTTGGCACGATCACATAAATGGAAATCTGGAAGATGGAGACGTTAAAAGTAAAAATAAAAAAAGAGCGTATATGAGAGGATACATGGACGTGGATGAAGCAAGAAAAGTATGTCACGAGAGTGGGATCTGAAAAGTGAAACTAGTAATTTTTAATTTAATTACAGTAATTTATAATACCTACATCAAGAGCCTGCAACTACTAGACTCACCTCATAGTATTAAGGCTGTTTCTTTTCTGTGTAAGGATATGTATGCACAACGGGTAACAACGATTGGATACTAAGAACCCTGAGTACTGGTGACCTTTGCAGATAACAGCCTTCAAAGTGTGGAAATTGGTATTTTAATATGTCGATGTTTAAAACGCTGAAACACGTTATTATTACCAACATTTTAAATAATATGAATTTTCATATTCCTAACATGAGAAATAATGGGTGCCCACAAAAATACTAGTATCCCCTGTTTCACTCCCATTAGTTTTTTTAAACAAAAATAAGACCAAAATTATGTCCTTTATCAGATGCAATCTATCATTTTGGTAAATGAAATAGATTTTTTATTCAATTTTAGTACATAAAGGTACCATCTACCTACTGACGAAGCAAGCGGGTTTATTATTGGCATAAGTTTGGATGTAGTTCATACAAATAATTCGTACTTAAAAAGAGAGGAAAAAAAAATATTAATTATTTCTTTCCATTTTGTGTTTATTTCAAAAAAAATTACTCACGTTCCATCGCAAGTCCATCATTTTTTATTTGACGATTGGAAATCGGCTAAGACCAATTTGTATTCGTCCAACAAAGTACTGTTCTTGAAGTGATTGTTTATATTAAACCAAAAATTCATACCACCACCATGATTGGCTATTGTCTATCCTATTTCCTTTCCCCCTGATACTTACCACACCTTAAACCGCAACCCTTATCCTATTCAATCCACAACACTGACTTATAATAATACCTGATTACGAGGGTTTAACTTATTCCGGCCCCTCGTTTCAGCATTAAACTATTCCCTTGAAAACATTTCCAAAAATATTCCATCAAGTTTAGTAAAAAAAATCACTCCAGTAGAGTGTAGTTCCGCATTTTCTTTTTCTAAAAAGATGTATTTTGGTTTAATATTATTTTACGGAATATACGAAAAAGCTTTATGGTATTTTATGGACATAATGCAGAAACTTGAAACTAAAAACCATTCTCATGAAATGTATCGAAAGTTCTTTAGAATTGTATGGTACGAGAGGGAAAGATCTTAAACTCTGATAAGTGAAGAGAAAAATTAAATTTCAAGGAAAACTTTCACCATTCACTTTCCTTACAATGTCAACCAGTAGAAGTTTAGTACAAAAGTATTCATTACAATTTATAGAAGGAAACAAGTGAAAATATGTCTGGACGTGGAATGTGCTTTCAGAATTCATCTATTTACAGAAACAAATTATTCAAAGCTACTTAACTAAAATACGTATTAACAGAAAGAAAAAAATATTTAAGTAAAAAGGGAATTTATGTAGTTTTATATACCTATGTCTATTACCAATTATGTTATATTTTTTAGTAGAATACCCTTTTTATAAAAGTGACGAGATAACTTCACATAGCAAACACCTCATTAGTCACCTTATTACACATCCTCATCCACTACACATTTACAGCACGTTCCAGTACGTAATTACTTAATAATGAATTTGCTTGTCACATGTAATTGACAATATGTAGGAATAGTTTCATGAAATGTATATTGTAAGTTAATAAATTGTAACTTTTCAGCTATTATTGTTTGTGTGTAAATAATTATGTAAACAAAAATTTATATAAACTATTTCACGTCATAATATGAAGGTAAACTAGCAAAATCATTAAAACAATATAAATAAACCAAATCTAACCTTTAACCTCGAGTTTAAGTGGAAAAATATATACCAAACATTGAAGAATACTCTTATTGTAGTCCATCATAGATATATATACAAATGTATGTTTGTAATACTAATAATAATATGATTTATAAATATTTTTTTAAGAATACCTCACATCAAGTGCGCTGTATTCTACAAATAAAATCTTATTAATATTCAATTAAAAAAATAGTAATTTAACCAAATATAAAAAAAACCTTGGTTACGTACGCAAAGCCAACTGTTTAAGTTGGCAAATTTGTTAAGAAATAAATAAAATATTTAATTAACTGTACATAATATATATAAATATACTTAGTACAATGTATCCTTTTCTTTTGTATGCTGAAGTCTTGTGTTTAGTAATGATATTTCTTACTAACATACTGTTTTCAACTTCACTTATTTATTTGTAGATACACTTAATTTTTTTAATGATCGTTTACCTACCTCATATTTAGCTTCATCGCAAGCACAGCATTTTCCGATGATTGGTGGCTGTGTGTCTGAAGACTCGGCTATGTTTTCGCACAGAGTCTTGCTGAGAGGACCTTGGTCCATGTACCATATGTCATGATGCTCTATTACTGTGGCCTTTATCGTTACACAACCACTTCCGGCTGATGGAGCAGTCCATAAAGCCTATAACAAAAAATATATTTAATTTTCAATATTACTTAAGAAAAACAAACTTGATCGCAATTCTGGGAAGTATTTTATTTTTATTTTGTATTAGGTACTTCTCAGGCAACTAACACGCACCCAATCACAAGTTGCCACATTCTAGAGACACGATATTTAGCGTCTCACAGATCCAAGCTGAAAACACAATAAAAAACTGTATCTCCACCGGGAATCGAACCCGAGACCTTTAGCTCAGCAGTCAGATATCTAACCAACTGAACCACGAAGGCCGACAAAGAAAGTATCCTTGTTCAACGTTTCGTGGTCATTAATATACGTCTTAATATGATGAAAATACCTATTTGGCATATGTTAATGCAGTTAATATATGTGTTTGAAGTATTTCATATGATATGAGTTATATAATACCTAATTTTACACAACAGCCATCTATTTGAGCGAATCACAGGGTTTATTTTTTTGCAAACAATATAGTTATGCTTAGATGGGCAGCTTGGGTGTCTTTACGGGACAAAATAAAAAGTTCACGCATTCACCTTGGAGTTACTGATAAACCTACATACATAGTAAGTTAGAGGAAAGACATTTGAGATGGTATGGGCACGTTGAACGCAGACCGTCACTTCACATGGTACACCAAGCAATCTCCGTGGATCTTCCTCGACATCCAGAGGAAGACAATGAATTCCTAGATCGTGCAAAGAAGATACCAACTGCAAAAGCCTTTGCCTATATGACACAGTACATGAGAGGATATATAATTTAAGGACGAGGAGAGCGGACCCAAAAATTTGGCAAAGAAAAATAGTTGATTTATAGCAAAAGAGAAAAAGAAGAATGTAGGTACATCTGTATTTGTCTTCCAGTTTTCAAATTATATCGATTTAAATTAATTTATATTTTTAATAAATTAAAATAAAACACTTGTTTAAAATTAATTCCACTATTTATTTTAAACAAGTGTTTTTATTTTTATTTATTAAAAATATAAACTAATTTAAATGAAATTCCATCAAGAACTGACGATCAAAAAGTTAAATCTAATTATATCGATTTAGTTTATGTATGGAGAAGAAAATAATATAATAATTTATAGTTATAAGTCAGAGACAAAAACGTCAAAATTTCTTTGATCCTGTCAATACTCTAATGAAACTGAAAGGAAAGATTTTAAAAGAAAAAGTGCCAAGCCGTATGCAAAAGATTCATCTAAACACAAGATGAAGAGGATTTACAAAAAAAACGGTGAAATCGATCTTTAAAAAAAAAATAGTAAAAGAACATTCAAAGTCTTGTGTTAGTAACAATATTTCTCGATGAAATGATTTTGTACTTGTAAAACGTTACGATCCCTGTGCGACAATAATTAAATTCTTTTCTAGGAAGTTACCCGTTTGCGATTTACTGTAGACTACTGCAATGTTTTCATTGACATTTTTCCTTGATGGATACTGAGTTGCAATTTATATTTAAAATAAACGCAAAAGGATGGTTCTTTTAATAAAATATCCGCCATTAAGATAATGGAAAAAATAATTGTATAAAAATAAAAATATTTGTCGCATGTTAAAATATACGCACCAAGCTATAAATTCTTAAATCCAAATTATTAAATAATTTTAGATAATATAATTTTTTCTATACAAAACAAGTATGATAGGATAGTGTAGATTTTAGTCCTTTTTTCCCACCCCAAATATGTAAATATCTATATAGTATGTATGAAAATTAAGTATCAAACATATTGAGATATATTTATTGAAATAAATTTTTACAAAAAAATGTTAAAGAAAGTTTAAGATGTACTACTATGATGCATATATTTTTTAAAGAAAATTAAATGACCTAGTTGAGATGTTTCGGTGTATTTCAATGGTTAAAAAAATTATAATATAGAGAAAATTAATAAAAAAGTTTGATAAATAATCACATGAGATATTGTTAATTTTGTTGATATTTAAACAAGTTTTCAGCTCTTTGGTTTAAATGGATTATGAGCTATGTGGAAATACAAAATAATTCAAATATTCATAACCCCCGACTGGAACGAAAATTTTAATTTTGAGTGTAAAAGTTTTAATAATTATAAATTAAAAATTCCTTGTACCATGAACAAGAGGCGAGTTTATTGCAATGTGGCAATTTTTTCAATTGATATTTAAGTGAGATATAAATTTTAAAAAAATTCTCATATGCTTGGGATTAAACTCAGGACGCCCGTACAAATCGAACGGTTTACCAACTGTGCCACGATGGTCGGCGAAGTTTTATAGGCCTTTCTATATCTTCTTTGAAATTTTTGGTTATGTGCCTTATGCACATCAATCGTTATAAGGACATATACACACGCACTAGATTAAGGTTACAAATCGAAAGTTGGAAAATTTTCATTTAAATAACAAATTAACACATTTATTTATTTATTATATTTTAAATACAAAACGAGTGGGTTATGGCAAAACTGAATATAAATGTACTTTGAGTATGATTTTTCTTTTGTGATCACATATCTTTATATATATAATTCTTCCGTACGTGTGTATGTCACAGAACTCCTCCTTAACGCCTGAACCGATTTTGATGAAACTTTTTGTGTGTGTTTATGTGAGTCCCTGAATGGATTAGATTCACAAAAAGGAATTTAATAAAAGAATAATAAAAATGGGAATCGTTATAAATATTTTCGGAATACGCATTTTGAATAGTGGGAACATTGGCTTCCAATATGTCATAATATTATGCAATGTTGGTTATGTCATTAAAACTTGATGTTTTTGTTTTCATATTTTTAATATTTTATGAAATTATCAAGTTATTTGTATATTTTCTTATTATTATTGTATAAAGCTATATAGTTTTTTTTACAAGTATATTCTGTTTTATTAAGTGGTATTATGACGATAGGTATATCAAAGTTATCTCAATGTAATGTTTCGTAATATTTACGTTTAAATATTTAAATTAATTTATGAATATTATATTAAATTATTAAGTTTTATGTATATTATCATTATATTATCGTGTGATATTATTATATTGTGATATATTCTGTTCTTGATAGCCGAATTTTATAACATCCATAATGTAAAGTGAGGTTATAAATATACATTTTGTTTGAAAGACATACACATAATCTTATCGCATTTCTAATTTTTTTAAATGATAACTGGACAAAATTCAATAAGAACCAAGATTATTTTTTGAACAGTCTTTCTCCAAACCTCTAAATATCCAACTCAAATAATAGAATCAATTATTAGGGGATTCTGTATTTCGTATTTTTTTGTGAATTTATTAGTCAATATAATAATTTTAAGAGAGAGAGAGAGAGAGAGAGAGAGAGAGAGAGAGAGAGAGAGAGAGAGAGAGAGAGAGAGAGAGAGAGAGAGAGAGAGAGAGAGAGAGAGAGCAACGTCTGTCGGGTCCGCTAGTTAAATAATATATTATTTGTGATGCTTTTCTTCGTAATTTAAGAGGAAAAATAATATCGACACTACAGTGGTCTAGAAAATTACTAGCTAAAATACGCATCAACATAATACACAGAAAACACAGAATCCTCTTTGAGTTCTTAACGCAGATAAATCGACCAAAAGTAAAATAAATTTTTGCATAATTAGGTTTTTGTCTAACAAAGCCGGAAAGGTTGTACAAATATATTCCAGACAAAAAGCTTTTTATGAAACGCAGGCTATTCCCAAAATATTATTCAACCAAAAAAACACGCGTGTTGTGAATGACTTCTTCTTTGAATAAACACCCGACTGGTCTAAATAATGTGCAAATATTTACATTTTATATTCTACAAAATTTTCACTGTTCATCATGTCGTTTTGTACGTTCCGCTCTCGTGTGTGGAGGAAAAAGTCAAAAAAGGCTTCTTCTGGTATTGTGTATTGTGATTCTCAGTTTCTAAAGATTATAACCATCCGATTGTATGTATAATAAACAATTATATATGAATGCTGCAAACTCTAACAAAGAAGAAGCATTTTATATATGCCAAAAAATAAGCCAAAATGTTTGAATTGTCTTATATTTGTTAAATTCTTTCTAAATTAAAATATTTGAAAGGAAAATTAAAAAAAAAACAATTATGACATCCATTACGGATGTGAACTAATGTGATATCATTTTAATTATTTCAAATATATCGGTAAACTTTATATTGCTTTACAAATTTAAAAAAAATATGCAAAATCAGTAGAAATAAAACAATACTGAATATTTTAATTACGCGTATACATACAATAAGAAATATTTGGTCTGTGCGCGTTTATAATTTCTTACATTTAGTAAGTTCTTCGGTAATACTTATGTGTCAGATAGGTACATACATACATAATACATACTATAGCGTACATAATATGTCCCTCGCAGGGGTTGGCAGAGAGGTCGGAACGCCATATTTTTAATCTTGACACGTTTCCATACGCCTCATCAACATTCATGCAACTTTTCATATTATGTACATCTTCTTCAATGGCGCTTAAGCCCATATCGAGTTTTAGCCTTCGTCAGTCTTCGCCTCCAATTGCATATTCTTCCACCTGAATGTCCACACAGAGCTCTCATCAGAGCACTCATTGGTATTCTCTGTGGTGACATTATCTGTACATATCCGGCCCATCTCAATCTACTCTGTCTGACGTGCACAGGAGAGCTGGGAATCTTATTGATATCATACAGCTCAGCATCACAACCAATACCCCAGACGTCTGCATCAGATACTGGCCCTAGAATTTCGTGAAGCACTCTTCTCTAAAACATGTCCAGTACTTCAGCTGATCTGACTGTAAGTGTCCATATTTCACATTCAAATGTCACAAATGTTCTGATAAATGTCACAAATGTTCTTTCATGTTATGTGTGATTTTTGTTTTCCTATGTACACTAAGAGACAGACACCAACATGCTGCATGTATGTATAAATCATGTCGCTGTCAATTTTCAAGTGAACTAAACATTTGTGAATGTTATTCCAGTAGACTTATTTACTTACAATTTTAAGATATATAAAAGTGTTGGTACATTTGTGAACATTTGTGTCGGCCTTCGTGGTTCAGTTGGTAAGGTATCTGACTCCAAGAAATCCGGATCCAAGAGTCCTGGATTCAATTCCCGGTGTAGACACAATTTTTAAATGTGTTTTTAGTCTGGATCTGTGAGACAATTAATATCGTAAGTCTCCAGAATTTGGCAACTTGTTATTTTGTGCGTGTTCAATAATAATATGACATAGTACGTGTTAGTTGTCCGAGAAGCTACATTAAGAGGGTGACTGCTGCCAACGTACCTATTTTTTCAATTTGATATACCATCAATATTACTAAACAAATCATTTTGAAAAAAAAAACCTAGTTAGTTTGGATATTAATAAAGATAAATATACCTTAACATTTTGATTATGTTCTGTATATATTCTTGTAGGAAAATAATAAGCATACCCCGATTTTAGACATTTATCTTGAATTTCTAAAAAAAATATAAGGTATAGAGCAATATTTTTTTTATAAATTAAAAAAGAACAAAATACCTGGAAAAATATGATATGACGTTGCATTAACGCATCAGGTTAAGTAGATAAACCAAAAAAACTTTTATTACGCAATGGCGCTGAATGGAAACTAAATGTTTTTTAGGTTTATTTACTAAACCTGAAGCATTATTGCAACGTCACATCATATTATAGATATTTTTGTCTTCTTTAATTTAAAAAAATATATATTACTCTACGCCTTATAGTTTATTAAAAATATATGATAAACGTTGAAAATCGGGGTATTACACGTACAAGAATTTATACAGAACATTACCAAAAGTTAAGGTATATTTTTGTTTATTAATATCCAAACAATCTAAATTATTTTTTCAAAACGATTTCATAAGAAATAATGATGGTATATCAAATTGAAAAAAAAGGTACGTTGGCAGCAGTCCCCCCCTTAAATCATTTGTATTTTCAGTCGTACAATGTGAAATCAACTTACTAAAGACACTTGTGTTGTTGCTAGGATGAACCCACTATGTAGATAATTTATGTACGCTTACACACGAAACAAATTTAAATTTGCAACACCTTGATGTGGTTTTCAGATACAAACACGTGAATTTTCAGTTCACGTGGGTGCATAAAACACAGGTCATTACATCTTAAACGCCTGGATTTCTACTACGTGTATAGCATAAATATTACACTACAAAGAATTCGACACAAAGAAATATTTTTATGCAACTAGTTGCATGTAACACATAAAATCCAATTTTCGATAGCGATAGTATGTATAGTTGAAGAATAAGTACCAAACTACAAACCCATAAATACAAATTATTTAATATTTTAGGATATTTTGTTTTCGATACAACACATGTAGGTATGTATGTCAAGATAGGACAGTATGGAGGTCAGTCCTTTTTTCTCCCAGAATATGAAAACAGCATGATGGTATGTATGTATGTTTGGAGATTTAAGTATCAGACTATTAAGTCTTCTTACATATATTATTGTGTATAGGCGACTGCCATACAAATTGTATGTAGCAATGTCGTCACTAAATTCAATTTTTATAAAGATTGTTAAAAAATGTTTGAGATATATTGCTATAATGAAGACATTTTTTATAGAAAATTAAATTTTCTAGTATTAATGTTTCGGCATTTTTAGATATTTTTAAAAGAAATGGAAACAAAGGCAGTTAAAGACAAAAAATTGTCATACCATTTTTTTGCTTCTTAGTAAAAACAGTTTGAGAAACCCTGGAACTGTTTTTCAAAATCCGTTTCGAGATACTATATTTGTACAAAATTTCAGCATTCTGGCTTTTATAGTTTTTGAGAAATGTGGACAAATACTATAAAAATTAAAATGTTGATAACCCCTAACTGGAACAAAAATTCTAAATACTGAGTATAAAAGTTTTGTATAACTAAATTGTCTATATATTCTGAAATTTTAGGCTTTGAGAATCCAACGGATCAAAAGTTATAAGGGACGGGACAGACACACAAAACTCACATAAAATGTTCTACTCCAAATTCTGAGTAAATCCATGTATAATCCATGTCTAAGTTGGTGTTTTTATAATGCAAAAAGTCCACTACGCCATACAAAATGTTCCTTCGTACACGCATCTTGGCTTAATACTGTCGATTCGTTCATGAGAATTCAATTCTCTGTAGGAATAATAGGTTCTACATGTTGTTAAAAATGTTTTAAGGAATTTTCATAAATGAAAAGTTGCCATAATACCAAGTTGAAAAGTTCTTCACATACTTTGGGAACATAAAAAGCCTTTAAGAGCAAAACGGTTGTGGATTTGAGAAATTCATATGTGTATATAATATGTAGGGTAGAAGTTCACAACCATTATTGAAGTGTCAAATATTATCTTTAAAAACACCAGGAAGGAAGATATTAAAAAAACTTAACTTAAAAAGCACATGAATTATATGTAGATACGAAGTCACTAATTGTAAGAGGAGAAAGTCACAAATCCAAGCCGTGTTTGTCGCCCAAGAACATTTAATCAATCGTCCAACTCTTTGTTCACAATCATAAAACATTTGTCAGACATATTAAATATTAACTTCTCACCGATCAAGTTATGTGGAAAATTATTTGCTATAATTTTTGATTTTTTTATGTGTCCCATGTTCTTTCTTTTTTATGGTAAATAAATATGTGCAACTTAACTGTCTGTTCATTAATTAAATATCTAATAACTAGTCGTTTTCCTGTTCTTATCTCCTGATTCTACTTCTTTTGATTTTTAATTTTTTAAGTTCCCAGAAAATTTTTCGTCTACTTCGTTTATGTTTGTGTTGATTCTTTTTTGAGCACTTCATTTAATTGTTTTTTTTTTTTTAATCTGTATCTATTAAATTTGTCAACAAAATAAAATATATCTTATAAAAAATTGGAATAACCACAAAAAGGCTTTATCTTGTGGGAATTTTGTGAAAAATTGTTACAAAAATAAAATATATCCGAAATAAAGTATATGTCTTAAAATGATGTAATTTATTCAGAAGCATTCGTCATAATCCAGTAAATAATCCAGTTCAAATTTGAATTCTAATTATCATCTAGCCAAAAATAATAATGTTAAATAAATAGTAATGTATTGTTTACATTATTCACCCGTATAAAACATAATTATTGCTGAAAAACTTTTAAATTTGTAAACAACATTATCAAAACTTTTGCTATGAATTTCATTACATAAATTTGTTATGAATGACGCATGAAAATTTGTTTTGAATAACATTAAAAACGCTGAATTTCGAGGTAACACATGTTACATAAATAAACCCATGCTCATGATGTGTGGATTAAATTTTGTCTGTCTGAGAAATATCACGAAGCGAGGAAAAAAGCACTTCCAATGTTTACGATCACAAATTATTGAAGTGGAAAATCGTTAATCATATCCTTAATGGAAAATTTTCATTTACTTTGTTTTTCGCACGTTTTCGCAGAAAACTTTGAACATATCAATTCTAAGATACACGTTGAAAAGTTGCAAAAGAATTATATAAAAACCTCAAATTAAATTAATTAATAAACTCAATTACAGTAATTAAAACATAAAAAAGAGTTTTAAGTATTTCAATTTCCAAACAAAGATGGAGAAAAACTTTAAAAACTCAATAATGATTATGTTGTATTAATATCAGTTTTGCCCCAGCAACAATTTAGGTATTCTATCTAAATACCTGAGAATATGTCGGTTGGTACATATAAAATTTTATATCAAATGAACTTGTTTTCTTTTTGTTTTCATAAAAATTAAAAACACGTTTTTTGTCAAATTGTTTGTAATAATTTTCTAAAATTGGTGGGTCTTTTACAAATCAGAAATTCATATTTGATTATTTTAAAATGTGTATTTGATGTGGAAGAAAATGATTAACTTCTTTATATGAAAAAAGTTTTTTTTTGTTGCTGCGGAAATTTTCATAAAAACGGAAAACTTAATAAAGAGTCAGTGGCAAGGCGGTAAATTTGCTGGCCTAAAAATTTATTAGATCAGGGTTCAAAATTTTCTGATTTTTTAAGAAATCCAAAGATTAGTATGTGGTTGGGCAATATATTCATTTGCCAATCAAAGTTATTGTATAATTTATTTTGATTTTATTTATATTTAACTAGTCAACTGAAGGACCAGTCTGCCATCTGTGAATTAGATAGTCATTTATTTATTATGTTTTTTCAACATCTGAGCGACACAGGTAGCGGATATGGTTTGAGCCTTGGATTTGGACTAACTACGGGAAGTGGATCGGGTTAGTCGCGCGTCAGCTGAAGTGTGTGTTGATATATTCGCCGAGATCAAGTTATGTCTCTTCGAGTTAAATAGCCATAATTTACTTGTGCTAACATTTTTTAATTACGTCGCGCCGATTAAATATATGATCAGCCGCGTTTTGCTTTAAACTTGCCGGTAATAATCTAATTTACTGTGCCCTTTTGAATACTATACAATATATCGTGAATGTCACATATTTTCGGTGAGGAATTGTTGTGTCACCGCACGGTGCATGTGTTCAGACTTTCTCAGTGGACAAACCATCATCTCCACCAGAAAAAGAGACCGGAGATACGAGATCTGTGCCTGCGAAGATTGGAGAACCATTACAAGTAAATGACTGTCTCATATTCCACAGGTAGATTTACAGGCTGAATCATTGGTTGACTTGTTCGCATCACCATAATATAATTTAAACCCCCCCCCCAACTTAGCGGGAATTTACGCCCCCGCTCAATCAGTATGTATGCAACAAGAACGCATGCATATATGCGTTTATATTTTTTATATATTCTAGAGACACATCATATTTTTTGAAAATCAAATCTTCTTCATTATATAATGTTGTTACTTTATTTTTGAAAAATCATGAAATTTTTTTTTTTAAATTTATTATTTTAGATTTTATATTTTTTTATAAAGTTACCTAGATTTTTTTTAATGAATATGTCCTTGTTAAACAAGTACATATACATCTTCCTACGTTCCTTAAAATAATCATAAATGCTTGTGCTATAGGTGAACGAAATTGGTCGAGGCAGGATTCGAACTTGCGACCGCTGGATTACTAACCCAATGCGCTAACCGCTCTGCCATCGACCATTATTAAGTGTTTCTAGTATTTTATTCATTTTATCATATTTTAATTTACTCTTTTCATAAAGGTATATTGTTTAAAATAAAAATCAACAATAAATACGTACCTAGGTAATCATAATATAAGATTTTTTTATTATAAATATTGAATTATTCAAAAGCATTTATAAAAAAATTTACATATTTATACTCCTACATTACGAATTCTTCACTAAGACAATTATAGCCTTGAGCTAGGTTTAAAACGTAAAAGTTCCACTAAATAACGAAGCGTGCTCAAAGCGAATACAAAAAACAAACTTGCAAAGAATATATTGCTAGATACTTTGAGCTAAAGAGTAAATATGTTAAAATGTTTGAGAAGAATATCTATCCAGGCAAACACTTGTAAAAGCTCTCAAGTGAGCTGAGCTAAGAGAGGTATCGTGGGATTGATGCAATCAGGGGTGTGTTTACTTAGTTGGCTCTTCTATCAGAGCTTTGGCGTCTTCTGAGTCACGTGCCGTGCCTGTGTCATGGACCCATATTCCCATCCGTAAAGTAGATGTCATAAAAAAATAACACCCCCGGGTGCGCATGACAATGGGACTAATGTATGGAATCTCCCCATTTGTTTTAAATTCCCCCGGCATTTCCATACCAACGACTTGACGATGGCACGGATCGTTTTCCGTAACTGTGACAAATTCATCATTTGGATTCCTTATGGCAGGAACATATCAAATTGAAACATTTTTTTTGCGTGCGAATGGGATTTTTTGTCCATCTGTGTGTGAGCGTTGGAATTTTTCAACGTAGGTATTTATTGCGACTTCCAGGCTCAGCCGAAAATATGGCATAAAAAATATGTGACATTAAAATTTATTGTACAAATAACACAATATAATTAATAATGAACATCGTTCTTTATTTGATGTTTTAAATGTATACACCGACAATGAGTCATTTTTAAATGTGAAAACTGATTTTCCTTATTTCAAAACAACAAAACTTTAGAATAGTCTTCAAAGAATTTTATGCTGTGTTATAAATGAACAAGCAATAATCTTCGTTATTTATTGTTGTGTTTAAAAAGATTGAAATTATATCATTTTTGTGTATATTTTATTTGTGATAGCGTGAGTACACGTGTTTTATAAATTAACATTTAAAAACCTTTACCATACACTTTAAAACATTCGATGAAATCTTTGAACAATATTGATTACCAACAACCCTGTAACAATTTATTTTTTGAAAGAATCTTAAAAATAAAACGAATTAGGTTAAACTTATTTTTCGTTTCGGTAAACAGGTGGTAGTTAATTGAGTATATAAAATTATTAACTCATCACAATTTTCCTCGAGAAAATAAATATTCACTTCCCAAAATAAAACTCTTGTATAATTTATTATTCTCCCAATTATGGTAACGACTTTGCGAAAGAAAAGAGATCAACAGACTTCCATTAATCACGTTATTGAATATTAATAATAATTATTAAAATAGCATTTTCCGACAACGTTGCCTTAATGAAACATTCAATTATTATAATAACAAATTTGTATAAATTCTGTTGCCAAGTCTGTGTACCAAAACCAGGCCATGTTGAGCCGAGCCAGGCCGTAGTAGAAATATTTCAAATTGAGACGTCTCGTTTGGATTCCTGAACAAACATTCAGATAAACAGTCATGATCGTTGTAATTTGGAAATGGATGCTGCAAGGTGTTCAAAATATAACAGCGTCAGACTTATTCATTTAAAATATACAGAATCTCTAAATAATAATACATTTTTTAATTATTTATGACGAAGTTTTTAGCATCTCAATAGAGACGAAGTTGGAACACTATAGAAGAACCAGGAACTCAAGGTACCTACAGGGTTTACGACCTGTCATCGACTGGTTTACGTGATCACTTAATGCGTTTGAGCAACGTTCGCCAATTCTGCTTTCTTATTGAGTTCCCTTATCAATGCAAATTTTGAAAGTTCTATATATTTGAATAATGAGTAACTAATCACTTGAAAATAGGATATTATTACTATTGTCATCTATGAACTAACGAAGAAACCTTTTTGTAATGCCATCTATTAAGAGATTGGTTTATTTGTAAACAATGAAAGCAACATTCCTTATAAATGAGGTGACGGTGTCTCGCACAGATGTCACTCCTGAACTGCGCCAGAAATATTAATTCATTTTTGGCTTGTTTACCTATTACCAATGTGTATGTAAATCGAATATTTTTTTTTTCAAATGTTTGAATGTTAACTTTGTGGTTCATATTTAACAAATTAAATTTAAAGATATAACTTTGTATTAACCACGTTTTTTGGTTGAAACGATGCGACCGGTTTCGGAACTAACCGTTCCCTCATCAGGCTAACTTTCAACTGAAACAGAATGTGACGACGTGCTTACAAGCACGTCGTCACTTGCTTATGGGGTATTAATTCAAAACAGAACATAATAAACAATCAGTTAAATTAATCTTTCAGTCCATTATTAAATATGTTTCCTTTTACTTCTAATCCTTCAGCCAATCGGACCCACCCTGCACAAGACCCAACCCTAAGTACCCCCACCCTACCTCTACCTCCGCCCCCATAGATTTCTTGTAAGCACGTCGTCACATTCTGTTTCAGTTGAAAGTTAGCCTGATGAGGGAACGGTTAGTTCCGAAACCGGTCGCATCGTTTCAACCAAAAAACGTGGTTAGTACAAAGTTATATCTTTAAATTTAATTTGTCGAATATTTTTTATTTGTATATACGCAAACATTAGATTTATTTCACAGTCGGGAGTCAAATGATATTTCCCTGTCGACACCCTGTGACAGGGAAAAAAATCCAATGTTTACATACATGCAATAGAAAAAATAATTCGATATACGTTTTTTTAGTAACTACTATGTTAGCCGTAGAGAATGCAAGCAGTGTTTATCAAAAGCACTAAAAACTGACCACTCTGTGTAATTTAAATAAGCTTTGCCATATAAAGAAAATATATTAAATGGCTTTCTTGATAAGAAAACATTCCAAAGGAGTATTGTCTAACTGAGATTCTACGAAACTACCAAAGTAGTGACTGGGTCAATATTATATATTTTTCAAATATAAACCCTCTACAATGCTAAAAGTATTGATGTTCTGTGATAAAAACGACCTTTACGTAAAATATTTTCCTAGAATATTTTTTGTGTTTGAGTATATTCTTTCTTAATTAAATCTTCTTTTAATAGTTCTAAGATTTATTTGTTGGTTGATAGAGAGTTACACATTATAAAAAATCACCAAAACGCTGATTTTATCATAAATAAATCATGAAATAATAAAAAAATAAAGTACTTAGAAATAGGAGGTGACAGCTATCCTTAACGCACGATACACAAAAGCATTCTGGGTGTAGTTGTTGAAGTTGTCAAATATGTTATAAAAATTTGCCAGTAATTTTTTTCTTTGGCTATTTAACATAATTAAGAACATTTTTATATCTACAACTTTGATTATAGATAAACAGTGTCATTTTATTTATTGAATTTTCCTGTATTTTTCTGTGAACCTTGTTGCTAACATTATTCGTTATAATCTATTCAATCCGAAATGAGCACATCTCTTGATAGAGCGAACATTTGTGGAGGATAGTATCTACGTTATATAATATATTGGTAAAAGTACTTATGTATATACGTTATGTAATAATTATTATTATTATTTTGAGAACCACAGCACTGTTTATTTTATTGGGAGATATGTTTGACGACAAATCCACTTCAAAACGAGTTAATACATAACAGAGTAAATTATGTTTATCTAACTTGTATGTTTAGAGACATCAATCACTTAAATACACTCACCATCCCTATGGTTTATGTATTTTACTTAAATGTTTGCATTCAGTTTAATATTATCAACATCGTTTCCATTTTGTACATAACACGTTATAGCTTCATTCAAGTTAAGCATATGCTATCTACTGTTCATATTAGCAATTTTATTTTTAGAGAGTTATAATCATTATAAATTAAATCATATATTAAATTGTTTATACGTGTGCAATTATCCAATTTATTGTTTGAATATTAAACTGAAAACACTAACAATTAAATGTGTAAAATTACTTGTAGTGTGTGTATATGTTTGAAACTACTTTTTAATGGAATATTATATGATACTTATATTAAAAGGTCACCTACAATGTTGAATATGACTCATTCAAATAAAACATGTAATTGCCAAAAGTACAGAAAACATTAAAAAAAATGTCTGCTTTATACTCTATGAAAAATGACAGGAAATAAGATAAAGAGTTGCCACATTCTGGAGACTCACAGATCCAGACTGAAAACACAATTAAAAACTGTGTCTCCACCGGGAATAGAAACCCGGGACCTTTGGCTCAGCAGTCAGATATCTAACCAACTGAGCCACGAAGGCCGACAATATAAACTATGTTTAGATGAAGTTATAAATTTAATAATAATCATTGAAGTTTCTTGTATCATATAAAAATATGTATTTTTGTTAGAAGGAATCGATTTTATATTAATATATACATACATACCAGAAAATTTCATTTCAAGTACAAATGAGTCCTTCGTTTTCCAATCTAATATTTTTTCCAATTCAATTTCAAACAAATATTTGTTTTTTATCTTTTGACGAATTTTGAGTACAAAAAGCTTTATTTACTTGATTTAAACTTAATATTTAGAACTTTTTTGTGCTTATGCACATCTTAAGTAAACAAAAACTTCATTTTTTTATACTCGAGGGTTATGATATCAAGAATTATACCTACATGACAATGCTTTTACACAACGAAACAGAAAAAAACCTTTTGTCGTTTTTTCATCCTTGAAGTATACCTACATAAAAAGGTCATGATAATTTAGATAAAATAACACACCTGAACTTCGCTTTTTGGCAAGGAACTGGCATGGGTGACAGCATTGGGACATTTCTCACTGTATTTTGTCAGGGAGTCTCCGAGGGTTTGAAAAGTGCCCACTTCTGTAGGTTTGTGGTTTACAGCAAACGCGTCAGCGATTGGATCCCTTGATTCGGGCTCTGCCACCAGCAGGAAACCAGTAAACTTACTGGGTAATTGGGAGTTTCTCTGTCCTTGGAGTGAAACTGAAAATAAACAAAATAATTTATTTTATTAGCGACACAAAAATATTACATGAAAACATTTTTCTTCTAAATTCTTTATAAGATTATTCAAAGGGTTCAACTACCGACATAGTTTCACAAAATCGGTCGCTTCGAAACAAGTCCTAATAAATATCTCATTTGAGGTTAGAATCAAATTAAATTGGGATACATAATACAATGAATCGTTCCAATTTGAGTATTCATATGTACATTTTATGTACACACACTGCCGAAGCAAGTATAAGAATCGAAAATTGTTTAAAATTAGTCAGCTAGTAAACTCCGAAAATATCCCTACCACAATATTTTTGTGCGTAATTTATTTATGTATATATATATATATATATATATATATATATATATATATATATATATATATATATATATATATATATATATATATATATATATATATATATATATATATATATATATATATATATATATATATATATATATATATATATATATGTATATATGTATATATATATGGAAGCAGAATGCAGCAGACAGAAGTACGTACTCATAGGTATCCTTGAAGAGATCTCAAGCAGAGATAGAGGGATGGAGAGAGATTTGTGTATGAAGCCTGATATATATATATATATATATATATATATATATATATATATATATATATATATATATATATATATATATATATATATATATATATATATATATATATATATATATATATATATATATATATATATATATATATATATATATATATATATATATATATATATATATATATATATATATATATATATATATATATATATATATATATTTACATACATTATATGTACATTTATATGTATGTTGGTGTTGTTTTATTTCCAAATAAAAAAGAATTACATAAGTCGTAATTACATAAAAATATTAATAAAAAATACAATATATATCAAATATATATTAGGTACATGGATATATTGCCTCACTACGCAAAATCCTGTTCTGAGGCAATACCTATTCAAAATGAGTAGCTGTGCAAGTATTTAGTCAGTCAAAATGTAGTCCATGCGTATTGTACATATGTACATACATGTGTTGGTTGATATAAGGACATGAGTGAGATCCGTCATCTCAAAACATGAGTAAGATCCCTCTCACACTCTTCTGTGTCCCTGTCCATTGACCAATTTGTGGATATTTATTTTTTTGTTCCAGCACCAATCATAAATTAGAAAACTTTAAAGGTTAAATATTCTGAATATCGCTTCTTTTGCGATTAGTGAGTTAATTAGACAAATAAAAAATCTACTTCTTAATATTTTATTATGGGTTTTTTTATCTTTTCAACAATTTTCGTAGAAATTTTTCACGGTAATTTGCCGTTTTCCGTATGAACAAATATGTACATCGATTCGCGAACAAATTAACTACGAGTAGGTACATCCTGATATCTAGGGGGACTTTCGTATACTTACTATTTTTTTCATACTACTAGTTGCATGTAACACATGAGATCCAACTGTCGATAGCGATAGTACGTATAGTTGAAGAATAAGTACCATACTATAAACCCATAAATACAAATTATTTAATATTTTAAGATATTTGATTTTCTATACAACACATGTACCTAGGTATGTATGTCAAGATAGGATAGTATGGAGGTTAGTCCTTTTTTCCTTTATGTTTGGAGATTTAAGTATCAAACTATTAAGTCTTCTTACATATTGTGTATAGGCGACTGCCATACAAATTGTATGAAGCGATGTCGTCACTAAATTCAATTTTTATAAAATTGTACTTGTACAATATTAATATTTTTTATAGAAAATTAAATTATCTAGTTGGGGTGTTTCGGCTTTTTCGATATTTTTAAAATATTTGGAAATATAGGCAGTTAAACTCAAAAATTTATCATAAAAAAATATTTTTCTTAATAAAAAATGATACTGAAACCAAAATTCAAAATTCTGAGTACAAAAGTTTTGTAGGCCCATAACTGTTTATATATTCTGAAATTTTGGGCTCTGTAAATTGAGCGGATCAAAAGTTGTAAGGGACACACACACACACACACGAAATGTTCTACTCCGAATTTTGAGTAAATCCATATATGGAACATATATGCTGCGAAGTCTCTAAGTTGGTGTTTGTTGACTTCAAAGTTGGTAAAGCCGTGAAAAAAGTAGACCCTGCATACAATTCTCGCGTATCCTGGCTTGAAACATTGTCGATATGTTAAGAGAACAAAGTTCTCCTGAAAAAATCGACAGTTGGATAATGTCGATTCATTCAGAGAATTGAATTCTCATGAACGAATCGACAGTTGGAAAATTTTTCGTTCAAAAGTCACAAAACGTACTTTTTAGCGAGAAATATATGTTTATTTAAATGTCAGAAGTAAAGTTAAAGTGCAACTTAGAGATTGAGTGAAAAACACGATGATTATGTTGTTTAGATATTATTTTATTCCTAATTTTATATTAAGGTATGTAGGGTGGGATTGAAAGAACGTTAATTTTTTAAAATTACTATTTTTTTTATCACATTATTTATATAAGTTTCATTACAAATAGATAACATATTATTATAATATTTCACAGGAAACATATAGTTTTTACCTACCTATTTGCATTTTAAAAATCTGAAACTAAACTATTGTACACAGTCATCATGATATGTATGTTGTATCACTTATGTATGTTAATTTATATTTATTGTATTGGATATTTTTTGCTCTTTCTGAATTTATCATAACAAAAAGATATTATGTTATTTTATTGCTTTACACTTTGGTACCTTCAGCGCCGGATATAAAATGTGGAGAGTAAAACTAATCAGAAATATTTATTTATATCATTTATACTACTTACACTACACACACAAACAAAAATGTATTTGAAACATGTAATTGACATTAGATTTAGATAATTGATGTATCCTAAATATTATTAATCCATGTAATCAAACTATATAATATTGTTTGTGTAACTTAAAAATAAAATAAAAAAAAAAATTTTTTGATCATTAAAATTATCTGATATCTTAAATTTAATGTACGTACTTAGTTTTACCTTCTAGAGGTATTTTTTCTGTTTATTTTTGTTAGTTTGGATGACCTCCTACTAGTTAACATTTCAGAAAACATAATTTAGTCTGTATTCAAATTATGTATATTTTAGCAGAAAAATTATCTTGAATAACAATGTTTATAATTTTGTTACTTAAATGAAAAACATAAAAGTACCACTCGTAATGCTTACCTCCAGTATTTTCGAGATCATTAATATCGAAAACATTCATTTCTCTTTCATAGTTAATCATTTTTATTCTCTGCCATTTTTCGTGGGTAACAAAAACATATTTCGAATTTGAATCAATGGACGGACGGACACATTATAATAATCCTTAATTAAAGTAGCCTTCAGAGAATTTTACGTTTGGCGGGCTATATGTTAATAAATTGAATATATGTAATGTATTGGAAACCTTTTAATCACGATATGCAATAATTTTAAAAACCATTCATAAGCGAATGATTGAAGAGGTTAAAAATGGCACAATCTTGACGTAGATCTCGGTAATGCATTTTCGATGAGCATTATTCGTCTTAAAATTTAGTTCCTCTGAACATTTCGAGCATTTCAAAATACTTTCTCTGATAGGTTGCCCAGATCACACTTTCATACTCGAATTTGGATTGCATCCATTCACTTGCAGATACTCTTCAAATTTACCAGATTTGAGAAGTAGTTAATTAACTTCCTGTATACATATAGCAACTGCACAGATAACAGAAGAAAAGATATAATTTAATCATTATTTTCAAGGCTTTATTATCCAAGTACAAGAAGCATGACGATACTTTTGTGTATATTTTATAAATCATCGATTGATGAAAACTTCAGCTCTCTATAAAATTTGATTGAGAAGTAAAATGTATATATTTAAATCCATTTTAGGTACTTTTTCATATTTTATAATTATAATACTTAGTTATGATTTTTCTTAATAAATACAATTTAAGTATACGCTTAAAAATAATTTGAGTGTTTTCTTTGTTCTGTTTTTACCTGGTTTTATTACAAAAATGAGATGAAAACAAGAATTGCGGATGAAGTATAAAAACTTAAAAAGTACGTGTGTGAAAAAACATTTCTTACGCAACATCCACTGCCGAATGTTCTGTGTGCGAAATCTTTTGGGAAATTAGAATGAGGAAATTTTTTTTTATTACGAATCAGCGTTTTTAAACGAAAATAGTGACAAAATCACATACACGCATGTAGGAATAAACGATACATCGGTTAAGTAAGACATACCGACAAGATTATTTGTTTTTTTCTTCTTCTCCGAGTTTCCTCGATGCAAAACGAGACAGCAATACGTTTTACCAGCAAAGATATTTTGAATAGTCGGAAGATATCTTGTGTATCCACTATTGGAGAGACTGCAAGAGAAAACAAATGTTCGCTAATGCTCAAAGGAAAAAAAATGCCATTTAGAATGGAATTTATCTCTCTCGAGGGAAATTTAAAATTCCCTTTCGGATTTTTAAAACACATATAACCACACGGAAATAATACTGAAACGAATTATTCTCTTTTTAAACATTTTGCTATATCAAACTTACTTGTATTTATTACTAATGAACATCTTTGATATACCAATTTTACATCATGGCTAAAGAGAAAATACCCCTAGACAACGTTTCATTTAGCTCAAGAAAAGATAAATCAATGTATGGAAGTGACAGTTCGCTTGCTGAGGATTGGAGTATACTATGTCCAATTTTTACTTTTTTTAAACTGACAATGCAGATACATTTTTGTATATTTTATGCACTATATCCGTTAAAAAAACATTCAGTTTGTTGCCTATTATCCTATTTTTCGCATAAGTTATTTTTTTTTTGTTTAAGGGACAAATGATCAGAATTTGATAATATTTTGCAAAATAATCATACTGTTGGTGTATTATTGATATTGTGTTTGATAACTGAACTTTAATAAATGTTTTTAAAAAATATATTTTTTAAACTTTGAACCCTCATATCTCTTAATAAGGTTTTATGGACATAGTACACTCCAATTATCAGCAAGCGAGTTGCCAGTCACGTGATAACTGTAACTTCCATACATTGAGTTATCTTTTCTTGAGCTAAATGACACGTTGTCTAGGGGGGCTGGTACCCTACATTGTTAAAAAAATATTATACGAACTATGTAACCGTTCATTTTATCTTTGCGAATATAAAATTGTTTCTATGAAGATTGTGAATTCAATTGTTACAGAATAATGCCAAGTCTGGTATTACAGAAATTTCTTAGATAATGTGAGAATAAAAAAAATAACACATTATCTTTGTTGATTTCCACTTACCGTACTCTTCTTCAGGTGAATTAATACTAGTAGTGATAAAAAAGGAACAAAGAAGTTTAACTCAACAAAGATACCTACATTTTTATTTAATAAATTTCCACAATTTTAACGCCTCTCCCTTACAATATTTATATTAAGGCGGTGTGGCCAACATTTAATCGACCTACCAAATTGGTAGGTCGATTAAATTAGTAACCAGAGGGGTTACTATATAACAAAAGAAACCTTAGTTACGTTCTATGTTCTAAGACTCCAGAAGCGAATTTAATAAAGAATGAACTCCTTATTGTGACATGTTGGAAGAGAGGTCACCAGAACAGAAAACTGTTCACTAAATAGAGTGTGAACTCTATTTAGTAATATAAAAAGTTCCAACAAGTCACAATCAAGTAAAAGTAATTTAGACAGGGTAAAGACAGAGTAAAGATGAGAAATAACAATTTGAAATGACAACTTACAAATTTGTATTTTAGCATGAACACAGTTTTGATAAATTAATAAATATAACAATTTTCACACGCGTATAATACTTTAGCAGGTCGATGATTTCACTAGGAAGTTTGACAGGTAAAGAGATGATGTACCCCCTGTTGCTTTGTTTATATACCCCATTGTTTGGGCAATTAGGGGTCATTGAACTGTCGCCTGGTAAACAGTCTTTAGGGGTATGTCAGTATGCAGAATTATTTATTGTTTTATATCAAAAAGTGAAAGTGACACCTTTGAGTTATTACCCTTTCTTAATTGTTTTGCATGATTATTTTCTTGTGACAGAAATACCATATGTTTGATGTAGGTATTTCTGCCACAATATCTAATAATTAAGAATATTAATATCGAAAGAAAAGTTATGGCAGGAAACAGAGTGAATGGAGCACTAAGACCAGTTATCTATGTTCGCAATATATCAAAGGATGCCAAAGTTGCCATTTATTATGCTATCATAGTGTCAATCTAGACGTATGCAAGTGAAACCTGGACATGTGAAAAGTCGCACGAAAGCAGAATAAATGCAGTTGAAATAAGATCGTTAAGAAGACTTTTTGATAGAACGCTGTATGACAGGGTAAGAAATGAAGGCACAAGGAAAGAATGTTAAATTAAGAAAGATGTCATTGGTAGAATAAAAGTGAACACATTGAGATGGTTTGGACACATGGGGAAAATGAGTGAGGAACACCCGACCAAGAAAATATACACTGCGGACAGGAATGGAATGAGAGGTCGGGGCCGCCCAAAACAGGAATGGGAAGACCATGTGAATGATTTTTTGAAAGACATAAATATTTGAAGCGCGAACAACAGACGAATATGTATGAGACGATGCATGAATGTGGACGAGACAAGGGATGCGTGCCCAGATTGAAAATGTGGCGTTAGGTTCTCTCTGAATACCTCGTGAGGGACACAGTGTGTGATGGAATGTAGGTATGTAATTATTTAACATTTCATACTCGATTCGTTTCGTAGAATTTAAATATAAATATTTTTTTACCGTCGATATTATGAAAAAACGAGTGAGTTGAGGCTAATGCTATACTACTCACTACCATGTTACCCCAAAAAGTATTCAAATTTTGTGTGGAAAAATTTCAGCAATTACATGAAATGAATTTGTTTAATATACATACATAAGCAATAGGATCATGCTGAAAATCAGCTGCTGGGGGGCTTGTCTTCCTGCAACATAGCTGAGCATGGTCCTTTTGAGTCAGAATGGTTGTTTTTCTTTTTATTTTTTGATATATGTCTTTGTATTTGTATGTTAACTTCTTTTCGACTCAATAAATGTTTATTAATATATTTAAAAATAATATTACCTTAAACTAGTTGCATGTAACACATGAGATCCAACTGTCGATGGCGATCATATGTACAGTTGAATAATACGTACCAAACTATAAACACCACAAATTTATAAAATTTATAAATATTTAATATTTTAAGATATTTTGTTTTATTTATAAAACATGTAGGCAATGGGTCCTATAGCGTTTTCTTTATAAACATGTGACCAATGGGTCCTATAGCGTCGCCGGCGTGGAAGTGGTATCGCGATCTCCCTCAAAACATGTAGGCATGTATGTCAGGATAGGATAGTATGGAGGTCAGTCTTTTCGTCAGAGGAGGTCATTTTTAGGTTCTTACCTATTTAAGTTGTATTTTGATAAAAGAAATATCACGATAAAACCAGTCGAATTATAGCTGTTGTTTTAAATTAGAAGTAGTGTTTTAGTTTGATGGAAAAACTGCGCCATCGTAAATCATCATTCGCTATTGCTCTATATTAATCGCTGTTATCGTATTGTTATAGGTGATAAATCGCTTAAGCTATATGCGAAATCACCACACCCAATAAACAGTAGAAGGTAAGGACGACTCTGACTTGGCAGGCACTAAATTACCTTGAATTTATAGGCAATTTCCTAGCGCCGCAAAACGGACGCCGCCGGTAGCCACCGAGACCAGGTGAAAACCAAACAATTTCTTAAATAAACACCCCGGGTTTGTTCATAAAATTGTATTGGTATTTTTACTGCGGTACCTTTACAGATTTACTGTAATATTGTGGGTGCCACTCTAAGCACCTACCCGAAATATATTTCCCCAGAACATTAGAGTTAATTAAAACGGCTAGTAATTTGAATAAAAATAATCTCTACATTATGTTTGTGGATGTATAAAAAAACCTACATAATGTACCTACCTAAATCAGTCGTACATCAATTAATTATGATTTTGCTGTGAAACATCGTCTGAATAGTGCTTCCAATCTTTTTAATATCATCGTTTTCATAAGAGCCGGGTACATAATCGAAAATGCAACAGGCAAAATAACATTCCTTACATAAGTATTGAAAGATATGCATCTTAATTCTTTCATTTATTTTACTTATTCATTTTTTTTTCTATGTAATAATTGTATTCATCTTTAATCTCGCTTAATTTTTTGTTATTTCCTCAATCAATTTTGTTTTGTTTATTTTATTTGTGCACAAGGTTATGTTATGTATTCTGTGAATTTACAAGGTTATGTAATATACTCTGTCAATTTATAAGGTTATCATCTCACAAAGTTCAGCAATAAGATTCACCAAACATTCTGAATGTTGCCTTTTTAGGTGAGATGTGACTAGTGTGTGGGTACACACGCATTTGTCGTGTTTCCTTTTTTTATGGTGATGAACATCCGCACACCGGTCGCTGGTTACCCCACACGTCATGGGATTGGCCGTGATGGTATGAATGAATGATTAGGTATATATCGAACGTCAAAGCATAGTTGTAAATTGTTTGACTTATGTGCTAGCGTCCAAGCTTCGATTCTCACACTGTACCTACTTCTTCCTTCTGGGAAGTTGGAGAAAAATGACGCTAAGCAAAAATCATGTTAATTATGCAATTTTTTTATCACACGTAAACGTTTAAACCTTTTTTTATCTGCATGCATATTCGTATTAACAACAGAAAAACGACACTGAACATCGAGTCTAAACCAACGTTCTCAAATCCACGACGTATTTTGTTTAATAATTCTTATATTCCTCTACATACATTGTGTAACTGAACATATTTTAATTATAATATATAATCGGTGAGCAGGTAGGTACCTATAGGTACGTATCAATAGATGAAAGTTTTAAAATGTTGTGAAGCCATACAAAGGTTAAGTAACCAATATGAACTAAAAGACCGAAGCCTTATAAAATAACTTGCATAAAATCACGATATACACTTAAATTATGACAGTGACTTTTGATAATATTAAATAATTCATTTTTCAATTATTTAGTAAGTCATCATCAAAAATGAGATAAAATTATCAGAAAACAAATATAACAATTGTAAGTATGTTATTTTTTATTTTCACGGAAATAAAAAAAGTATATAGACGAATTTGGAAGCCCTAGAAATTAGGAAGGCTCTGAACAGAAATGATAAAATTAGAAATAATCAAACAATTTTGAATAATTCACCGCTTCTCAATATGTTTTCACTAGCTCGCCTTAACGGTAATACTTACTCCTCCCCCTCCCCTTCGTCTTCTGCGTTACCACCCACACCATAATATCGCACACGTTCTTTCATTTTTTAATAATAATTTAGTACAAGTCTGTCCTGAGGAGGGAGCGGCCAGCTCCGAAACCTGGTTAGACACCAAGTATTCACAGTGGTTAAAACACAAATATATTTGTACCAAATTTCAATTTGCGAAAAATAATATATTCATAAGTACATAGAATACGGGAACGAATAGAAATTCGTACGGAAACTGTTATTGCGTTTATTTTTTTGCAAACTTAATTAGTAAAAGAAGTAAGTAGGTACTAACTTATCAACGTTAAGATATTATTCAAGTACGTGTTAATCTTACGAGACGACATCTTGAATTAAGGCTACGCGCTGTTTGTTCATTTCAATCGAATTAAAAATATTTCATCAGAGTGACAAGGTGCAAATTAATCAAGTCACGTTCACTTTGTCGTATTTCGTAAGATATTTTATAGAAGAATATTGCTACAACTCTGTTTCAAGATTGTATTCTGATGAAACATTTCGTTTCATTTCAGGTACCTACCGAATAAGAGAAAGATAGAGTTGAGAGAACAATGCGCGCGATGGAGCATGGATCTCTCGAAACTTTCTTAATTAACGTCAGCTTTAAACAAAACATAGTGAAATAGATCAAGAACGGCGAATAGGTGTCTGCTACAAAGTTATTATCAACTAGATATTGTAATATCTAGAAAAAGGTTGAATAAAACACGAACAGTGCTAACCGGGCTAGTTGAATACTTATACTTCTTCCTTCCTAAAATTTTAAACAATCATTTGATTTATTTTAATTTATTAGATCTCGTTTTAATTATAATCATATTCCCAGTAGGTACCCACATATTCAAGAATCAGACACAGACCCGTATTCAAATCCAGCCTCAAGATAATTCTTTCACCAAATGCGCAAGATTTTATAGCAAGTAAGTTTATAATGTATAGGTATGGACTTATCTTTTTGGCTATAACGAATTATAGTTGATTTTCATACCTACTTGTATTTTTATGAAAATATGAAATTAAATGTTTTGCATTTTGATATTTGAATATGAAATTAAATGTTTTGCAATTATCCAAACCAAAATCAATCAGTATTTGATGGTGTTTTTGTTGTCATTTTAATTTAAATAATAGAAACTTTGAATTTCACATCAATTAAAATATTACACAGTAAATAACGCAAGCAAGTAAATTTTTAACGCATATTTTGGTTTCAATTTATAAAATAAATCATAAAAATACCAATAATAGTTGCTACTTACCAATCGTTGGATCAATTGCTGTCAAAAGTCAATTGCTGGATGTTTGAATGGCAAATCTAAAGTGTTTTTGCAAATACGAAATTAATTACTTAGAGCAAAGTTTCAGAAACAAGAAGAAAGGTATTATTTGATCAAAGTTTCAATAGCAAGAAGATAGGTATTATTAATTAACGATACGAATGTTTTCAATAATACGAGCATCAAGATAGATATTTACAAAATGATGAAGGTACCTATCTAATACCCACGTCAACTCAAATTATGTGACAAGAAAATTTAAGTACATACCTACTAACATAACTTACCAATTCAGTGAATAAGTAATGAACCTTGGAGTAATTTTCAATTTGGATCGACCAGATAGGTACCTTTCTAATATCTTATACATTCGTAATACCCACTGGACAGAATTCGTAAAATCTGACATAAAAATGGAATGAGTATATCTTCAAACGTAATAAAATGAGGATTTCCTCATTTAATTCATTGGATAGGACTTTATAATTAATTATATTTATTTATTCTTGACATTTAATATAAACCATTATCACATGATCCCCAACCTCACCCGGACTATGCCCGTTTCGAGGTTGGGGATTTAGGATAATTAGTGCGACATTATTCACCTTGATCTTATCAAGAATACACATATACATACATGTTGCTAGTAAACACAATCGGGTACCAATTCAGAAACAATAATATTGTCACTGCACAAATGCAAGTCACCCATCTAGTGTACCTGAGAGTAGGTACTTTGTGATTCTTGTTCTCCCACTTCATAGCCAAGAATATTATGTAGTCCTTTTGAAACACTAAGTGGTTGGTGTTCATATTTGAATATTCTTATTTTTTCTTGGTTTTATGTGTAAAATTTGTAAGAACACACTTTTTACTGAATATTCATTAATTTATCAAATAACCATTCGACACCGAAGCACACAAAGATCACACTTACCTAAATAAAGTGTATATATATTAAAATTTCGATTCAAGACCATATTTTTTTTAAAGAATTTATTTATTTATTTTTATAATCCATTTAATTACAAGAACATCGGTTACGAGTAACAACAATTAAAAGAATACATAATATAAAAACCAATAAAATTCTAAACAGAGTCATTGGAGTCACATGTATGTATTCGCTCTACTAGCCCATGGGCATGTGCTAGAGTGTACATTATTATGTAATTATAAATAGATTTTGACTACTTTTTTAAGGATAATGTGTTTGATGTAGTTTATGATAAAAATAGTTTTATATTTAATTAGTTAACTATTGTAATACGAAGGCATGGAATAATAAAAGTATATAATACTCTTTAGCCTGCAGTAAACGCGACTGCTTTATGCTGACTAATTTGGTCAACATTTTGCTACGAGCATTCAGTAATAATTTGGCCGTCTGCGTAATACGTTCTCCAAATAGGTTTTTTTTAACTGCTTGTAAAATTATTTACGCAGTCATAACGAGTAGTACTATACGAATAATGTCTACCAGCAGAGTCATACATATGTATATTGACACGAGCCGGCCAATAAAACGGCTTCACTTTTTCAGCGAGGTATTGTATGGGAATGAGTATTCTATAGTTTTATTATTATTCTATGTAGGTACGAAGGATTCAAAATTATCGCAGTCTTTACGTTTTTTAGTAAGAAGCCGGTGTGAAATCAATGTATTTTTGAGTATAGCTGCAGAAGTTTTTTTTTTAATTTTAGGTAGGTATCTTTAATGAAGATTTGTTATATATTTTAGGTGCCAAGAAAGTATAATGTCTATGTCCATTGATGGTTGTACTGATTCTAGGTACCCGTATTAGTTTACTAATGTTGGTTCTAGTTTAGTGTACCTGTTTTCCTAGAGTCTGTCTTTCCGATTTAAAGTTGAAATTTTTTAAGATATATTTGTCTTATGTCCAATACTTGAAATTTAGAGAAAAGTTGATCTGAAGGATATCAATAGGGTTTTTTATTGATCACTTTTATCAAAGATTTTTGTACTTTGACCAGGGGTTATAGTAACGTTTTGGACACCCCCCCCCCCAATCAAACTTAATAAGTATAGGTATATTATATGTACATCCTAATACATTCCCCAAACTAAGCATTAATGTTTGTGCTATTGGTGAACGTAATCGGTCGAGGCAGGATTCGAACTCGCGACCACTAGATTGGTAATTTCAAATATTTAATGTAATCCAACTGTCGATTCGTTCATGAGAATTCAATTCTCTGAATGAATCGACATTATTAAGCCAAGATGAGTGTACGAAGGAACATTTTGTATGGCGTAGTGGACTTTTTGCATGCTAATAACACCAACTAGAGGCCTCGCAGCATACATGGATTTACTCAGAATTCGGAGTAGAACATTTTATGTGAGTTTTGTGTGTCTGTGTGTCTGTCCCCCCCCCCCCCCCCTTATAACTTTTGATGCGCTCAATTTACAGAGCCCGAAATTTTAGAATACATAAAAAGTTAAAGGCCTACAAAACTTTTATACTCAGAATTGTGAATTTTTGTTTCAGTCAGGGGTTATCAACTTTTGAAATTTTGGTTTATTTATCCATATATCTCAGAAACCATAAAAGCTAGAACGCTTAAAATTGGTATAAACATAGACAAATACAAAATCTCAAATTATTTTTTTTTTTAAATTCCATGGTATCTCAAACATTTTTTTTTTTAAGAAAAGTATTTATTTTATGATAAATTTATGTGTTTAACTGCCTATATTTCCAGAATTTTTAAAAATATCGAAATAAGCTGAAACACCCCGACTAGATAATTTAATTTTCTATAAAAAATATCAACATTCTATTAGCACATCTCAATTTTTTTTTATCAATTTTTATAAAAATTGAATTTAGTGACGACATTGCATCATACAATTTGTATGGCAGTCGCCTACACACAATATCTAAGAAGACTTAATAGTTTGATACTAATCTCCAAACATACATACACACCATCATGCTGTTTTCATATTCTGGGTAGGATCAAAGGACTGACCTCCATACTATCCTATCTTGACATACATACCTAGGTACACGTGTTGTATAGAAAACCAAATATCTTATTATATTAAATAATTATTAAATAAAATGGGTTTATAGTTTGGTACTTATTCTTCAACTATACATACTATCGCTATCGACAGTTGGATCTCATGTGTTACATGCAACTAGTTAAAATCAATACTGGGTTATAACTTCTTACGATCACTATGAGTAGCGCTGCAGGATCCGATTTAACATTTATGTGATAAGGAAAGTATCATTTGTGACATTTCTATTTGTATGTATTTTTGGTTTCAAATTAATCAATAAAAATTGTAAACAAACCGCATAAGAAATACAAACTCATTTTATCGTACACAAATATATTTCTATTTGCCATGTCAGCTTGATGAATTTATTTCATCGTTGAGTCGTTATTTTAAAATTTGAATAATATCAGAAATCACAAGAAATCTGAAAATAGAACGTATTTACCAGCCTATTATGTAACGAAAAATACTTTGTAAATGTTGAACAAATAAAAATTATAATCCCACGTCGCGATCGTCTCTACTTAGACATTATAAAAGAACCTACCTACCGTTACTTCAATGCTTGTAAAATATCTAAAGATTTTCAAATAAGGATAATAAGGGTTCAGTTGGAATTAAGTAAACAGTGCATGGATTGTAACTGATACTTACCATATACTTATTGATACACATAAGGTAAAGTAGCCATATACCGTCCCCTATCCTAATTCCGTCCCCCAGTCTATCTTGAAAAGTGCGAATATAAACATCTAGCGATTATCGACATTAATATGTATACGTGGTCTAAGTTCATTTGCGGTATTCAATCAAGTGGTCACACGCAGAGTTGACTCTCTAAATAAAATAGAAAATATTTGATAGAGGTGAGTTTTTTTTTCATACCAAGTCACCAGCTATTTACTACACTATCCAATGGAATCAGAACTACAATTATTTTTTGTTTTTGAAAAGTTTTGTCCAAGATTTCAATGGATTAAACAATTTTCTGATAAGATATCTCGTTTTAGTGAGTAATATTTGTCCAGTTTAAAATGATTGTTTGCCCAAATACCGTCCCCTGATGTATTCCTAATATCCTCTAGGGGACGGTAAGTGGCGCATGTTGCTGTCGAAAGTAAAAATGTTAATTTCTATTTATATACATGTATTTTTAAATATTGTTTTTTTTTTTAATTTAGTCCGAAAATTAGTCGTTTAATTTAGTCGTTTATGTCCGAAATACCGTTATATACATCTTCTTTGTTAGATGCCAAAGAAATCGTGGGAACAGAAGATGATTATGAAAGCAGTAGAACTGGTAAAAAAGAAAGAAATAGGAAACAAAAAAAACTGTAATCTACCGTTTGTGTAGGTGTTTATTCTGCCGTATTTATTTGCAAATTTTGTTTAAATAATTAATTGTTTTATTTCTGATGTTATAACTGCTTGATTTCTTATATATAAAAAAAAACCTAAGGGGACGGAATTTAGAAACGAAAACTGAAATTGTCAAAATCGAACCCATTCACCATTTCCGTGTTTGCATCATTGTCACTTCTATTTTCAATGTGTTTTATTTTTTTTATTATAATAAACTAAATTACCTACTTAAAAATGGGTTTAATTTGCGAATTATTTTTTTGTCAAATTTGCTATTAAATTTTTGAAAAACAAAAAGGGGACGGTATTTGGCCACTTTACCTTACATTTGTACGGATGAAATGTTAATAGTCGAAGTTTGCTGTGTTAAATAATTTTTATCGTACATTTTCATTAAAAATTATGTTTACTTATAAAACCACATAAAAGTTTAAAACGAGTGGGTTGTGGCCAACTCTACACCCCTAACTACCAAGTCAATCCAAAAAATATTCAAATTTTGTATAGAAAACTTTTAGCATTTTCATGAAATGAGTTTGTTTAATTATTTTTTATTTAAATTTTTATAATAAAATCTTGATATTTTCGATGCTATTTTATAAAAGTGATGTGCCTTTTAATAAATTTGAAAATAAAACTATCAAATTTTCATCACATTGAAATATCCGACTGTTAAAAAAATTGAGAAGCACTGATCAGATATCCTTCAAAATCTAATGGGGTCTAAGCGATTATTAAATATACAAATTTGCAAAATTTGAGAAGAATCAAATGAGTACTTTAGTCTTTTCGATAAAGTAGAATAAACACGCCGTACATGGCACATTGTGAAGAAACTTTCAGTACCTATACAATCTCAGCATGATACTAGTTGATAATCTGATCTCCCCACTTTATTCCCTTGGGGTAGTGAGGAATAAAACACATTATTTTTAATGTTTTCCCTGTGACTTATCATATTGTGAAAATTCAAATTCAGCTATCTGTTTATGTAGAAATTAAATCAATCAGCGATTGTCCAACTTTTTATGACATAGTTATTTTTATGTTGTAGGATTTTTCTTATATATCGTAATAGATCTATATGGTCTGTCCTACTTGAGAGTTATGTACCTACTCTTACTTTACGGTCCTCGTTAACATCTACGACCTTGGGCATACGGGATGTACATAAATATGCACACTTATTATTACCTTTTGATGTATGAAACATGAACAAATAATGTATATAAATATTGTTTATCACTAAATGTGATAAAAAGAGTAAAACATTTACTCATATAGATTTTCATTTTCTCTTCCGTTTAAAGTAAAATAATCTACTTTTTAGGCCTTTTATACATTTATTCGTTTTTTTTAAATAAAAAATTAAAAATCAATTGATTTTGTTTTGAGAGAATTTAATTTATTATTCTTAGAAGGTCTTCCCCTAAGCATGTCCCGTAGAGATTCTGATGGTGTCTATTATTTTGAAAATGACCATATCAATCCTTCCTTCAATATCTACTTCACCTAACGATTTTCTTTTCTTCACCTAACGATTTTCTCTCTTGTTACATCATCATCCTCTGAGTATTAATCTAATATTTTTTTCACGCTCTTTTAGCCCTGTGTTTACCCTTGTTTCATAGACATTTGTAATTGAATGATGCTTCCTATAAAATAATCTTTCGATTTCTGCAGATGCATCCAAATATCGCCATATCATCACATGCTGCGAATTTAATTTTTTCTGATCTCAAACAAAATACTGACTCCTCAATAAATATTCTTCTTTATAACATTGCCTACTTACATAACATCACTCAGACTAAAAAAATATGTTTTCACTACATTTATCAGGCAAATAAACATCAAATTATATTATAATATTATCATCTTTTCCTTATGTAAAAAGCCTTCCATCATCTATCCAATTCTCATGCAAAAAGCTTCCCTATAAATTATTTGATTCCGTTATCATCATTCCACATTTTCTACAATTTTAAATACAATACACACATGGAATATTAGATGACTTCTATTTAATTACTACTTGAATATGATAAAAACTGTTGTGTAAAACAGTTGAAGCTACAGGAGCCAAGTAATGATAATAATAAATAAAAAGGACGTAAATGCGAAGTAATACCTCGTTTTTTAACCTACATTATACACGGAATTATTCCCATTCCGCGCATTTGAATTGTCGCATTTGGTTTTCAAATTTAAAACATAAATTATTTGGATATTGTGTTTCAGACGATTCTGTCTGTAATTAATGCGCATAAATTCTTTACAACATAATAGGCAGCACATGCTGCTATATTGTAGATAGGCAAGTATAGATATTTAACTCGATAGTAGCAATATTTTATAGCTCGTTATTCTAATACAGGAAAGATTAGCGGAAAATTAATGACCAAAATGGAAGTTCACATAAATTTATATTTGCCATTTTCGCCATCATTAATAAGTTGTCCGATTAACAGGTAACTACGGTGGTGAATTTAGGTATATACCTACCTATCATTCATTATATACCTTGTAAAACTTTTTGTTAGCACGATAAATATCGGGAGGTTGTTATCAAAAAAGTCATGACCATTTATGCGCAAAATATACCCAAGGTTATCGTCTTATACTTATGGAAAATGCAAATTACTTTTGATGAGCTATAAAAACAACAAAAATTCCTTTGTCTCTTGTAGAGAACTGCTCCACTAAATCAAATTAAATATCTTAGTGATAGACAAGGAGACAACATAGTTTTAATAAAGATTTGAGAACCTTAAGGCGTGTAATTATACAATAGTAGGTATACAACTTAAAAACAAAAAAATTAACAAAAATGAAATAAATCTTAGAATTTGATAATTTATTATTTTTTTTTTCGTAGAGAATACTGAGATAATTCTGTATTGTGAGAAAGGATTGCATGAGTAAAATACAATAAAATTTAACATAAAAATCTATTTCCCGTTGTGAACTTGGATACCGTCATCTTAGTTTAAATGTTACATAAGTTCAGATTTCTTACATTAACGCAAAATACAATGGACGAAATTAATACATTTATTAAACTCCAGTTTAATACAAATCAGGCCTCGTGGGCTACTTACTTCAAATATTCAAGAACGTAGAATTTAACAGAAAACACAATTGAGGAGCTTCAAAATGCTACACAATCTTGACAACACATTAGTTTAATAAAAGCATGATAGTTAGTACTGAACTAAGTTAGTAAGATCTATAATTTATATGAATTATTACTCGAAGTTACAATTGCATGATAACGCAGCAAATAAAATTGATTTCTTTTAAGGACATAATAATTCTTATGTCAGTTACAAAAGAACACTTTAACTAAGCAGTTATCAAATTTTACAGTTTAAGGAGATGATGATATCCCATAAAAATTGAAGAAATTTCTAGTTTCAAAAGTCACATGTAGCAAATTCAAAATTTGGTTTGCAAACGTTGTAAGAACTAGATTTTCGCATATTGAGGATTTCCCAATACATAAGTAGACGTTCCTTCTGATCGAAGCGAGTTCCCATCTTGTGAAATATCATTTGAAAAAAAAATACATGTGATGGCCATATTGTAACAAACGAAAAATGTATCGTAGTAGTACAAATTTTTCCAATGACACAACGGTTCGTAGCCTTTTTAGATCAAGAATAATAATCATAGTTATGTCTTATTTTAACTCTTTAAAGAAAAAAAATGGGATAGTGAGACGAATAAAAAGGAGGGAATATAATGTTTCCTGTTAAAGTTTAGACATAATTAGACTCTATTCATGCCAATCTAGTATCAAAAATAACAAAATATCTACGATATTGTGTACAAACTTACTCCCCTTACGATTTATATTTAAATTTTGATGCCTTTTGCATTAAAAATTTCGACCTTTTGAACGGCGCCATTTTTATTTTTTTTATTCGATGTGAAGTGGCCGCTCACCCAATTCGAGGATAAATATGAAACACGCCACCGATGTGACGTTTGACTGAAACAGGGTTTGTTCCATAAACAATCTCCAAGAGTGCAGCTATTTGTTCGACATCCTTCCTACCAATATTATTTGATGAAGCAATGGCTTTCTTCTTTTTTTTAATAACGTAATGTATTGACAACAAAATATGTTGATCAACGTGATATACAATACAAAAGTGGACTTGTATTGTATTGTTAATAAGATCTTATCTATATTTTTTTAATAACGTAATGTATTGACAACAAAATATGTTGATCAACGTGATATACAATACAAAAGTGGACTTGTATTGTATTGTTAATAAGATCTTATCTATATTTTTTTAATAACGTAATGTATTGACAACAAAATATGTTGATCAACGTGATATACAATACAAAAGTGGACTTGTATTGTATTGTTAATAAGATCTTATCTATATTTTTTTAATAACGTAATGTATTGACAACAAAATATGTTGATCAACGTGATATACAATACAAAAGTGGACTTGTATTGTATTGTTAATAAGATCTTATCTATATTTTTTTAATAACGTAATGTATTGACAACAAAATATGTTGATCAACGTGATATACAATACAAAAGTGGACTTGTATTGTATTGTTAATAAGATCTTATCTATATTTTTTTAATAACGTAATGTATTGACAACAAAATATGTTGATCAACGTGATATACAATACAAAAGTGGACTTGTATTGTATTGTTAATAAGATCTTATCTATATTTTTTTAATAACGTAATGTATTGACAACAAAATATGTTGATCAACGTGATATACAATACAAAAGTGGACTTGTATTGTATTGTTAATAAGATCTTATCTATATTTTTTTAATAACGTAATGTATTGACAACAAAATATGTTGATCAACGTGATATACAATACAAAAGTGGACTTGTATTGTATTGTTAATAAGATCTTATCTATATTTTTTTAATAACGTAATGTATTGACAACAAAATATGTTGATCAACGTGATATACAATACAAAAGTGGACTTGTATTGTATTGTTAATAAGATCTTATCTATATTTTTCAAAAAACATTGTATTTTAAGCAGGATTACGTTAAAATTATAATAAACCAACGTTTTCTGTGATTCAAATCTGTCTGTACTCAAATTAGCTTATGAATATAACAAAGATACTTTTCAAAATTCTGTTGAAAAATTTGGTGTTTTGTCAAAACATTATTTCTCCAAATTAAATAATTAAGTAATATTTGGCCATATTACCATATCAAAATAAAAATCCAATAGTGAATCCCTCCTGAGTTCTTTGAAAAATGTGTTTGTTTAATTTGTAAATGAAATACCTATTTGATTATTTTTTGAAAAAATTATACACACTTTTTACGTGATTAAAATATTTATTTATCATGTTTTGATTAAAAGTGTTAAAAAGTTTACAAATACATACTCCCTATGTAGCGTTGCTTAATTATTTATCGTTAGCATAAATGTAAAGTTCTCTTCTGTGAAAGGGTTGGTTCTGTGTGGAAATATCTTGGTGGCCAATTAAGTACATGTCGATAAATCGCTCCAGTTAACGAATAACTTTTCTTCTTCTTTTTCAAAGTAATTAACATTAATCCTTCCATTCGAGACAGATTATCCCGAAGCATTTAACAACAAGCGAAAGAGACGAAGATATTGCCCGCAGTGTGGACGAAAAGAGAGCACGTATATGTCCGGGTTAATGAGACCGAGTATTCCGTAATTCAATTTTGGTTTTTTGGCAACGCTGTGTGTGTAACGAAGTCAAGTAATAGTAGGTATCTTTCGTAACGAGGGTAAAAAGACCAGACGGCAGCTTTTTGACCTACTTCAAATAATTCACAACAAAATGACGATAAAAACACACTTTTGGTAATCATCAAATGGGGCGTGTGACGTCAACGAAAAGCGTCGAGGATAATGACAGCGTCCTCTGGTCGTACAAACAAAAATGCTTGTCAAAATATCTTACCGAAATGAACAAAAATAATACGTATAAAAGACTTTTTATTTCTACTAAAATGTCCTGCACTTAATACGAATAATGATGAAGACAAAATTGAGATCGAGAAAGAATAATTTTCTAAGTTTAAAAACTTAAATTGTCATCGGTGTTTTTTGATAATAATTATAAAAATAATATAGGGATTTGTCATAGAATTATAAGGTATAATCTAAGGGATTTGTATAGGGCCATTTGGCCATTCAAAAACCAGGATCGAATCCTATATTATCCATAGCCAGCAAATAACTTCGTGGAGGAGAGCAGTTTGCACATATACCAACTAAACAAAAAAATAAAATAAAGTCGGCCCTCGTGGCTCAGTCGGTTGGGTATCTGACAGCTGATCCAAAGGTCTTGAGTTCGATTCCCGAGACAAAGTTTTTAATCGTGTTTTCAGTCTGGATCTGTGAGACGGTTGATATCGTAAGTCTCCAGAATGTGGAAACTTGTTATTGGGTGCATGTTAAATAAATATTTGACATAGTACCTACCTGTTAGTTGCCCGAGAAGCAACATTAAATAAATAAATAAAATACAAATTTGCACCCCACGTAACGTGCTCTAGTCAGTTGTCTATATTTATTTTCAAATATTTTTTTTTGTTTATCTTACACTCGAGAATTTTTCTTTAACAAATCAAATTAACAAGTTGCTAAACAGTCATTAAATGTAATATCAGCCCCCCCTAGACAGCGTGTCATTAATTAAACTCAAGAAAAGATAACTCAATGTATGGAAGTGGCAGTTGCCAGTCACGTGACAACTGTCACTTCTATACATTGAGTTATCTTTTCTTGAGCTAAATGACACGTTGTCTAGAGGGACTGGTGCGAAACTTAACATTCTGACGATTACAAATAGAAATAAGCAATATTTAGGATTACGTTAATTTCCTATACAATAATGATATGAAATGTTTTTTGGTTTTATTCCAAAATAAATTACCTACCTATATATTGTAGGTATATGTTATAGATACCTATTATAGATTTTGCCGCTAAGTCTGATAAATGTATTTTGAGGAATGCTCATTTTACGTGATTGTCTTACAAATTGAGCATTTAACCAAGTATATGATATCGTGTTCTGGGTAAAGATTATAGATCACTTATAGATTGTATGATGGGTATATCAAATTATATTTATGTATGTACATACGTGGTATCTCCGTTGACATTCATATTTATCAATACTACATATATTCCGATTAGAGTATGCAATAAACTTTAAGTTTGTACCAAATTGCACGAGAAGAATTAATTCAGAATCAAAAGTGTAGAAAAGCCTTTTACATAACGTATCTACCTATTTTAAATTAGGAGAAATGTGATAGTTAAAATATGGGTTTATATTTTTAAATAAACACATACCAGTATAATAAATCTAATTTTTATTTACGGAATAAAATTATGAATCAAAATAAGCTATTTCAATATTATAAAAGTTCCGAATTCAATTCACGGTAGACACACAGTTTTTTAATATGTTTTCTGTCTGTCTGTGGATGTGTGAGATGATAAATATCAAAGTTTCCATAATGTATTGACTTGTTCTTGGGTGCGTGTAAATTAAATATTATCCATAGTTTATCATAATAAAAATGCAAAAAAATACAACGTAGGTATACCTCGCCCAGCGAAAGATTGCGGCTGACATAACCTGTTCATAAACCAATTTTAGTGCAGAAAAATACTCTATGTAATTTGTATTGACCAATAAAATTAGTTGGCTTTCGACGTTGTGCAGCGAATTACGTGTGACTTTTTCCCTGACCTTTGCATCCATAGATTTTTAAAAAAGCTTTATAAAACTGTCACCCGTAATCTCTTGTTTGTCAAGTCCTAAAAATAGCATTGATTTTTACTTAATTTAAATTTGACTACGAATCCAGTATTTTCATATAATACTACTAAAAAATGAGTTGAATTTTAATAAATTGTTGCTAGGAACAAGAACTCCATACCATTTCAGGTATGGAGTAGTAATAATACCTACCGAAAATATTTTTTTTATTTATTCGTAGGTAGGTATAAGATTTCAGGAGTGTCTATTGGTGATTTTTGGATATAATTTGTTTTTCTCTTGTTTAAACTAATTGTTTATTATTACAATGTTTGGTTAATTCATCAAATACTACTAGTTGCATGTAACACATGAGATCCAACTGTCGATAGCGATAGTATGTATAGTTGAATAATAAGTACCAAACTATAAACCCATAAATACAAATTATTTAATATTTTAAGATATTCGGTTTTCTATACAACACATGTACCTAGGTATGTATGTCAAGATAGGATAGTATGGAGGTCAGTCCTTTGATCCTACCCAGAATATGAAAACAGCATGATTGTATGTATGTTTGTTTGGAGATTTGTATCAGATATTGTGTGTAGGCGACTGCCATACAAATTGTATGAAGCAATGTCGTCACTAAATTCAATTTTTATATAAATTGTTAAAAAAAATTTGAGATAATACAATGTTAATATTTTTATAGAAAATTATATTATCTAGTTGGGAAGCTTCGGCTTTTTTGACATTTTTAAAAAATTTGGAAATATAGGCAGTTAAACTCATAAATTTATCATAAAAAAAATATTTTTCTTATTAAAAAATGTTTGAGATCCTGGAATTATTTTTAAAAAATTAATTTGAGATTTTGTATTTGTCTATGTTTATACCAATTTTCAGCGTTCTAGCTTTTATGGTTTCTGAGATATAGAGAAAAATAAACCAAAAATTCAAAAGTTGATAACCCCTGACTGAAAAAAAATAACAATTCTGAGTATAAAAGTTTTGTAGGCCTAAAACTGTTTATATATTCTGAAAATTTGGGATCTGTAAATTGAGCGGATCAAAAGTTATAAGGGGACACACACACACAAAACTCAGATAAAATGTTCGACTCCGAATTCTGAGTAAATCCATGTGTGGGAACATATATGCTGCGAAGCCTCTAAGTTGGTGTTTTTAGCTTGCAAAAAGTCCACTGCGCCATACAAAATGTTCATTCGTTCACACATCTTGGATTTAAACTGCCTCTTCCTTCAATAAATTTTTTATTTAAAATTTTACCTATTGATTGTTCAGGCGAAAGAAATCCCAGGCTATTGGTATTGGCAGTCCTCGGTTGCTGTCTACGTTAAAAAATATACCCCTCCCATCTCTACTTATTAACAATCAAATCATTTCCTTCTCCAAAGTTAAAAATCTTGGTATCTTTTTCGACGAAGATCTCTCATGCATACATTCTCTCAATAGACTGAAAAATTTTCTTCCGACACATTCAAAAATCACGCTTGCACAATCCTTACTTCTCAATCCTTACATGTCTGTTATCTGGATGCTAACGAAAAACTCCTTAATAAACTTGAACGATTGCAAAATGTTTGTATACGCTTTATTTACAATCTTAGAAGATTTGATCATGTTTCCACTTACCAAAATCTTTTTCGTTGGCCTAAGATACGTCAACGTCGTAACATGCATTCTCTACTGTATAATTTAACTAACAACACTAATTCACCACAATATCTCAAGAATAAAGTTATTTTCTTGTCAAATCACGGTCTGCCTCTTCGATCTGCTGAACGTACCACACTAGCTATTCCCATTCATTCTACTGAATTTCTCAATTCCTCTTTTGAAGTATAATAAGCAAGACTATGGAACACCTTAAGTAATGACACTGCGACGTCTCAGTCGATTCAACTTTTTACAAATAAACTATAGATGTTTTACCTGTCTAATAATTCTTAACTGACACCCCATATCCATCCTCCCTCCCCTTCCTCAACCTCTATTTCCTTCCTTCCTTTGTTGCTGTGAATTTACTCATAATAATGTAACGTGTTTCTTTAAATTTGTTATAAATTTAATGTACCTACCACTATACTATATATGGCCTCACGTTGCTTTGGTTGGTTGGAATAAATTGCCTTGTGGCAATAAACCCGCCATTGTACACAGCATTATACATGAAGTTTAATAAATAAAAAAAAGAAATACTTACATACATGTTTATCCTTTCTTGTTACACATTTTTATCACAAACAATTATGTACACATAAAAGTCAACTATACTGCGATTATGTGTTCTTTATTTTCAAAATAAGCATGATTTTTTTTTTTCAATAAAAAATAATAAGAATAAGGTTGTTGTGTCATAAAAAAATAAGTGATATTTTACACTCTATAGCTACCTAATGCTCATTATATTCTAACAAAGATAGGTATTTATAGATATATCTGAACAATCACAATAATACTAACTCGAATTCTATACAATAGGGAAACAATGCTGACGTAGGTATTTCGAAAGTTTTCAATGAAATTAGTGAGGTCAGTTTTTACTGTGCTTTTGACAGTTTCGTTGGTATGTTACAGTTTGGTTTGTGAACGTTTGTGTTGTGGTCATGGTTTGTCGTTCGTGTTATTTGTTGAGTCTGTAACATAATTATAACCGGTATTTCTTCAATATTTCTGTATTTCGCAAATTTAAACAATGTTCAGTTTTTGTTGAAACTCCGCAACTATTCAGAAAATTATTTGGAATCGATTATTATAGTTTGACCTATACATGATTTTTAACAAATATCTACGTAGGGGACACCAGTAAGTTACTGGGTCTATTCCATTCTTCCGAAGAAGCGCACTATGTACCTATCGTTGGGGAGAGTTTAGATCAAATTATATATAAATATATATATATATATATATATATATATATATATATATATATATATATATATATATATATATATATATATATATATATATATATATATATATATATATATATATATATATATATATATATATATATATATATATATATATATATATATATATATATATATATATATATATATATATATATATATATATATATATATATATATATATATATATATATATATATATATATATATATATATATATATATATATATATATATATATATATATATATATATATATATATATATATATATATATATATATATATATATATATATATATATATATATATATATATATATATATATATATATATATATATATATATATATATATATATATATATATATATATATATATATATATATATATATATATATATATATATATATATATATATATATATATATATATAGAATATCATGCACAACGGTATCAAGCCGGCCAAAATTCACGAAAACGATAGGAATAGGCGTTAAACTATGTAGATTAATTTCAATTGAAAGTGGACAAGTTATCCGAAATATGGCAATTAGTTTTAATTACGGATGACCGACCGCCACCGGTCGTTAATAACAATTATTATTATTATTATCATTAACGAAATACTACTGGAGGATTCCGATACCAATTTCAAAGTTTTAAACAAGTAGTAGAATTAGTTGTGATATTATTGTTATTATGAGTTTGTATACAACAGTCAACATTTAATATCGGATACTTGTTATGACTGTACAATTTCAATGAAGTACCTTACTTAACACTCTATACCGAGTTGTCTAAATTTTGGTAACTTTTATGATTTGTAAAACGATCTTATTTAGTGAGTATAATCGAAAAATAAAATTTATAATTAAAAAGTAAATTAGTATCTAATAGTAATAATTAAATTTAGTTGACGAGTAAAGAAATAAATTAAGTAGATGAAAAAACAATAAAATTTAGTAGACAAGTAAACAAATAAATTTAGAAGACAAGTAAACAAACAAATTTAGTACGCAAGTAAACAATTAAATTTAGTAGACAAGTAAACAAATAAATTAAGTAGACAAGTAAACAAATAAACTAAGCAGACAAGTAAACAATTAAATTTAATAGACAAGTAAACAATTAAATTTAGTAGACAAGTAAACAAATAAATTTAGTAGACAAGTAAACAATGAAATTTACTAGACAAGTAAACAAATAAATTAAATAGACAAGTAAAGAAATAAATTTAGTAGACGAGTAAACAAATAAATTTAGTAGACAAGTAAACAAATAAATTTAGTTGACAAGTAAACAATGAAATTTACTAGACAAGTAAACAAATAAATTTAATAGACAAGTAAATAAATAAATTTAGTAGACAAGTAAACAAATAAATTTACTAGACAAGTAAACAAAATATTAAATTTAGTAGACAAGAAAATTTAGTATACCTATAAGCAACAATTAAACTTCATTATTATTTACTTAATTAAAAAATACATATAATTAAAAACATATGTTGGTAGAAATGGCTGTATCTTTCATAGGGTAAGCAAACAGAGTCGAATGCAATACATTCTGATCTTGATATAATTATTCTTCCCTCCACGCTGTGTCACGTCCTGACGGATATTACTCAAGCGTATTATGCTTCTCTGTCCTGAGCTAACCGGAACATTTTTTCCATTCTATGAATTCCGGTTCATTTTCTAACCTAGCATCTCTACAAAATTATTCTCCTAGCAGCAATATTAGCAATAATGCGTACGATGCCGATCGATCTTGTATGAATACAAAGAATACTAAATTTGGATAGGAATACAAATTCTCTATATAGGAATACAAAGAATACTAAAATCCATCTGATGCGCTACGTCCGATCCGTCCGCTGCGCCTTGTGTGGATGCTACCCTTTAATTTCCTCAGTTTAGCCTTTCATAATATTAGATATCACTGTCTATCATATTGTACTCTGTGTTAACCGAGATTTACTAAAAATATTTCATATTATTATCGTAAGCTAGTCTTCTTTTTCTACTTTGCCTTCATTGATCTATTGGCAGCATATGATACCGTGAACCACCGTAGACTTCTGTGGAAAATTTATAATACCATGAAAGATTATCAGCTTACTAAGCTCGTGGAATGTTTCCTACACAACAGGAGATTATACGTCACTCTTCAGTCTAAAAGAAGCCGCTGAAGAAACCAGAAAAATGGCCTTCCCCAGGGTAGTGTGCTTGCACCAATCCTCTATAATATATATACTAACGACCAACCCATAAACCCCCAAACAAGGCAATTGATATATGCAGATGATACTGCTGTAGCAGCACAAGCAAAAACGTTTGACGAAGTGGAAGGAAAACTGTCAACAACTCTCCAGGATTCGGCTATATATTACAAGGATAATCACCTGAAGCCAAATCCAGCGAAGACTCAAGTCTGTGCCTTCCACCTCAGAAATAGGGATGCGGGAAGAAAGCTAAGAGTATGGTGGCAGGGTCAGGAACTGGAACACAATGACGCACCAAAATATTTGGGTGTTCGTCTGGACCGATCCTTGACTTTTAGGAGGCATTGAGGTCGAGAAGAAGGTATGTGCCAGAAATAACATCATAAGAAAGCTTACCAGCACAAAGTGGGGAGCCCAACCCCATGTCCTAAGAACCTCGGCACTGGCACTGTGTTTCTCCGCTGCTGAATATGCTGCACCAGTATGGTACAACTCATCACACGCAAAAAGGGTAGATGTGGCAATTAATGAAACAGCCAGATTAATATCTGGTTGCCTAAAACCGACCCCCACTAAAGAACTCTATCCAATTGTGGGTATTGCCCCTCCTACGATCAGACGGCGTGTTGCAGTTGCAGCAGAAGTCGAACGGAGCAAGCAGCAAACTGACCCTAGACATCCAATGTATGGCTCACAGCCGCATTAGTGCAGACTCAAGTCCAGAAGAAGCTTACTGGAGATGACCGCCCCTATAGTTGGCCTCCCCGAGGCCCGAAGGCTGTCACTGTGGCGTGATAGTGTCGAATGCACTCAGCTACCACCCGCGGAGGACGTGTCAGTGGGACACAACCTACTTTATCCAACATGGAGAGCGCTCAATAGGCTCAGAACGGGTGTCTCCTGCTGTTACAGTGACCTCAAGAAATGGGGATACAGAGAGGAAGACATCTGCGAGTGTGGCGCCAGACAGGACAACGTGCACCTACTGTCATGTCCCATGATAGGAGCGACATGCACGCACCAAGACACAGTGATAGCAAACACTAGTGGAATCCGAGTGGCCGAATATTGAGGGCTACGAATATGATGGTGTTCCGGACACGGAAAGTAAAGTAATTAAGTACTTTTTCTATTTGCCGTGGTATTACCCCTTCCTTCTCTATTATTCGTATCCTCGTTTTGAATATATATAGATGGTCTTCCTCACTATTGTTCACTATTCTGACGATGCTCGGCGTTGAGCGATACCGGTGAATGGGAGTCGCGCTGGAGAACTTAATTAAATAGAACGTAGTTACAAATATATATTTTTTTATAATTCGTTGTCAAGATAAAGGTATAAAAATTAATTGACAAATAATTTAAATAAGTGAACATATATGTAGTATAAACGTGATCCAACTGTCGATTTGTTCAGGAGAACTTTGTTCTCTTAACATATCGACAATGTATCAAGCCAGAATACGCGAGAATTGTATGGAGAGGTCTACTTTTTTCACGGCTTTTCCAACTTTGAAGTCAAAAAACACCAACTTAGAGGCTTCGCAGCATATATGTTCCATACACGGATTTACTCAGAATTCGGAGTAGAACATTTCGTGTGTCTGTGTGTGTGTGTGTCTGTGTGTGTGTCTGTGTGTGTGTGTGTCTGTGTGTGTGTGTGTCTGTGTGTGTGTCTGTGTGTCCGTCCCCCCCTTATAACTTTTGATCCGCTCAATAAACAGAGCCTAAAATTTCAGAATATATAAACAGTTACAGGCCTACAAAACTTTTATACTCGGAATTTTGAATTTTTGTTTCAGTCAGGGGTTATCAACTTTTGAATTTTTATTTTATTTTTCCATATATCTCAGAAACCATAAACGCTAGAACGCTGAAAATTGGTACAAACATAGACAAATACAAAATCTCAAATTAGTTTTTTCAAAAAAATTCCAGGGTTTCTCAAACATTTTTTATTAAGAAAAATATTTTTTTTATGATAAATTTATGAGTTTAACTGCCTATATTTCCAAAACTTTTACAATTATCGAAAAAAGCCGAAACACCCCAACTAGATAATTTAATTTTCTATAAAAAATATCAGCAATGTAGTAGAAGATCTCAATTTTTTTTTAACATTTTTTTAAAAATTGAATTTAGTGACGACATCGCTTCATACATTTTGTATGGCAGTCGCCTATACACAATATGTAAGAAGACTTAATAGTTTGATACTTCGACTCCAAACATACATACATACCATCATGCTATTTGCATATTCTGGGTAGGAAAAAGGATCTTCCTCCATACTATCCTATCTTGACATACATACCTACATATGTTGTATAGAAAACAAAATATCTGAAAATATTCAATAATCCAACTGTCGATTTGTTCAGGAGAACTTTGTTCTCTTAACATATCGACAATGTATCAAGCCAGAATACGCGAGAATTGTATGGAGAGGTCTACTTTTTTCACGGCTTTTCCAACTTTGAAGTCAAAAAACACCAACTTAGAGGCTTCGCAGCATATATGTTCCATACACGGATTTACTCAGAATTCGGAGTAGAACATTTCGTGTGTCTGTGTGTGTGTGTGTGTCTGTGTGTGTGTCTGTGTGTGTCTGTGTGTGTGTGTGTCTGTGTGTGTGTGTGTCTGTGTGTGTGTGTGTGTCTGTGTGTCCGTCCCCCCCTTATAACTTTTGATCCGCTCAATTTTCAGAATATATAAACAGTTACAGGCCTACAAAACTTTTATACTCGGAATTTTGAATTTTTGTTTCAGTCAGGGGTTATCAACTTTTGAATTTTTATTTTATTTTTCCATATATCTCAGAAACCATAAACGCTAGAACGCTGAAAATTGGTACAAACATAGACAAATACAAAATCTCAAATTAGTTTTTTCAAAAAAATTCCAGGGTTTCTCAAACATTTTTTATTAAGAAAAATATTTTTTTTATGATAAATTTATGAGTTTAACTGCCTATATTTCCAAAACTTTTACAATTATCGAAAAAAGCCGAAACACCCCAACTAGATAATTTAATTTTCTATAAAAAATATCAGCAATGTAGTAGAAGATCTCAATTTTTTTTTAACATTTTTTTTAAAAATTGAATTTAGTGACGACATCGCTTCATACATTTTGTATGGCAGTCGCCTATACACAATATGTAAGAAGACTTAATAGTTTGATACTTCGACTCCAAACATACATGCATACCATCATGCTATTTGCATATTCTGGGTAGGAAAAAGGATCTTCCTCCATACTATCCTATCTTGACATACATACCTACATATGTTGTATAGAAAACAAAATATCTGAAAATATTCAATAATTTGTATCTATGGGTTTATAGTTTGGTACATATTCTTCAACTATACATACTATCGCTATCGACAGTTGGATCTCATGTGTTACATGCAACTAGTAGTTAAATGTACCATACTTATACAAAATGAGTTATAATACAAAATATATTCATAGTGGGTAGTGCATAATATACTCATTCAAGCTTAAAGTTTCACAATGCAGCTATGCAGACAGTACATACATTTTAGAACAGCTCCATAGGGAGAAGATATTATATGCCACTTAAGTTTAACAATTCGCCCCTATTATGTTCACCAATGGTTCATTGTTGGAAAATTCATATATATTCCTTCACATGACTGGATATGTGGACATCGTGAAGGTGACATTTTATGTTCCCATTTGTGAACTTACTTATGCATGATACGTTAGTACAAATTTTCAGTTACGTAACAAAATCATGCTCCATACTGCCTGAAACAGAAAGGCAAATTTTGCCCAAGTAATAGCCAACGTCGTCGAGAGAACTGACATGGTAGCTCAAAATGAAAAATAAAATCTTAATTTAATTGATACATAATACTTACTAAATATCAAATCAAGTATAAACACATACATACATGCCATCACGCCACTTCCCTCGCGGGGAAGTCAGAGAGAACAGAACCCCACATTTTTCCATATTGGCATACTACATTCATCGCCTCATCAACATTCATGCATCATCTCATACACGTTCGTTATTCACGCTTCTAACATTTCCATATTTCAGAATATCGTTCACACGGCACGGCAAGAACTTTTATTTGGGATTGTATTAAGTTTTAGGGATTCGTTCAGCGAATAAAATGTATTTGAAGTTTAAGTTATTTATTTGACATCTCGAACATTTTTTAAAATGATTTATTTGGTATTGCAAGACAAATTTTAATCAAAAAATTAACTCTTTTCTATATAAATAAATTAATAAATGAATAAATTTTAATTCATTGATATATAATAGATCATTTCAAAATTAAAATTTTAATAATTTAACAAGCAGGACGTCTGCCGGGTTTTACGAGTATAAAATAAAAACTCAATTTCAACAAACAATCTTGCCTCCGCTTAGTGATATAGACGAGTCAACTCTTCAATAACTTCACAAATCATCTAAGCATTGAACAGTAAAATAATTTGAAATTCGAGGACAATATCTTTTTATGTTCATACCATTACGCCAATGTGGTACAACCAGCGAAAAGTGCACAACACTAAAATAAAGCACGAAACATGTGTGTATCCTCACAATTCACAAACCAGCCTCGTCATACCAAAAAAGCAACTTGTTGAATTTGTGGTGATCCTCATTTCTTGAGTATGTATATCGAATATATTTTTAATTGCATCTGATTTTTTTCTTTGGATGTCTTATTTTCAGGTGCATTAGTTACTCATTATTCAAATATAAAGAACATTCAAAATGTGCATTGATAAGGCAACTCAATAAGAAGGCATAATTTGGTGAACGTTGCGTAAGCGCATAAAGTATCACGTAAACCAGCCGATGACAGGTCGTAAGCCCTATAAGTGCCTTCAGTTCCTGGTTCTCCTAAAACATTCCAACTTCGTCTCTATTGGGATGTTTAAAAGTTTGTCAAATAATACCTTAAGTAGTTATGTGATATATTAATTAGTCTGTTGAATTTTTGATTACCAAGCTCTTACGCGATACCCGAAATCAATTAATAATAAATAATAATAATAAGTTATTTGTATAGCGCTATAGTTTAATAGCTAAAGAGAAACAAAGCTATTTTTAGTCCTTTAGTGAAAGTGCTCTTGCTTCGAGCACTGCGGAAATCTAGAGGCAGTGAATTACCTACACTTAATAGGACCACTCACACTAAAGCATCGGTCATAGTAAGCCGCTTTGTTGACTCTGTCCAACTCCAACTCAATTATAATATAAAATAGTAGAAGTATATTTTCTAAGCCGGTGCCTCAAGGTATAGTCAAAATATTGTAAATAGCTAAATATTTATATTATTTTATTTAGTTCTTATCGTTTCTCGGGCAAGTCACGGGTACGAATTACTATTGTAAATAAAATACTTTAAAAACTACTTAGATAAACATAGTTCTAACTTTATGGGACCATCGCATGCGAAGTTAATTCCGATAGAATTGTAAATCATTCTCGCATTTTACCCTGAGCACCATATTGCAAGTAATCATTCATGTGCTTATTTTCATATGGCAGGTTGAATCTAATCTATGCACTCTTCAATATCCATGTTAGAGTGATATTCTACAAAGTGAAACAATCGTACCTATGTATATAATATCGTATGTGTAATCGTATTTGTAAGTTCTATATTATAAACGGTAAAAGTAAACTCTGCAGTTTATCTTTCATTCTATAAGTTAACTATAATATACATATAGTTTGTACCAACAATGAATTTAACTTTGCACCTACATATTATACTCATTTCACTTTTAAACATTATTATTTCCTATATTGCTTATAGATATTTTAATAGAATGAATATGTCCTAATTACAAGTACCTACATATTCCAAACAACCCCATATATTCCCTAAAATATCCAAAAATGTCTGATGAATGAAATAGGTAAAATACTTACCTACCTATTAAATCTAACACAACCTCGAATATTGTTCTATTTTCTGTTTAGAGTGTAATCAAAATGCATTAATGATTCGTCATAATAGAGATTATCGAAATTTTTGCTCAGCACGTTAAATATCTGAATTCTTAGCTAAAATTTCTGAATAAGATTCCCCATATATTTTTTACTGTTTTCAATCTGGATTACCTACTGAGAGGGTTTACATTGTTAGTCTTTGAATGGTGGCATCTTTTTATTATAAGTTATTATAGATTTGCACAAAGAAGTTACCTACATAATTTTTACATTTCAATACGAAATATATCCACAAATCGCATTTATATATACATATATATATGCCTCATTATATGTATTGTTCTGCCATAGACCGCCTTTTATGTAGATCGCATTTTTGATGACCTTATTTTAGTGTATTTTAGTGGATTTAATTTCGTCCTCAAGACAAAATATGATACAATGTCAAAAGGTATATTCACACCGCCATCTATTGAAAAATTTCACAACTTTAAAATGATTTTACGCATTTTTCTTCCCATAAAAAATTGGGGCGGGGGGGGGGTGATTTAAGGAAGTCAAAATTTTACTCGATTAATTAGGGATGGTAAGTATCGTTATTCAGGAGAACACATGCGTATAAAGAATACTAAGAAGAGATGCGAAACGATGGCGATGATAGTTGGAAATCTACATCACAGGAGACCACAAACTCAGCGGCATAAACAGATCTCAAGATCTACATAGAGGGAGCACAAAAAGAAGACGTCGTTACTTACTTAAAAACTTTGGTTCTTAAAACATTGGTTCTTTAATAAAATATCGTTATCTTCAAAACTAGAGAATAAACAAAAAAAAACACAAAACAGCATGCATAAAATAACACCGGTTCAGATCAAATAAATAACATAATTACACCCAATCAAATATAATTAACTTTCACATTTTTTTTCTCAATAACAATTTAAGGTATAATTTAATTTAAAATCTTTACACATAATGTACTACTCATGTCATACAACTGTTCAAATGAACACCTCGGCACAGGACTTAGATACTAGTAAAGTGTTCTTTGAACCCTCGCAATTACGGTGACAGGAAAATTATTCGAAAAACAATTATTCGAATGCTCAATTGTACGAAAATCAATTTTACGAATGGCAATTATTCGAATCACATTTTTTTCGAAAAACAATTTTCCGAACACACAATTATCAGAATTTACAATTGTTCGAATTTTTATGACGTCATGTTGGTAGTATTGTGAAAGGAATAAACCATAGATTTTTATTATAATATACCTACTAGATGTCGTAGTTAGCAAATTTTGTATGAATCGAAGTGAGGCATTTTTCCGGGGGATTTTTGACGTTATAGTTTTTACGTAATTGTTTTCGGATTTATTTGTCGTAAAAAACACTTTGTTAATTTAGATTTAGAAAAAAGTTATTTGAGATGTGTTGAAATGTAAGGAAAACTGAAATATGTTAATAACCAAAACGTCAAACGCACGATATTCCATGACTCACTTTTACTACATCTACATAGTATAATGTATTATAAAAATCTATGGAATAAACAACATGGCGATGCACCGCGCTGTCAGATATCCTAGGATATACACCGATTTTTTAAACCTAAACCTACAAAGCTTTGGTAAAAATAGGTTGGTTAGGTTTGTTTGTAGTTATAATTGCGGCTGGCGTGAGCCAGTTGCATTATATATTAAAAAAGTAACTATAATATTAAAATAAAATAACTAAATTGGTGTGAATACTAGATAAACTGTCTGTACATGATGTGTCAAAATCAATAACTGATGTACAAACTAGGCTATCCCGCGCTGTCAAACATCAGTTATTAAAAATGTGCAAACATACGTAGGTACCCACAATAATACAAGTAATAATAGTCTTCATTGAATATATTTTACTGGCAACAAATATGTCAAAGGAGGCAACATAATGACACAAAAATATATTAAATTCGGTCAATTGGTTTTCCAACAAATGTTAGTTCGAATAATTTGCTTTCGGATAATTGTCATTCTGATAACTGATTTTCGAAAAATTGTTATTCGTACAATTGCGCATTCGAACAATTGTGTTTCGAAGAATTTTCATGTAATCCGCAATTACACACTAATCAATAACACACATACACACACGTATATGTACGCACATACTTAACTTATTGTAACTTCTTCTTTGATAATTAAATAAATTAAATAAGTAGGTACCCACATCAAAACAATACAAACATACTACAATAGATGGCGATGTTGTTTTTTCAGATTATTTTCAAGTGAAAAGATCTTGACATAGAATTTCAAAATTAAGATTGACAGGGAAATCACAAGAAAGGCATCGGTGAAGGTAATCGCGTAAACCAGCCGATGACAGGCCATAAGCCCTGTAGGTGCCTTTATTTCCCGATTCTCCTATACATGATATTCCAACTTCGTCTCTATTGAGATGTTAACACTTGTCACAAAAATTGTTTTACAATTTTGAAAAGTAATTAAGTAATACGAATTATATAGGTAAATTTAGGTGTTCTTGTATAATATAATAATAAAATATTTTAATAAAGCATCGTCCGCCGCTCCCGACCACATTTGGATACTCCGACCTAGTAAATATACTTAACCACATTCACAACCAGGATAAAACTTTCCATCAGTATGGCGTGGAAGCCGCTGGAAGTGGATTGGCTTTCAAATTTTCATATTTTACTAATGCAGCCAAAATGGAAATTTCGTATTCCACATGAAAGTAACGAATGAAAATGCTACTGGGCTGCGACCGTGCAAAGCACTCAACAGAGGTGATATCCGCACAGTTGCAACGTGATCCGTCTACTAGGATTTAAATTAAATTATATAATAATACCATTGTCATATTATATCTACGTACTTTTGTTTTATTTAACAGATCAAAGAAAGTATTATTTTACAAAGAGAAAGCTTCTTAGCATTTATTTATAAAGAATTATTTATCTGCATATAAATAAAGTAGACCTGGTAAGATTGTCGTTCTGGATTTGCGAATGTTTGTGCACGACTATATTCATGTCAGTCTGCCCAAGGCTGCCTATTCTTACATTCGTTTGAAATCTTTCTATGTGGAAATCGGGAATTTTACAGTAGAGTAAAAAACTTACAATATTACATTTTTATAATATTACATTTGAAACAGTATAAAAACACAAAGCCTCACAAGCTGATATGTTTTTTTTTTATTATTTTCAAAAGAAAGTATGTTTAAATGTTATATAATAAGAATTAAAGAATGCTTTTATGCTTTACTCGCCGAGTCGCCAAAATTGATTTATGTGAATTTACCCTGAAGATGACAAAAATACCAACATTCTGATATATGCGTCCCTATCGTAATTAGACCTCAAATGGCACGAAGTAATAAAATCCGACACAGGGAGAGTGAGCAATTCACGTTGATCAAATGGTCTCTTTTGCATTGTGGGTCAGATTTGCTTTCCTCGTGTTGTTCCACCATTCTTTCAGCTGTCAAATATTCGAAAGTTAGCTACTTTTTATTTTTATCGTAATTAATATGTATTGATTTAGTTTATTTTCCAATATTTAATAACTTTATATTTTATAACTTTATATTTTATTTTCTTTCAGAATCAAATTTTAGCCTATATAGTTACAAAAAAATGTAAGTTGAAATTTCAATTCTCGATGAATTTAGGTAAATTTTAAATCAACATTCACATATGGAAAGAACGTAGGTATTTGTTTAAAGATATTTTCATAAATGAGTTGGTGATTATTGTATTTCGGTGTACAGGTTATGTCATTCTTCTAGGAGTAGGTGAAAGGGTGCAGAAGGAATGGCACATGAAAATAACATGTTGCGAATGGTTGCACTTAGGGCAAACGAATCTAAAGAACAGCAAGAAAGGAGATGTGAAGCCAGTAGATTACGAATGACGGCGTATAGGGTATTACAATTTCTGCAGCAAGAAAGAGGAAGTACAGATTTTCAGTCTTCAAGTAATTGGATAGAGGTAGGGAGTCGTGATAATTTAATGACAATAGATCAGATGAATATGCAAGACGTTGAAGAAATAGAAATTACTGCACTTGAATGCGCCATCTTAGCAGCATTAAAATTATACTAGTTGCATGTAACACATGAGATCCAACTGTCGATAGCGATAGTATGTATAGTTGAAGAATATGTACCAAACTATAAACCCATAGAAACAAATTATTGAATATTTTCAGATATTTTGTTTTCTATACAACATATGTAGGTATGTATGTCAAGATAGGATAGTATGGAGGAAGATCCTTTTTCCTACCCAGAATATGCAAATAGCATGATGGTATGTATGTATGTTTGGAGATGAAGTATCAAACTATTAAGTCTTCTTACATATTGTGTATAGGCGACTGCCATACAAAATGTATGAAGCGATGTCGTCACTAAATTCAATTTTTAAAAAAATTGTTAAAAAAAAATTGAGATCTTCTGCTACAATGTTAATATTTTTTATAGAAAATTAAATTATCTAGTTGGGGTGTTTCGGCTTTTTTCGATAATTGTAAAAGTTTTGGAAATATAGGCAGTTAAACTCATAAATTTATCATAAAAAAAATATTTTTCTTAATAAAAAATTTTTGAGAAACCCTGGAATTTTTTTAAAAAAATTAATTTGAGATTTTGTATTTGTCTATGTTTGTACCAATTTTCAGCGTTCTACCGTTTATGGTTTCTGAGATATATGGAAAAATAAAATAAAAATTCAAAAGTTGATAACCCCTGACTGAAACAAAAATTCAAAATTCCGAGTATAAAAGTTTTGTAGGCCTGTAACTGTTTATATATTCTGAAATTTTAGGCTCTGTAAATTGAGCGGATCAAAAGTTATAAGGGGGGGACGGACACACAGACACACACACAGACACACACACAGACACACACACACACAGACACACACACAGACACACACACACACAGACACACGAAATGTTCTACTCCGAATTCTGAGTAAATCCGTGTATGGAACATATATGCTGCGAAGCCTCTAAGTTGGTGTTTTTTGACTTCAAAGTTGGAAAATCCATGAAAAAAGTAGACCTCTCCATACAATTCTCGCGTATTCTGGCTTGATACATTGTCGATATGTTAAGAGAACAAAGTTCTCCTGAACAAATCGACAGTTGGAAAAACAGCCTCTAAGTCTTCAAGTCATAAGGCCCCTGAGTCAAATTGAAAACGCTTAACAATATCGCCAAACACTATTTTTTTTGTATGTAAAATAACAGAAGTGACATTGAAACATGAATCATGGAGACAAAAGGAAAATTCTGCTTTTTCCTATAGTTGCAATATAGATATTAACCTATAGTTGCAATTTATTTCTGAGCCAGTATCAACTTTTGGTAGAATGTCTATAATTTGTACATATTGTGGTGATTTGAAATGGAAGGGAGAAAACCCAGGAATGTGTTGTAACAATGGAATAGTACACATACCTGCAATAGATATCCTCCAGAGCCTCTTTATACATTATTGACAGGTAATTCTATAAATGCATGTCATTATAGAATTAAGTATTTTAAAAGTCATGTTAGAAGATATAATAGGACGATGTATGAGAGGGTCAGAAATGAGGACATAAGGAAAGAATGTAAGATAAAGAAAGATGTCATTAATAGAATTAAAGTGAACACATTGAGATGGTTTAGCCACATGGGCAGAATGAATGAGGAACGCCTGACAAAGAAAATATACATTGCGGACAGGAATCGAATGAGGTCGGGGTCGCCCAAGTAAGGGATGGCATATCCATGGGAACGCTGTTTTGAAAGGCGGAGATGTCAGAAGCATGAACAACAAATGAATATGTATAGGACAATGTATGAATGTCGACGAGGCGATGTGTGTCAAGATAGAAATAAGTAGCGTTTGGTTCTCTCTGCCTACCCCGCGAGGGACATGGCGTGATGGTATGTATGTAATGCTTGCTTTCAAATGAAATTTTTAGGAACCACTAAAGAATTATGAGAGACCCCTTCAAAGGGGATAGAGTTAGATGTGTTACAAAGGAGGATCGAATTAGAAATGAATACGTCCGAGGTAGTTTTGGAGTCGCCTCTATTCCGGAGAAACTAAAGGCCAGACACCGATGGTACGGACACATTACCAGACGAAATGAGGATCATATAGTTAAACTCACACAGGATATCGCACTCAGTCCAGAAATAGAGGCCGTACATAGGCCACCTGGTGGACAAATATTAAGGAGTTGAGGGAGGAGCAACTAACCAGAGAAATGACGCAAGATGGAAAGGTCTCCGAAGGGCAAGAAAGGAAAGGTCATACCAGAAGGGCCGCTCCAGATGAACTGGGAAGAGGCAAGGAAGAAGAAATCTATATTTTCAAAACATTTCTGTATGTTTCATTTAATTAACAAATTATTTTACTTTCAAATTTATGAAGACAAATTTAAGAAAATAAAATTAAATAATTGCCAACAATCAATTACTTTATTCACATAAAAATATCATCATCATTATTCTTAGCGTCATAACTCTTGATGGGTCCTATCTGTGTCCAAGAATCTACTCCATACTGTTCTATCGTCGGCTGCCACCTTCGAGTTCTGCTGCCCCATGGCTCATGACTATGCTGATGTCCTGGTAAAGATCATAAAGCTCGGTGATATATATCTTTTACGCCATGTTTGACAGTCGTTAATAGGTACATAGGTATATTCTGCATAAGATTTTTCTTTCAAAGGCATCCACTCTGTTTTCATCGTGTTTTGTTAATATCCAGGTAGGTATCCGATAAAAATATATTACTATCAAATTCAACAAAACTTATTAACGTGGTAAGTTTTCTCCATATCTCTAACAATGTATATCTTTGTCAAAAACTTAATTGAAAAAACTTGAATCAAACTATAAAAACTATATAACCATATTGAATTGAACACATTTTCCTATTCTGACATATACGCATTGTCGTCTCGATACTCGACATACATACATCACCTAATAATAATAATAATTAAAGACTTTTATAGTATTAAAAATATAAAATATATAAAGGGAAAGAACACGGGAATCTCTTCGGTGACGGATCTTTAACCAGTTCAGTCGTTGCCTGCTCTCGGACATGTGGTCGAACTTCCTGAGTCCAAACACGTATCGAATGCAGACATTTTGTAACCGTTCGAGTTTGTTAAGTTGATCTTCAGTTGAATCTCAGCGTAGGCAACGTCAGCGTAGTCAAGTAATGGTAGCATGTGTTGTTGAGTTACGCGACATCCTACGTAGGCGATTCAAAGCGAATGCGAAGCGATCCGAACGGATACATGCGAATTCAAAGCGATGCGGTGCGACGCTGCGGCTCTGTCCTACGGACACGCGAATCGTGCTTCTGACATTATACTTTACAAAAAAAAACTATGGCACCGCTTCCAATTCGCGCGAAAATATCAAACCAATTGATCGCGTTCGCTTCGCATCGTGCCATGTCACACCGTACCCTACTCGTGGTCGGTAACGCAGGACACTTCAATAGTTACCGACTGTTTGTTATTTTCGCACCACTTCGCGTTCGCCTTGAATCGCCTACGTAGGACGTCGCGTTAGAATGATTTTAGTCTTAACTGGTAAATAATTTTTAAGTCGGCCTCATACGTTCTCATTTGTTATTCAACAAACATACGACAAAGTTTAAGTATTAAATTTAGACTAAAATTATTATATTTATTTGTTTATAAATTTTTGGAAGACTAACAGCATATATATTACATCTAATATAATAATTTAACAGCCAATTAGAAGTCTCCGCTGATTGGCTATACTGTCAGTTGCAAGTTGAAAAATATAACATAATAATATAATATGTTTCTGTAACAGATAAAGTTTCATCGTGAAACGGAGGTAAACATAAACAAGAAAAATAAATTATCACCGAAGAGAACATACATGATTTTATATTTTAGTGGTTACAGTTGGCAAAATAAATTATAGTATTAAAAAAATTGCACTTAGAATACATCTCGCTACTGTAATGCTAATCTGAAATACATCAAATTCTGGTGAATTAAATATAAAATGTCCATAACCAAACTATAGTACCGCTTTAATATCTGCAGTTAAAATAAGAGTCTGCGAATGCTTGCTAAATTAACTGAAAAGGCGAATATCCTTATTTAAGCATAAAAAATTATACAATCTAAATACACATAACACACAATAGATGATCGAGTAAACATTTAAGTAATATCGTTTAGATTTAGACTACATGTTGAGTTTGCAAACATAATTTATCGGTCATTTGTCAAATGTCAAGTCAAATGTCAACCACGGTGTTGCCAGGATTTAAAGTACTAATTATTATTGGAGAGTTGTACGAAAAAATATTAATATTTATTACATGCTTATTTACAAGGAGTTTAAAATATCAATCTTTCTTAAATTAAACAATTTATTATTTTGTAAATTAATATTTTATAAGAATAACGTTTTTGTGCGGAGGCGACAAACACAGCAGCGAAAAATAAAGCTTGCTCCGTGTCATGGTTTGTGAAACGCAAATTAAGAAACTAAAAGAGAAGCTTCGTTTGACTTCTACAATAGGGTTTGCAACCTTTTTAACCACTTTGCGGATTATAGGCGTTTGATTTAGATGAAACTCAGCAATCTTCGTATTGCCTGTATAATTAAAAATGGTCCCTCAGTGTCTCCCGTCCCTTCGGAGCCTCCCGTCTTTCAATGCCTCCTGTCCCTAAGTGCCACCCGTCTCTTCAGTGTCTCCCGTCTCTTCAGGTCCTTTTGTACCTCCCGTTCCATCAATGCCTCATACCCCTCTTCATTTCCTCCCTTGAGACATTTTAGTAACTTCAGACCCCTCAGTACCTTCAAATCGTTCAGTACCTTCAGACCGTTCAGTACCTTCAGACCCCTCAGTACCATCGACCGCCGGAGGCGGTCATTTACCGCGCAGCGGTAAAAGCCGGCTGCAAGCCCTAGCTTAGAAGCTGAGCGAAGCGAAGCTTCTCAGCTAGTAAAGAATAAGAAATCTGAGACTGTGTACAAATGAAAAAAATATATAATTTATAATGAGACGTTTGTTGAAATAAGATCTCTCCAAGGCATAGCATATCGTAATTTACTGAAAGTGCCAATGCTATGAGCTACTATAATTGAATAATTTCCACTTAAAATATAAATAAATGTGTATAAATAAATGTGTGTATATATGTATGTGCGTGTATGTATATTTATGTATGTGTGTATATTTATATATGTGTATTTTTGGAGCATTTTTTGTATTTATATTTATCTGCATATAAATAAAGAAGACCTTGTATTATAATATATAATCAATAGAACCATGCTGAAAATCAGCTGCTGGGGGGCTTGTGTTCCTACAACAGGGCTGAGGATGGTCCTTTTGAGTCGGAAAAGTTGTTTTTCTTTTCATTTCTAGATATATTTCTCTTGTATTTGTATGAAAATTCTTTTCGCCTCAATAAATGTTTATTTATTCATTTGTTTATTTATTTATTTATTTATTTATTAATTAATTTATTAATTAATTAATTAATTAATTAATTAATTAATTAATTAATTAATTAATTAATTAATTTATTTATTTATTTATTTATTTATTTATTTATTTATTTATTTAATATTTATTTATTTATTTAATTATTTATTTGTTTATTTATTTATTTGTTTATTTATTTATTTGCATATTTATTTATTTATTTATTTATTTATTTATTTATTTATTTATTTATTTATTTATTTATTTATTTATTTATTTATTTATTTATTTATTTATTTATTTATTTATTTATTTATTTATTAAATCTAGTATAATATTAAATCTAGTTAAATATAATAATAAATTTATAATTATATAATGAATTATCGGAAACAGAAAATTTATAATTCTTTTTTTGCAATTTATGAACATTGTCTTTGATTTTATGCATCCGCTTGGTAGATAAAATATTTATTTCTCTACGACAAATATATATATATATATAGAGTAGTTAAAAAAATGCCGTATAAAAGGATATTTTTAGGGGAATTTAGGTTTTATTTTAAAATTGTGTGACAAAATTTCTCTAGAGAAATGTTGAAAATACTTATGGCACTATTTTTTTGAAGCACACTATTTAACATATTTGAGAAATAAGATTTCAAATTGGGGTGTTTAAGTTTATTTGCCCTCTTAAATTAAAAGTTCCGTTGATACTAAAACTGCGATATACTAAGTCGCCTTTTATACTCTGTTTTAAACCTTTTAAACTTTGTTGATTTAAACATGTCATGGAACCTATGACCAAACTTTATTATTTGCGAATAGTACAAAGAAAAATGGAATTGATGATGTTGGCCATTAAAAAAGAAAAAAGCCCTCTACACCATACAAAATGTTCCTTACATACACGCATCTTGGTTCAATACTGTAGATTCAATAAGAGAATTAAATTCTCTTGAACAAATCTCGAACAGTTGGTCTCACAGTCACACAGATCCAGACAACCGGGTCTCAACCGGCAGTTGAACCCGGGACCTTTTGCTCAATAGTCATCTAATCAACTGAGCTACGACGGCCGACAATATTGATTAACAAAAATTAAATGAATATAATTAAGATTCCATAGTTATACTAATATTGTTCAATCGAATAGATTTGTTTTAAATTATTTTGCTATGTTTCAAAATATCAATATAGGACAGCGTTGATATTATGAAGTGTTCGAAACACAAAATTATTTCGACATCGATGTCGTATGTAATTTGGATAAACTTTGAATCTGTCAGTGCATACTGACCATAATCCGATATGCGGTAAAACACACAGAAGGTTATGTATCAAGGGGATGAGATTGCGTAGGGACACATCAATATGTAATATCAAGCCTACTATGGGCCCAATGCTGTTCACATTGGCTATGTATACCACAAACTCTGATACCTAAAACGAATTTATGATAGAAACGCGGTTCTGCATTGCAGTGTGAATTTAGTCAATATTGGTACACGTTGAAGTTGAATACTTTATAGGAAAGCAATATTACATGTTTGATGCATCCATTGAATAACGAATACCTCCGCTTACATAACATTACAGCACCGCATGATATAACCTTGCTGTCGTGTTACGTATATCGAGATATTCTCTAGAAAATTAATTATTACGATTAAAAATATCAAATACCTATACTTATGTACCAGCATATAATAATAAAAGTATAGAATACTCTTATGTTGACTAATTTGGTCAACATTTTGCAATGAGCATTCAGTAATCATTTGGCCGTCTGCGTGATACATTCTCCAACTAGGGATTTTTTTAACTGTTTGCAAAATTATTTACGCAGTCATAACGAGTAGTACTATACGAACAATGTCTCCCAGCAGAGTCATACATATATTGACACGAGCCGACCAATTAAACGGCTTCACTTTTTCATCCAGGTATTGTATGGGAATAAGTATTCTATAGTTTTACATATTATTATTATTCTATGTGTTCTTTGTGTTTGTTTGATAAACACACCGAGAGAATCAAATTATATAGAGAAAAGATTTATTTAAAGGAAAGAAAGTCAATTTTTTGAAATGGAGTTCAGGGGGCTAGTCCGGTCAAACGGTGAAATCAAAACCCTTATAATTATCTATTGCATAGATATAATTTTCATATATTATGAAGTTGTATAATATCTTAAGATATTATAAAACTCTATATGATGAATTCAAAATCAAGATATACCTACCTAATTCTCATATATGGAGTTCTGTAATATCTCAAGATATTTAAGAACTCCATGTGATAATTAAATCCATGATATGGGTGATCATAAGATAATGGTTTTGATTTCACCGTTTGACTGGATTTGCCTCCCCTGATTTTAAAATTCATATATTTTTCTCGGTGAATCTCTTCCATTAACACAAGCAGCGTAGAGTTTTAATTAATTATTCAAAACAATAGAATGAATAATTATAATTTTTTCTTCTATCGCGTCTATGAGCTTATTAAAATGTTTATATAAAAATTTCAAAGCGAATGAATTATGAATTTGGGTTCACTGGATTGATACAAAACTACGCTTTTTAATACCCATCTAATCGGATTTAAGACTTTTGTTGTACTCTTTTGTGGTTCACTTTAATTGAAATAAAATAATTGAGTTTTAAGAGGAAAAAATGATGAAAAAGAATGTTAGGTAATATATTAAAATTCGATCGGTACAGAATAGAATTGAGTTTCACTTTATGACAAATTCCTTATTTTTATGCGACAATGAAAGTCACGAGTAACGAATTTATATTTATTGCTCCACATCGGTTTTCACATTTTCTTTCTCACATCTTAGTCATATCTCTTCTTCTCGATTTCCAACGAAAGAAACATGTAGAAGCATATTTCCTTTGAATCCTTTCCTTACCATTGTCCCCTCACCGATGTATTTGACAATTGTCACTTGTCAAAATAATTTTGGGTGACAATAAGTGTCAAGTTAAAAAAGGATCAGTACATGTTTGAAGACCACTGCGTGTGGATGTGTGCACAGAAAAAATAATCAGTGAATCAGGAATAAAGAAGCATCGGTGAGATCGTTTATAATACAGTCCACTACCTTCCATCTTTAAGACCCATCACCTGATGTTTTCTACAATACACTTACCCATCCATGCTAGAAAAACTCAGTACGACAACAAAACTTTATGACTTACATACATGCAGTCTAAAAGTATACTTACAACTGCAACACCTATATCAAACAAAAATATACTTTGAGGTTATACCAATTTAATCAATACAATTAATCTTTTAACTCCTATTTGAACAGATGCATATACAAAATAAACCTTTCACGGTATTCAAGATGACTAAAATAGATGGACAGTGTTGGCATATGGACGTGAAACAAAAGTCACACTCTACAAGACCATAGTCAGAACAGTGTTGGCATATGGATGCGAGACATTAACCATAACGGCGAAGATGTCTGAAACGGTGGACACTTTTGAAAGAAAGGTACTGCGTAGAATATGCGGCCCCGTGAAGGATGGCGATGAATGGCGCATTGGACGCAACGATGAGTTGTACAACATATACCAGACCCCAAGTATCTCAACGCACATGAATTTACTTAGGCTGAGATGGGCTGTACATGTACAACGAATGCCAACCTCACGGGTGCCGAAACGAATCATGACTGGACACCCAGGTGGGAGAAGAAGGGTAGGAAGATCAATGCTGCGGAGGGAAGATGAGGTCAGAAAGGATGCGGCTCAGTTTCTCCAAGAGAGGAGCTGGAAAGTGGCAGCAGAGGACAGGATTGGATGGAGGCGAAAGTTAGCGGAGGCCAAGGCTCGATTTGGGCTGTAGCGCCATCGAAGAAGAAGAAGAAGAAAATAGATGGAAATTACACCATCCATAGTTTATTAATATACTACTGTCAAAATAATGATATATTCATATTCATTCATTCACTCATTCATACCATCACGGCATATATGACAATGTAGGATAACCAGCGGCAGGAATTCGGGAGTGCACCACATAATAAAATCTAGTACAACACATTCGTGTATACCCACACACCAGTGTCGTCTCACCTAAAAATACACTTCATTCAGAATGAGTGGTGAACCATATTGCTGAACTTTGTGAGATGTAATTGTTGGCTGTTGTGTTAACGATATATTAATATCAAATATATTAATAAAATAAATATACTAATAAAAATATATTCCCTAGTTTTGCTTATAAAATATTGTGTTGATAATCAAAGCTTAATTTGTCACTACATTAAATACATAATTTACTTACTCGAAAAAAACGATTTCAATATGAATTTAGTGAGCTTGTCAATAAAGTATTGAATTCGAATCTGAGTGTTGGAAAGAAAAACAATACATACATAATATTTAAAAGATAGGATGTTAAGAATGAATATTCCATTAACTAAAAAAACTTTAGAGAAACTGTAAAAAATATTGAATTTGATGCATTTAAAGAGATATAGGTAGGTAACTTATAATTTCCTTTTTCGTATGCTGGACTATCAAATCAGAAGATTCTTTTTTTTATTTCTGTGTCGTCCTTTATAACATTTGTTTTATTTATTTTATTTGATTTCTTAAACAAATGAGACTGTTTATGTACGTTTTATAATATTAAAGTTTAAAAATAAAAACCTTATTTGTTCGGTATATTTATGGAAGCTCTCGGTATTTTTAGATATTCTCGGTATTATTAGATATTCGAATCTTAAAATAAGGCCGCTTTCATAAATTACAATTAAAGATTTTGGGGGTATATTTTTAGACCATCTTGAGTTGGTATAAAATGTGTAGGTATCCCTCAATATATATACAATTAAGGTCGATCTATACATCTTTCGTTATAATGAGGTTATTTTTACGAACAGGAATATTTTGTTTTAGACTTGTACCATTTTGTAATATTTCGTTTTTTTTATATACACCTAGCTATTTATTGTTACTGTCTTCATATATGTGTTTTTTTTCTTTTTGTGTGTGTATTTTTCTATTTTAATATTTTGTTTTTATATTATTTCGTCAGTATTTATTTAATCCCCTATCTCCACCCTTTTTATTTCCTTTCATTCCCGTCACATGCAAACATAAAATAACAGTTAAGTAAGATCTACAAATTATGTATATGATATGACAATGGAGTCGATAATACTGTTATGGAAAAATATGTATAATTTGATTTTACACCTTGCACTATCAAACAAACTGAATTAATCATATCATCATATATTTTTTTCATATCACATAATAGTTAAGATGAAATGAAGAAAAATAAATAACAGACCACAAATAAAACATTGTATGGTTTAGAAAAACCTTCTCGGAGGAACTTAATAATCAAAGTGTTATAATATCCTCAGTATATTTTTTGCTCGATCTGTTTTTATTTTTATTAAATTGGAATAAAAGAAACATCCCTTAGATCAGCAAAATATGATATTGCTGGACCTCCTTGGGAACAATGAATGGATGCTTTATAAAGTGGAAATATCGAAGAGCGACCGATTTATCAGAGGTAGCCAATTACTTTTTGAAATCGAAAACTAAAAAATGATTATATTATGTTGCTATTGGTTTTGTGTGGTCGAGCCGAGTAAATATTTTAAAATATTCGTTTTTTTTAAATAAATCAGTATTGTTATTATTTTTCTTTGTAAAATTGATCAAATCAAATAGCGGTTATGAAAAACACAAAAACTCTTGTGCATACATATATTGCCCAAAACTAAAAGTTTGTCTCTCTTATCGTAACTCAGATTCCGAATTCCTGAGATAAAAGTACTGGACTGTATTTCCGGTTAGTACTCATTATTTTGCAGCATCTTCTGTCTCGATTTGTAAAACAATAAACATCATATTTGCCTTAATTGGGTGTGTGATTAATTAAAACGTGAAATTGTAGGAAAATTTTTGATGTTCAAGAAGCAATTTTGAATAAAACCACTTCTAAAAGGTTCATCTACAATGCAATTAGAGGGTTAAGGTAAGGTAAAGAGACTTACGTATGATAGGTCCTCCTCTACGGTGTGTTGAGTTATGGACGCTCAAGGTTGGTACCATAAACCGTCCGAAGGCGTTCGAAATGTGAATTCACCGTAGAATGCTAAGGATATCCTGGATTGACATGGTGAGCAACGCTGAATCTTGCGTATAGATAATACTGACAGACTATTGTTCACAACAGGTAAACTCAGAAAGACTTCGTATTTTGGTCACGTAAAGAGAGTGAAATACTCGATCCTTTATACCCACATTCATTTTGGGAAAGATTTAGGGCCGTAGAGGGGTCGGCAGGAAGTAGCTATCCTGGCTCCAAAACATTCAGGAATAGACCCGAATGAGACGTGTGGAGGACCTGTTTCCCACTGCACAGGGCAGGGAGAGTTTCTCCCAAGTGATCGTCAACGCCGGGGTGTCTCGACAGGACACACGGAGAAGAAGAAAAACGACCAATGGAGAGTCCACCGAAGAGATGGATGGGATAGCTAGGAATTAATCTCGCAAGAGAACACTAATTTTAATTGTAATCAATTTAATTGGCCAAACCTGAATTTACTGGAGAAAAAAAATGGAAGGTCTAAAATACTTCGAACCGTAGGTACCGACACCGTATGATCCTGCTTCTCAATAATCATATTATAACTCGAACCGTAGCAACACCGTATGATCCTGCTTCTCAATAATCAAACAACTCGAACCATACCGACACTGTATGATCCTGCTTCTCAATAATCATACAACTCGAACCATACCGACACTGTATGATCCTGCTTCTCAATAATCATATAACTCGAACCATACCGACACCGTATGATCCTGCTTCTCAATAATCATATTATAACTCGAACCGTAGCAACACCGTATGATCCTGCTTCTCAATAATCATATAACTCGAACCAATCCGACACCGTATGATCCTGCTTCTCAATAATCATATAACTCGAACCATACCGACACCATATGATCCTGTTTCTCAATAATCATAAAGCTCGAAGTGGAAATTCGTTGATCACTATCTAGGAAGAAGAAGAATAAAAACATTTTTTTAGTAGGAATATCGGTTCCATAAACAATATTATTTTGACAAATTAACATATAAATAGAGAAGTTGGAATATTATAGGTGAACCGGGAAATCATGACACTTACAGGGCTAACGACCTGTCATAGGCTGGTGTACGTGATCACTTTAAGTTCACCAATTATCACTTTTTATTCATTTCCCTTATCAATCCAATTTATATTTAATTTATTATGTAAATCATCAAGTTTGAAAGTAAGCCATAAATCGCCATCTATGAAAGCGACGCAGAAACTTTATTCTTATGACATATATTGAGAAATTGGTTCGTAAACAATTAAAGCAAAATATTCCTGTGATATATTATCGGGGAGACATTCCCCGAACCACGCGTTCATTTTTAACTTATACCAATTAACCAATTTGTATGCTTATCGAATAATAATAAATAAAAAAATCAAATATTATCATTGATTTGCCATTATATTTTTTAATATAATTGGTTGTTGGTTCCAAACTGATTGGCAATAACGCTCGAAGTTTTTTTACCGTAGAGTAACATATAAATAATTTGATATCATTGTTGGGTTTGAGTATTTCATCGTTGTGTTATTGTAATTAATAAAGAGTATTTTTTTGTTACTAGGCAAATAACAAGAGTGCTTGCAAAATGAGAATAATTGAAAGAATACGAAGCACTAGGTAATTGAAATGGATACAGCAGGTAACATACCATATAACAAACAATAAAAGCAATTGTATTCAACCAATTATAAAATAATTGTTAAGATACTTGTTAAGATCAAAAAGGTTATTTTATAGTTATAAATCCACCCTATGTATTTTAAAGAAATAATTTATTTTGATTTCAACGATTTTTACTAAGAAAAATAAAACCAAAGGACAAGTCCTGTTAATCGGTGAAATCAAAACTCTCTTGATTCTCCCTTTTATGGATATAATACGGTCAAATGGAGTTCTTAAACATCTTTAGATATTAAAGAACTCCATTATGATTATTCTATCCACGATATAATGATGAAGGTTTAAATTTAACCGTTAAATCGGACTTGCCTCCCCTCCAGACGTAATGTTCTCCTATCTTTTGAAATATTTTGTGATTTAAACATATATTTCGAAAAATTGTAAGAGAGTGATTATCAAAAGATGGCTTTCATATTTTTGTATTTTGTAAGAAATATTTATAAATTTTTAATATATTTTTTTTCGTGGTTGAATAATCCCATTGATTTATTCATGGAGTTTTTACTGGTTCACTAACAAAGAAATGCAATATTGTGTATGACTGTATAGCTCTCTCTATTAATCAATAAAATAAAATGAAAAAAAGTGTATTTCTTAATTTATACATGACGATTGTTTCGCCTGGTAATTACAAGAGCAGAACCTACGGATTTTTAACGGTAGTAAATTGTAAATATGTGAGTGTAATAAATGTATTAAAACTTATCTTCGTATCGACGAAGATTCCCGAATGCGGAATCGGACGCATTCGTATATTAGTGAGGGGCGGTCTCAGTAGGCCTAAGGGCATTCTTTGCCTTAGGCCTACTGAGAAAACATCATAATATGTCGCGTCGTGTCAATTATTGTTTAGTTATATGTATATTGCGTGAATATTTTAAAAATTGTATTTTGTATTATTATAATATATATTATATGTGAAATTAAAGTCAATTTGAATTGGATTCTATACTTGTTATTTACATTTATAACAAATACTAAAAAAACTAAACCTCATATTGTTTATCTTGTCGTTATTGTCTCCCCTATTTACGTATAAGATGGTGTCGCCCCGAAGCACATTGCAAATCTCAAGATGCTAAGATAAAATTTACCCCGAAGGCTCACCTGGATCCTTCTATCACGTCATTATACCAATGATTGCCTCCATTTTCTCCCATCAATATCATCGACAAGGTGCGTCGTTAAAACCCGGCGATAGCAAAAACATTGAATTTCGCCTCCGGGCATTCAAAAAAGGCTTATTGTACTCAGACAATACACTCTGTATAAAGTTTTAATTACCGAAATGTTTTCTCTCTCTCTCTCACCATTTCCATAATGATGTAACACAAGATGTTGCTTTTATTTTGAAAGGGAAACATTACCAAGTTCTAATAATATTCAAAGTAATATTATAAGAGAGTGAGGAGTTACAAAATTGTTTGTAGGCCTTCCACGTTTCACGGATGATATTCAAAACACGAACGGATCAGCATAAGTGATACTTACCTACTAAGTATTAATGAAGTAGATTTTGGTAGCACAATTGATATAAAAAATTAACTTTGAATACTCGTATTAATTAACTTTTTTTAATCACGTTAGATCAATAATCACAGCTCAGATGATATCAAACAATATACGATGTCACATCTTGCAGACTACAAAGGAAAGGGCAACATGTGGTTAAATGGAAGAGGCTGTGGCGGAACATCCCTATGATGACCCTACATCACTAACATCACGTCATTGCTACCAACGCAAGTTGAAGTTATAAACAGCCGTCTCTATCTTTGCAATTCATTCGGAACATCTCCAGTTACCGTGGCTTGACGTATCGCGAATTCTCCTCGACATTCTTATTCCGTGTAAATTGAATAAAATAATTTAACAACTACCATGTAAAATATTAATCGAAATTAATAAGTATGAGAGTGAGTACTATTTTTTATTATATGAATTATCAGTTATAATCTTAATATAGAGAGATGAGTGTCAACGATACCTTTTGAACACGCAAATAATCATTCTTATAAATATTCTTAAAAAACTAATTCATCACAATAATATAATAATTAATCTTCCTATAAGGCCTTCGTCCAGGGCTGCGTTTACAATGAACGCCGATTACACTGAGTGACGCTCTAAGCCGTTCAGAATAACCGAAAACAGACGCTCGAAAGACACTTTGTTAAGTTCAGATGAACGTCGAGTGTACGCACCAAATGCTCTGTGTAATCGTCGAGCGAAAAACGCTCTGACAGATATAGTACCTATCTGTTGATATCTATTTTACCTGTAAGATGAATTCTATCTGTTTCTGTGCTATCTATTATCTCAGTTGACATTATTTGTGATAATAATATGCATCCACAAAGAGGTTATTTTATAAAAACATCATTCAAAAATTTCCAATAAAGGGTCAGAGAGCATTATTTACTCCCCTGCCCAATATTGTTGTCTTTCGATAAAAATATAACCCTAAAAGACACATTGTTTGAAAAATGACATTTGATATTTAAAATGCCCGATGCTGCGTTCAGATTGAAACGCCGCTCGAAAACATTCGAAAGAGATTGATGTGAAAAATGCCATAATCTGCAACTTCAGGTACCATCCGACACCCTACATCGAGTGTTATATCTGAACACAGCCCAGGAGGGGACAATACATAGGATAAGTAAGAAGTTTAATAAGTACCTAGGTACTGATCAATTTTGTGCATTTTTACACACTTTTAACGAATTGTTTTTAATTCCTATTGAATCTTTAACATCTTGAACGTTGACCTTAAACTTTGACATGCAAGCCTATTTGTGCTTATTTCTGTTATTTGTGTCTGAACTTCGTATTGTATGACCTCTAATGGTGTGATGTATGAAAAAATTACCCATACCATTAATAAATATTCCAATCGATAGTTACAGAATTATTACAGGAATCATTACCATTAAAATTTAAAATGTAGGTACATATCTACGTACTTAAGAATGGTGTAATATTACAAGCCCACTTCAAAGTTAGTGGTTGTTGTGATTTATTATTAACTCAAGGTAAATTCTTTGCTTAAAACAAGTAATGAAGTAAATTTATCTAACACAATAAGTTATTCAATAATATTATTGTGTCTACCGATTATCAGACCCTGTGAATCCAATTTCTCACCAAAAGTATTTTTGAGGTATTCATCGATTTGATGTCACGCAACAAAAGTTAAAAGTATTTCCTTGGTTGTCAAAATATACAATGTAGGAATTACAAGTTTATAATACTGAAAGTTTAAAAATGTAAACAAATTGACTGAATTTCGACAAAGAATAATAAGCATCTTATGAACTTGGAAATAAGCGGATTTAAAATGAAAACTTTTGCAAATGACAAATTAATCACTCAAATATTCCTTCGTTCAATAAAACTTTTCTTTAGAATCTATATATAATTCCTTACTCTGAGTAAAGAAGCATTATTTAAGGGTAGTGAACCAGGGTTGCCATGTAAATAATAATAATTTAAATGGGTCGATGGCAGAGAGGTTAGGGCGCTGGCCTCGACTGATTTCGTTCACCTATAGCACAAGCATTTATTCTTATTTTAAAGAACGTAGGAAGATGTATATGTACTTGTTTAACAATGACATATTAATTTTTTATTTCAAAAAAGAAAAAAAAATAATCATTTTTGGGACAACAATTTGTTTGTAAATGTACTGCATCATATATATAATTTTATTACTGACACAAATATAAAGCAGATGAAAATAAATTTATATAAGAAATATGTTGATAACATTAGATAGAGGCTGAAGCTCAATTTTGGGTGGTGTTTCTCTCCCACCTGTAAATTTACAAACAGTTCGTAGACAGATTGAGAACTTGGCCCGGAGTTCTCTTTTAGATGCTTGGCAACGTCGCTGGTCTTCTTCTTCCGTGGGCAGACTGACGTTTTTATTTCTTTCCGATGTGAGGACTCGAATTTCATTCTCGTGGATTGTTCCCGATTATTGAACCACGCAATTCCTTACTGGACACGGCAGTTTCAAAAGTTATCTCTTTCGTTTTCACTTATCCGATTCGTCCTCATGTCAGCTTTGTAATAACCCTGAACAGCGGCGACTCTATATAAAGTGCGTTGGATCAATTGCACTACCATTTTTTAAATGATATATTGTAAAAAATAATATTTAAATATGTTTTAAAAATAATATTACGCTTTACTTTATTACTGTTATTTTTTCTAAAAATAATAATTAATTAGTAAACACTGTCCATATACTTTATATCTTCGCGATCGATATAATATTATGTAATCTACCACAATACAAATATTATTTAGTACGGCGTGCGATATCAAAAATGCACCGAGTTAAAATTGTCTATTGTATAGCGTATGTATGAACAGACAGAGATAGTCCCGTATTAGATGAGAAAGAGATACTTGTACTTACTAGCAATGCATTCCTTTCACAAATTTCGTGCGTTGCACCAAATTATCATATCTTAGATGTACTAAGAATGTATATCTCTATCTCGCTCTCTCTAATATGTTCGCAATTAGTATTGAAACATGAATATTCCCGTGTTATCTTTTTTCTTCGTAATGTAAACACTAGGTATACATGAGCATTGAGCATGCGCAATTAGAGTAATTTTTCAGGTTTTAGTCAGTTGAAACAAAACTTCGTTTATATCGTATATTATCGCTTTTTACAAGATAATCTAAATCAATAAATATTTGTGTATAGTTCAGATATCTTATAGATTTAAAAACGAATGAATTAATAGATGTGTTTTACATTAAAAGTAATAAGTCTTCTTTTGAAAATAAATTAAAAATAAATCGTGGAGGTCTTCCAAGACCAATGTTAAATATTAAACAACAATGCAAAATTAGAACTAAGAATTTTGTTCGTGTTTTTAAAATGCAGTTTTATGATAAAGCATCATGGTTATGTGGTTGTGACAAATTAAATAGTTTATTTTGTTTTCCTTGTTTACAATTCGATGGCGACTATATCTACTTGGATTATAAAAGGTGTTAATGATTTGGCTCATTTATCTGAGAAATTATTTCTTCACAAATTTATTTACGCAATACATACAATAAATTTATCTAACTTAGATACTTTTGACATTAGAACACAATTAGATTGTGGATATCGATCAATAACAAACGAGTGATTGAAGTTTTTGCCAAATTGAAACAGTGCAGGATTGAACTTCTTTACAAATAGGTAAAATATTTTGAATATGTATATTATTTCATTTTTATCCATAATATACCAACGTAGACGTATATATCTATGTAGATATATGTAAACGCATATCGATTAAATACCAATTAATTTATTATTAATTCAGGAAAAAATTGCACTACCAAAAATTATCAAAAATACGATCTACCAGTCGCCACTGACCCTGAACAGACTTCTGAGCATATCCTAAGGGAATGCACTAACTTCTCCGTGTCAACTTTCCGACGAGAACTCTACGACGATGTCCGAGGGGATTTCTTTGGACCCATTGGACATGCGGACCTTGTAGCCACGAAGAACAACTTTAAGGCTTTCAAGACTCTCTGTCTTAAATTCGGTGCACTATTATCTTCACTATCACTGAGCGTTGAGCCAGTTGTTTCCACATGATTAGCTCTTTTTGGCACATTAAGTGCAGTATCTGCAAGGTTTTAGAGTTCTCCGGACTCTTCATATGTTCATTATGTGTTCTTTCAGAGTTTTGCAGTCAATCACCTTTGTATTACCTAAATATACAAATAATTAAATATAGACAGGAATACCCTATAGCTAGCCATTCATACTCTTCTCTCAATGCTCAAAGCACACGTTGGTAAAAAAGCCAAAAATGAAATTATATTTCTGGCGCAGTTCAGGGGTGAGATCTGTGCGAGAACAATGTCACCTCATTCATAATGACTGTTGTTTTCATTGTTTACAAATAAACCAATCTCTCAATAGATGGCATTATAAAAGGGTTTATTCGTAACTTCATAGATGGCAATAGTAATAATGTCTTATTTTCAGGTGATTAGGTACTCATTATTCAAATATATAGAACATTCAAATTTGTATTGATCAGGGAACTCAATAAGAAGGCATAAAGTGATCACGTGAACCAGCCGATAACAGGTCGTAAGTCCTATAGGTGCCTAGAATTCCTGGTTGTTCTATAATATTCCAACTTCATCTCAACTGAGATGTTGGAAAGTTTGTCAAAAAAATAATTAGTTGGGATATATTCATCGGAATTGACGAATCTTACAATAAATCAAGTTTATTTAAGTTATTTTGGTTTTGTTAAATTTATTTTGGAATCAAAATATTTTAAATTTTTAAGTATCAAATATGGTTGTCACTGATACAAGTAGTTATTACCTATCGGACGTCCTTAAACAAGTTAACCTAGACCATGGGTGGCCAACCTTTTCAGCAGCCGGGCCACATTTTTGAAATGAGATTTCCTACCGGGCCGTACAACATTTTTTTAGTATTCATAGCCTTAGATTATATGTAAATAAAACATGTAACACTTTTTATGACGAATTTCTGTTCCTTATAATTCTATGTTTATAGCAAAAAAGAAACATATAGTTTTTTTAGAAGATATAACTAAAATGAGAATCAATTAAATTAGAGTTATACAATACAAAAAATAATAATAATAAATAAATAAAATATAATAAATTTTAGTGAGAGCTCCGATTTCGTTTGTCAGAACTAAGTGCATCAATGTTGATAACTAGTGATGCTGTTGCTACACGCAAACAAATGCTCATCAGTGATTCGCGTTCTCATTTGAGATTTAATATGCTTCATTCGACTAAAAAGCTGTTCACACGTGTAAGTGCTTCCAAATAGCGAAATCATCGATAGAGCATGTTTGTAAAACGCAGGATATCAATCCTTGTCCAAATATGTTTTGTAAAACTCTACCAAACCAACCTGATTGAATTTCTCCTTTAACTGTGTATCACAACACATTTCACAATGTTCCATTTTTAATATTCCTGTCAATAAATACACGTCTACGGAGAACGCAAGATCGGCATGCGCGCTATTTAAAATCAGCTAAACGTTGTGTTTGTTAACTAACACGAATAAACCATAGAAGAAATTGTCACGATAGTTGAATCAATGTACTGAGATACTTCCATATTTGGTATATGATACGAACCACACAAGATGGAATGTTTTTTGGTACTTTTATGTAAACTAAAAGAAAAAAAGGTGTGCATATGCTCCGCGGGCCGCGGGTTGGCCACCCATGACCTAGATGGATGTCCAATGAAACAATCTAAGAATAGTGTAGAATAAAGGGAAAAAAATATTTAATTTTATATTTATTTTAAATGTAAAAAAAATATAAATATAATTTATTTATTTTAAATGAAAAATATTATTTATTTTAAATGAAAAATATTATTTATTTATTTATTAAAAATATTATTTATTTATTTTAAATGAAAAAAATATTTAATTTTATATTTATTTTAAATGTAAATAGGTAACTTTGTACTCCCAGCAGAGGAGAAATTTATTTAAATTATTTTTTAACAGATTTTTAATTATCTCAATAGAGACGAAGTTGGAATATTTACTGTAGGAGAACCGGGAAATCAAGGCACCTACAGGGCTTACGACCTGTCATCGGCTGGTTTACGTGATCACTTTATGCGCTTGCGCAACGTTCACCAATTATGCCTTTTAATGAGATCCCTATCAATTATTAAAAGGCATAATTGGTGAACGTTGCGCAAGCGCATAAAGTGATCACGTAAACCAGCCGATGACAGGTCGTAAGCCCTGTAGGTGCCTTGATTTCCCGGTTCTCCTACAGTAAATATTCCAACTTCGTCTCTATTGAGATAATTAAAAATCTGTTAAAAAATATCTTTGACTCCCGACAGGGAAAAAAATCCAATGTTTGCGCATATGCAATAATAAAAATATTCGATTATTTAAATTAATTTCTCACCTTAGTATTGCTTCTCTGATCTAGAAACACTGGTTAGTTGGAAGAAATTGCCATATGGCAATAAACTCGCCACTTGCGCAGGGTACAGGGAAGTATTTATTATTATTATTATATCAATAAATTTACTTCGCCCTTCTTATTTGACGTAGGTACTTCCTTCAAAAAAAAATATTTAGCTTTATAATATGGCGGTCAATTATTATACAAATATTTGTATAAGTAAGAGACCCTCTGGTTTTTTGCTAAGCGGGGATTGTTATGATCGTGAAAATTAAATAACTTGGATACATCTTTGTTTTACGTTTTGGCAAAATAAAATTGCTTCAAGGAAAAATAAAATTCAAGGTAGGTGCTTTTTCCACGAAATTTTACGTAGAAATATATTTTGAATAATTTTATTCAAGTTAATATTTCTTGGAGAATTTAGGTATTTTATTATCTGAGTATCTTTGAACAGGAATAAAGATATACTTTATTAAGTTTGAAAAACATTGCTTTGGGAAACAAAAAATATGGTTTTGACTTAATTAATTACTAAGAAGATACATTTTTTGATGAATATTTAAAAAAAAACGAAACGAAACGTCGTAAGCCCTGTAGGTGTCTTGGTTTCCCAGTTCTCCTATAATATTCCAACTTCGTCTATATTGAGATATTAATTATTTTCTTAAAAAAACTATTGAAATATGTAAATATCTTGTATTTTTTAATTACTCCACAATATTTTTTTTTACTCTCCACACTATGGAAGAGTAGAAGGTCATGACTTCATAATTTAAAGCGTATTTTTTTAGATCAACTTTTCAACGGATATCATGTAAAGAGTGCACACTCTGAGTTTCGTCGTGATGTGTTTGTATGTATGGCGTACGGCGTTCGTCGTACGGGAATTATCCTTTTTGTGTCCTCTCTACAGCCCAAACTATGTATAAGTCCAATTGACATGTGTAAAGTGCAAAGACCTAGAGCTGATTAGTTTTCCATAGATACCCGTTAATTTCTTCTCTATGATTTCATCTGCCCAAATTTTCAAAATACTCTCACGGCCTTGAAAATCGAGTTTTTTGTATACTGTTTGAAATTTAAGTACAACAAAAATACACGCAACCCTACACTTCACCACTACTGTCCATGTACCCGTTAGGTCAACGCTCACCCCCTCCCTTGCCCCCGCTTTCTACTACACCCTTGACACTGCCACATACCACGCAAAATTAGTTTTCAGTTAGTATTAACTCACCTCTCACCTGAGGAAGATAACGGAGGTTATCGAAACATGTTGTGTTTTAAAAAATATAACTAGTGAAAACAAACAAATTTCAATAATTTATTTTAAATTATAATTAAAAATACACTCATCAAAAATGCTTTCAAGGATTGTCTTAATTTAGAGAAAAAATCTTTGTTTTGCCATATCAATGTGAAATAAATTTCATATTTGTATGAAAAATGTATATAACAGAAGTAAAATAGCTTCTGTAAGGGAAAATTGAGTGATCAACTTCAAATTAATATTGTTTGTGTGTCTATATACAAGTGTAATTTTTACTCTCCACTTCTATCTTCCTCAAGAGGTAGGCAGTGAGAACCGAACACCGCATTCTTCTATCTTGACACATACATCGCCTCATCAACATTGATCCACTGTATCATACATGCTCATCTTGCTAGTAATGCAATTTTACTTAAATTTCTCAACAGGTATCATATAGAAAATACATACTATGAGTTTCGTGACAATGTTTTTGTGTGTATGGTGTATTGTGAAAACTTTTGTCTTCTGGGAATCTTATATTTGTTTAAGAATCTAATAAAAATATATTTTATAAAAATGCATTTTGAGATTGTCAACCTTTCAAGAAGAAAAAATGAACGCTTACTGTGATGTGAAGAGTTTAGTTTTGGCGACAACCCACTCGTTTTATGACATAATTTTGAAAATTTTCTGATGTTGAAGTTCACAGTATAAATATGTTAAAAAAGTATTTTGTGCATTTGTGTTTGTGTGCTAGGAGTTCGTCTATTCGCATTCGTAAGAGATTCCAGGAAATCCACCAAGATAACGACCCAATTTAATGTTTGATAGCTCAGAACCATCTGATCTGGCTTAAATCACACGCGAAGTTTAAAAGCAAAGAATCCGACATTGAATTTGGAGACTGGCGAACGGAGAAAGATTCCCAAGGCGAGGCGATCAAATTTATTTATCGTCGGAAAATGGCGAACCATGAAGTAATTTGGCAACGGTTAAGACAAAAAGTAAAGAAAGAAAGGAAAAAATCTCATTTGCTGACCAGAGACAAGTGATCAAGTATATAGAAGTTGAGCAGAATTTTTGTTTGTTTAGTTTTTGATGAAATATTGTTTTGTGGGCTTATTTTTTTAGCGTTGTTGCCTACAGTTTAACACACTAAGGACATTATTTTAGAAAAAAATCCTTAAAACATAAATAGCATTTAAAAGAATGATGGTAACCTTCATTTGAGAAAATATTATTAATTTTAAAAACAGCATTTTTTTTCCATTTTCTGTTTATAAGCAGAATTTTGGCTTTTAACTAATTCGTTGGGTGGATGCAGAACTATTATAAGTAGCATTTTTAACCAAAATCACTTTTTGATGCAAATATGTTCGCAAACGTAGAATTTACGCTGTGCAGAAATATTATAAGTGTATTCCAAATATATTTTTCATAATTCCTAATTGTGCAGAAGTATTATAAGTAAAATACACATTTAATTTCGTGCAGTACTATTATAAGTGCTACAATGTTACTTAACAATGTTCTGCATAAAAATATCTAGTTGTCTATGACACATACATAATAGCATCATAACCAATTTGAACCAATTTTCGAACTGCCAAAGTCATATTTCAGTCCCCCTCTTCTTCCAAAAACAAGTCCAAGACGTAGAAAGAGGTTTTATTATAGTCCAAGAATAAAATAACACCTGTTCAAGTGACATTCTGTTGTTCAGAATTACAAGAAATTTTGTTGCAGATGGATGTTAAGTCACCTCATGTAACTTATAATAGTACTGCACACATATTTTTTGTGGTATAGTATGACATAATATAATAAAAATCCATAAAATTCAGATTTTCTTCAAATTTTAATACCTGTCGTTCTATTTTTAATGCTGAAATAAGAAGTAATCACACTTTTATACTTCGTGTACAAGTTTTATTACAAAAATTATAAAAGTTATTTAGAAATGATAAAATGAAAACTTTAAATGACTCGTTTAAAGAACATTTTAGTAAAATGCAGTTATAATAGTTCTGCATTCACCCAATGAATTGTTTTTTTTTTAATTTTAAATATCTTGGTGCTAGAATAATGTGCAACCAATATCTTAATGTTGAAATACTTGAACAGATACAAAAAGACGCAGCAATATGTGGTTGTCTGAGAGATGTCATCTGGATGAACAAGCATATTATGAACATCCCTAGCAAGGTTCGAATCTACAAGACATGCATTCGTCCGTTAATAACTTACGGAATAGAATCCAGAGCAGACACTGGTCCGTACTATAAACCTCCTTCGATCCAGAGAAATGAAGGTACTCAGAAGCATCGCTGGCAAAACCCGTCGAAGCATCGCTGGCAAATATCGTATGATGGGGTCGACAAAGAAGAAGGTTCTGGACTCAAGAACAGGTTAAGTGGCTAGGAATAATGTTCCCCAAGAAAGCAGATATCCAAGATGTCCTTCTAAGAGATGGAGGAGAGCTAGCAGTCCACGTCATAGGAGAAGGGCTGACGCAGGATATTATAAGCTAACAAGCCTAAAAAGAGAAGAAGAAGAAGTTTTTTTTTGTGTTTGTATAAGGATACTAATATACCTAATAGATGGGTGGTGGCAATAACGGTTAGCGCGCCGTGCTAATCCAGTGTTTGCGAGTTCGAATCCTGCCACGACCGATTTCGTTCACCTGGCACAAGCATTTTATGTTTTTTACGTATATGGATGAATGTGCTCTTGTTCAAGGACATGTTCATTCTTCATTTTTTTTTTAAATATCATAAAATTGTGTTTTGTGTCGAGGTAGGATTCAATCCCGAATCTATGTATGTTTTGTATTTCTTATCTGACGTAGGTAATAACTACATTAGTACTACCAACCAATTATCTGGCGTAGGTAATAACTACATAAGTACTACCAACGAATTATCTGACGTAGGTAATAACTACATAAGTACTACCAACGAATTATCTGACGTAGGTAATAACTACATAAGTACTACCAACGAATTATCTGACGTAGGTAATAACTACATAAGTACTACCAACGAATTATCTGACGTAGGTAATAACTACATAAGTACTACTACCAACCAATTATTTTATTACTAGTTGCATGTAACACATGAGATCCAACTGTCGATAGCGATAGTATTTTAGCTGATTAGTAACCGGAGAGGGAGGATGTGGTCTGCCACGGTATGTATACTATGTATAGTTGAAGAATAAGTACCAAACTATAAACCTATAAATCCAAATGATTGAATATTTTAGGATATTTTGTTTTCTGTACAACACATGTAGGTATGTATGTCAAGATAGGACAGTATGGAAGTCAATCCTATTTTCCTACCCGGAATATGAAAACAGCATGATGGTTCTGTATGTATGTTTGGAGAGTTTAGTATCAAACTATACATATTGTGTATAGGCGACTGCCATACAAATTGTATGAAGCAATGTCGTCACTAAATTCAATTTTTATAAAAATTGTTAAAAAAAATTGAGATGTACTTCTACAATGTTGATATTTTTAATAGAAAATTAAATTATCTAGTTGGGGTGTTTCGGCTTTTTTCGATATTTAAAAAAAAAATGGAAATATAGGCAGTTAAACTCATAAATTTCATAAAAATGTTTGAGAAACCCTGGAATTTTTTTGAAATAAAAAAAATTTAGATTTTGTATTTGTCTATGTTTGTACCAATTTTCAGCGTTCTAGCTTTTATGGTTTCTGAGACATATGGAAAAATAACCAAAAATTAAAAAGTTGATAACTCCTGACTGAAACGAAAATTCAAAATTCTGAGTATAAAAGTATTGTAGGTAAATTGAGCGGATCAAAAGTTATAAGGGGACACACACACACACACACACGAAATGTTCTACTCCGAATTCTGAGTAAATCAGTATATGGAACATATATGCTGCGAAGCATCTAAATTGGTGTTTTTTGACTTCAAAGTTGGAAAAGCCGTGAAAAAAGTAGACCCTGCATACAATTCTCGCGTATCTAGGATTTAACTGCCTCTTCCTTCAAGAGAATTTCATTCTCTTGAACGAATCGACTGTTGGATAAGAAGACATCTTAAAAGTCATTATTTAAATTTTAAGAATATCTCAATGGGGGAAAGTCCGGTCAAAAAGTGAAATCAAAACCCTCATGATTACCCAGATTAATGTTATTTTAATAGTTATATTCATGTTTTGATTTCACCGTTTGACCGGACTTGCCATCCAGGTAAACGTTTTATACTTATTATATCAAATATTTGGACCACTTCATTAAAATTTCGTTAATTTACTAAAAATATATTTTTCTTTATTTGTGAAAAAAATTATTTGGTTTGGCTTTCAAGAAGAAATTAATCGATCAGAACGAAAATTATTTTGTCATATCACATACCTAGAAGGTACTTCATTCATATCATCACGGCATCTCCCACAATGTGGAATAACCAGCAATAGGTGTGCGGGTGTGCATTACATCATAAAAGGAAACACAACACGTGTATACCCACACACTAGTCTCGCCACATAAAAAGGCACTACATTCAGAATGGGTGGTGAACATCATTTGTGTGAGATGTTATTGTTGCCTGTTGTATTTAAGATTAGTAAGTACTTTAATGAATACCTATATCTAAAACATGCTTCCAAGAATGTTTATTGCTCTATATATATATATTTCATCTCATTAATAATGTTTATTAACACACGAATTCTGGACCTTACTCCTTTATTTGATTTCACAGTTGTTCAGTATTTATTCTTAATGATCCGGTTATTATACATATATATAATATAAAATAATTATTTTATTGTTCTTAACCCTAGTATATTATAACACACGCGATTATGTCGTTTACTATTTGAATACACATACATATATCTTAAATTTTAATTATAAATACAATAAACCTTTCCCATACTCAAAATTCAATTAATTTATTTAATGTATAAAGTAGAAAGCATAATTGTATCTCAGGAAGATGTCGTATCGTATATTACATTAAAATAAATTTAATGCCTACTTGTAAGTGGAGTAAGTATTAACCTTAACCAAATTTCAAATATTCACTATGGAAAGTTATTTCTTTCCTGAATATATAGGTAATATGTATAGTTACGCTGGCACTGGAATATGCATTTAACAGCCTGGATTGGGAATCAAGGGGAATATACATCGATGGTAAATACTTAAATCACTTACGTTTCGCTGATGATATTATAATCCTGAGTAGTGAGCCTGAGGAACTGGCAAGAATGCTCCAAGAAATGAATGAAGCATCTAAGAAGGTAGGTCTCTGTATGAATCTGGCAAAAACGAAGGTGATGGGCACAGAAGGCTCTCACATTATGGTGGACGGCAACCAAATTGAAAATGTAAAACACTATGTATATTTGGGGCACACCATACAATTGGGCAGAGAAAACCAAACTGCTGAAGTCCAAAGAAGAATTGAACTAAGCTGGGCAGCCTTTGGGAAAATGGGTCATATACTTAAAAACCGCAAAATACCCATAAACCTTAAGCGGAAAGTATACGAAACGTGCATATCACCAGTAGCAACATATGGCTTAGAGACTTCGACACTGACCAAACGAAGCATGGGAAAAATAAGGATTACTCAAAGGGCCATGGAAAGAGCCATGTTGGGTATAACCTTTAGAGATAGAGTGCGGAATGAAATAATTAGGCAACAAACAAGAATTATAGATTTCGCCAAACGTATAGCAACTCTAAAATGGCGGTGGGCAGGTCACGTGGCCAGAAGCTCAGATGACAGATGGCCAAAAAGAGTCATAACATGGAGACCAAGAGCAGCAACCAGGAGCGTGGGGAGGCCACCATTGCGATGGAGAGACGACATTGTAAGATATGCGGGTATAAACTGGATGCAGGCAGCTCAAGACAGAGCAAAGTGGAGAGAAATGGAGGAGGCCTTCGTCCAGGAGTGGACGGGAGTAGGCTAACAAGAATGTACAGTTATATATAATATAGTTATATGAATACATATATACAGTTAATTTATTGAACATTAAAATTTTTAACAAAAATAAAAATTATAAACATTGTTACTTCTTGAGTGGGTATAATATAAATACAAAACAGAATTTGTTAAAAAATAGAGAAGTCAGAATTGGAAGAAATTGCCGCTTGGCAATAATGCCGCCAGTATGAAAATTATACGAACAGAAAGTTGATTGTTTTTTTTTTATAAAACCTTGTATTTTTCCTGAGATTATAATTATGGTGGGAATTGGGACTTTGTACATCACCAATTTGGGGAATTGATCTAGATATTTGAGGAATTCGGTAATGGCAACACTGCTGTCAACGTTAGGGATTCCTGACAGGGCAGCAGAAGAAGAAGAAACTCTGATTTGTATACAAATCAAATGAGACATGACGGATGAGAATCTACGTAGTATCAATTCTTCCATCTAATTTTCCACCGGAAATTTTTTTTAAAATACATTGATGATTTGAGATAAATTATAAGTAGGTATGTGCAGATCTTGATGATTGGAGAGAATATATTTAATCATTAGATTTGTATTGAAAATCCACCGATGGACCTTTAAAATACTATCTACGCTCTGCCAAAACAATAATAGGTACCTTATAAATTCAGAATAAATCACTTAGTTTATCGTGATTTTTAATTTTGCAGTTGAATCGCTTAATTTCTCCAGTGTAATATTTTATTAATTGTACAAGGTACACTGCGTGGAGCTTATTTTCTCTACTTTGTTCTAACCTATTATTATTTTTTCTGCAAAAAAGTTTACGTTACATTTGAAATGGTAGTGTAGTTTAATTTTTACCGTTTTGAAATCTCGACAAATCATTCATGAAACTGGAATAAAGACTTTTTTTCATTTTAGCATATTTTTTTATAGATACACGTGTTGTATAAATTGCAAACTCACTCGGTTGATTGGTAACAGTGACAATTTATCCCTAATCTCCATGTTGCAATATTCAAATTGCTGTAGTAATAATAATAATTGGACAGGTAAAAAGCAAATGGCGCTTCCCTAAATTGCTTCTGTCCTTTATGGCCGATGTACCAACACGAATTATATTCTACCGACCCGAAATTACCCCACAAACACCTATAAAAGGTGTCCCAAAAACGATCGTCAAAACGAATAAGGCAAATGGGGAAGCTCATAAACTATCAGATTAAGTAATTCTGATTTAATCAAAATATGATAAACATTTTTAACCTTGCACCCAACGCAGGTGGCGAGTTTATTGCTATTTGGCAAATTCTTCCACCTAACCAGGTGAAATTGCCATTAGGCAATAAGTCCGCCATTTGTACTAGCTATTAAGTAATGTACAATAAAGTGTTTAAATAAAATAAATAAAATAAAGGTTTCCAGGCCAGAGGTGCAAGAAATGAGTGAGAATTTATTTCAAAATAAATTTCTTCTCTGCTAGAGATCGAACCCAGTACGTTTTAGACACCCTGAGCTAGGGTTTAGAGTGTCAAACTACAAGAAATGAGGTATTTATGAAATTGTTTTTTTTACTTGACCATTTGTCTTTTTGCTGATACCAAAAAAACTAAGCTACCAAATGAAATCAAATATTTTTTCCATATCATAATGCTGTATCCATAAAAAAAAACAAATTATACCACAGAGAAAATATAATTTCACCTGTTATTTTGTTCATAGAAAAATTAAGAAATTCAGTGTAGTTTTTAAATGGTACAACATGTTCTTATTGATGCAGTAGTTTTAGAGATACCTCACTCTCTTTTACTACAAAAGGTCATTTTGCAATCATTCGATTGACATGATTTTGAACTAGAGTTTTTTGTAATATTAAGATTTGTTTGTGAATCGATATGAAAGGACAAACCAATGTGCGAAAGAAATGGATGTAATATATAAATAGCTCGCCACATGGTAGAGCGAGCACTCTCGGATGACAGCACTATAGGTAGTAGATTAGTTAGGTATATTGATATTGTACTCGTAAATATACACTCGTTATATTATATACGGCATTCATTATTTGAAGAAAAGCATCCCCATATTTATTTAATTATTTATTTGGTACGATACATAATTTCACTATACATACATAATACAGCGTTATGTACCTACCTATAACAACAAAATAATTTCAAGATTACAGTGATAATATAACTTTTTTTAACTTTTCTACGGACAATTCTTGGTAGAACTCCATTTCCAGTCTCCGCTTTGTTTGCTAGTTTTCTTTGTCTGTTCTTTCTAGCAACACTAATTGAAAAAAAACAATTAATTGAAAAAAAAATATGTTGCAAACCCCTTAATCAGACATTACATAAACACCAACCACCTCTTGTTTTTTCACACTTTGAAAATGGTCACTGGATGACCGAAACTAGTCAGTGTCATTAAATTAGTAGAACTGAAAACTTTGGTTTTATTTTACCATACCAAATTTATTTATAATTTAAGTAATAATATATCCTAAATTTAATGCTAAGTTACTATTAAATGTTTACAGTAAGCTGATACAAGCAAAAATGCTCCAGGATACATAATTAAAATAGGAACATAAAATTCTGTTTTATTTTTATATTGTCTTATTGGATGTCCAACTAGGTGAACCTGTTTTAGGACGTCCGATATATAGTTACGATTTGTAGGAATCAATAACTTAAGCAATTTAAGATGTTTAAAAACTAAGTACATAAAAATTATGAATGAATAGCGAGCAAACTACAATATGTTTAATTTATTATTGGATTCATCTATGCCGATGGTTTATTGTTTTTTTTTTCAGAGTGTCTATTTTCATATTTTTCCATGTGTACATTTTGGGGCCAAGAAATTTTAAATTACGCTGTGCGAATGTGATATTTGTTTTTTTCTTTACGATAATAGACCTTTGAGCATTGCGAGTAGAGTATATATATTATCAAAAAGTATACCCGAGAATATATTCTAAGTGCAACCCTCATCTCAGTATATAACAATTTTAATTCAAATAAATATTTGAATTATTACTTCGATAGTTTTCTTGTTAAGACATGATATTTTTCATTATTTATAAGCATTTTCAGTCGGTATAATTGTCTATTTTTTGGGACACCCTGTATACAATTGAAATCAGTGAAAATATACAACGGCACCAGTCGTTAATGCAACGAGGATCACACCAAACAAAATAAAATTTCTTCCTTATTTATGTATGGTACTAACCTTACCACCCTACCACGTTTTGCTTACCGTTGAAAATAAAAAAAAGACTCCCTAACGTCTTTTGCAATGCCGTAATAGATTTTTTCGATAAATTTCGCAAGTAATCAAGAAAAAATTCAATGTTTCGTGTGTTTTTTACTAGCTGAATTCACACATCATGAGACCCTTTGATTGATATGACATACACATACAATCTTAACTAACCAACAAGACGCTTCATATCTCTGTTCGTTCATCGCCTACTGCTTCTTCTTCTTCCTCTTCCTCGTCTTCCTTTTACTATCGTCTTACTCTTCAGATTTTGGAGCCTGATGAGTTCAATAATAAATATAAGAAATAAAGTTATTTTTTTTTATATATTTAAAAAAAAAATCAATATTAATTAAAATATAGATTTTTTTATTAGATAGGTAGGTAGCTCATATACCTATATTATTATAATTGTCCGAATCATTTTTAATGGCAAGTTTTTTTTATATTTTCTTTCTTATCGAATAGGAACCTATAAAAAAGGTTGGTCTGACCTAAGAGTGGTTGCGTTTACCAACCTTTTTCATACCTTTATTCAATAAGGAAGGAAATATAAAAAAAACCTATTAAAATTAATTATTTTAGACTTTGACGAAGATTTCGAGATGAAAACCTAATGAAATTAATGTTTATGGTTTGTATTGCGCCGCTTTCTGATTCAAGATGAATTCAATTGTATAAGCAATATTATGATTAATGTATAACCTACAAGGGACACAACAATGTTCTTCACGGACAATTTAATATTTATTTTAATTGATAACTTTTTTCCTTTATTGTATCTGGTTAGGCTTAAAGCCCACACAGAAAAGAATTGATGATTTTAATGCCTGGTGCGATCTTCGGCGGCAAAATGGAGGATTCAACGATCTCCGGTTTCAAAGCGATTAAATGCAGCTCTGACACTCTGATTTCATGGGGAAGCAAATTCACAACTATGGCAATTGGTAAATCAAGGAAAGATACAAAGGACTTACCCCGTTTTACTACACTCTCCGTTGATCCCACAAGTATATTACTTTGTAAAATTAATATTCAAAAACACACGTCACGGCCGTACGGCTCTTATACGATTTTCACTACTCGCGGCTGTCATTAACGTTTTCGTCACACGGCTAGTTGCTGTATAATGGCTGAGTTGAATATCTGTGTGATTTGTTCGTGGTCTTATTGTTGCAATGGAGTAATCAGGTAGATTTTGAATTCATGGGTGTTGCCAGAATATATAGGAAACACTGCACTGGACCATCGAGTGTCTGGCAAAAGATCCAGAGGACGTCCAAAAAACGATGGAGGGGCCTGGTGGCTGTGGACATGCGGGAATGTGTTGTCTTTGAGGACAATGCCCAGGATAGGGCAAAGTGGAGGAGCGCAGAGAGGAGAGCGGACCCCACCACCATGTGGGATGCAAGCTAAGGAAGAAAGAGACAGAGAGGATGTTGCTAGGGCAAAAATATAGGAAATATCGGGAAGGTTTACCACGCCGTAACAGTATCAAAATAATAGAATTTACCCAATAGAAAATATGTTTGTAGATAGATAATACATTAAGTATATTTAAATGAAAACTGCTTGAAGTAATTACTTGAGTTTATACTAACATTGTAAAAAATTGGATAAAATAAAAATAAATGTACATAATTTACGAAAGATCCGTCGGATTTTCATTTAGTTTGTTGAAAATTAAGTGCTCAAAAATAAATCTTTTCAATTACGATGAAAAACGTAAAGTTTAAAAAAACCGCTCCAATCTACATTAAATTTCTCTTCATATTTGAATATTTGTCACTTCCTTTAGTATCAAACGAAAATTAGACGACAAAGAGAAAGATTTTCAATAATGAGTTTTCTCATAATATGATTTTAAAGCTGAAAGTTGGCTGTAAAATGGTCATTGGCTCAAGTCACAATTTAACTCACATATCTGTTTCAATGTCTATCGGATAGTATTCGAATAACCATTAATTCACATCCGATAATACCGCGATAAAAGAGTCGTTTCAAAGCCATCGGAATTGTCCTTTGGATTTTTTTTATTACAATGTATTCTTTTAATATAACTTTTTATTCCTACAAAATATATTCCCGATCTATTTTTGGTTCACAAATAAAAAGCGTTGTTTAGCTATATTTGCTGAATCATTTGCATGGAACATGTGTTTATGGACTTATATTTTTTTTAAACAATTAATATGTAACAGAAATTTATAAAAATATGTTTTATTTTATTTCATAAATTGCTTAAAAACACTATACATATCAAAGCCAATTACAGAGATGTCTTAAAAATAACGCTAAAGAATAGTAAATTTGGGATACACGTAAATAGTGTTTAATTGTGCCAATACGGTACGTTTTATTTGTCCTTTGGTCACTGTACTTTTAACGCACGGGTAGTCTATCTCCACATCGGCGACGTATTTAGTTATTAGGAGGCAAGTACTGCCTTGAATTAGGCACTAGTTTGTTGCGCTAATGCACTTTAAAACTCGTGTTGAATTCAAGGCACGTGTCCTCCAAATGCACGCGGTTTAGCAACGCAAAATGTTCCTGCTAATACGTGTTCAATTCAAGGCAATTCATTGTTGAATATGGGATTGGGCTGAAGAATTGGGCTATGTACATTGAGCGGATCAAAAGTTTCAAGGGGGGCGGACACACACACAGACACACTAAATGTTCCACTCCGAATTCTGAGTAAATCCATATAATATATTATAATGTGGTATGTACACATACCTACTCATCATACATATAAGAAATTGATTGTCACTTGAGATTGATGGCTTTTCTCTAAATTGTTTGACCACAGCGAATTTATTATGAGATAAATTTATCAAAAAACTTCTGTCATAGTAGTAAATCATGTTTATACCGAGTCGATTTCTTTTTACTACTCGCTTTTCTTACATAGAGTTGATTCTCATATAATTAAAGAGTATGACATGTTGCTATAAATCTCATACTCTCATAACATAATATAACTAAATTAATCTCTTTTAGTTCGGAAAACATCTTTACTTTCATGGTCTTTCGAATTATCACTCTTGCGTCCCTTTTCAACATACGCTATCTGTATTTGATAAGAAAGAAACGGCGCATGATCTCTCTGTGGGAAATTGATGAGTTCGCTTAATATTCGATGACATTAGGGAAAATTTCGCTAATAACTTCTAACGTAGATACAAATAATAAATACTAATATGTCGGTAAAATATCTCTACCAAAGTATATAGCAGTGTGTAAATATATTACTTAATTACAAAAGATTTCGCATGAAAGTTATTCTGTTCAGCCAAAAGACATTTTTTAATACCTAATATCTATGATCATAATATTTAGGAACATCGGGAAATATATTTTCATACTTACAGCGTATAAAAATTACATCACATTTGGTTCACAATGATAAATATTTATTTTTTTAAATAGGTACCTACTTTCTTATAAAACAAATAAAAAACTTTCCAACTATTAAACAATATTCATATAGGTAACTAAAATGAAAATGTAAACAATAATAAACTTATATTATTTAAAAGATATAAAAAAATAATGTTCAATTAGAATGAATTGAATACATAATTTGACATAAGTTAGGACACGAATCATTTCGATAGATTTATTAGGGGATGAATATCCGATAGGTATTTGTTAGGAAGAAACCTTAAATCATTCGAATTTATGGGCTGGAAAATCCAAATTAAAAGAATGATTTAATTTTTAAGCAGGTATTAGGTACCATTGCGGAGCATACCTCTGATTTTATGACGCGTCCTGCTAAGGATATAAATTTCGACTCCATTGTGTAGTCAGGGTTCACCGTGCGTTACAACAGACAGTAGGAGAATGAGAGGAAGAGTAACTAACGGCGTAATGAATTACACCCGCAATAATTTTGCCAACCTCTTCTCAAACAATGTGGACTCACGTTTTTATCACCCGTGCGCCTCCTTTAGCCAGAAAATTAGAATCACCTCTCCCGCCCATGTCCACCGACTCCCCACTTGTTTGAAGGTAATGATTTTTTTCCATCACCATAGCGAGAACGTTGTCAAGGCAGCATTGCGTAACGAAGATTAAGTGGATAATTTTGAATATAAATGAGACTAAAAAAACATTAATGAGGAAAATCAGGCTTTAACAGTAGAAGTGTAATAATTCTAACCCCAAGCAGTAATCAAAATCATACGCAGCGACACAGTTATGAGAAGCGATTCACAAATTTATGATCCAATTGTTTGTTTATTACATATACAGAAATAACATTGAACAATATTGCAACTGTAATGACACACTAGGTAGAAAACCTGATTCGGGTATATGATAGAATTAAACGCAAATGAAATAGGTAGGTAGGTACCTAATAAAAAAATATAATTAAGAGAATAATATTTTATTGTATTCTCATTAATTTATCAATCCAATCATTGACCTATTGTTCTATGTATCTACTGTTTTGTTTGCAAGTTTATTGTCAGTTCTTATGGCAACACAAATTGAACCCACAAGTTATTCAAAGCAAAAGTAAAATATTATCTTTCGACAACAAATATTTAATTTAGATATGACTTCAGTGTCTTAATCATATAACTGACCATTGTCTTTGATTTATCGAATCCGGTAAGTGGTATTTATTATAAAACATGTTATTAAAACTTTTGTGTTTTTATTCTTTGCCAAATTATTGGTAGAAGTTTCTTTACTACTACAATTTGTAAACTAAGAAAGAACACTTAAACAAATTGTTTCTATTATTCAAGTAATTATTGACTTTTCACTCCGAATTTCGTGGACCAGTAAGCGCATTAGGGTTTTTGTCTTCCCAGAATAAGAAATTTCCGAAAGTCTGTCAAAAACGTGAAAGAAAAATTCTTGGATTTTCGGGCACGTTGTTAAGAAGAATTTAGGAGTAAAGTGAGTGGGAAAGAATACTAAAACTGAATTTCTTTAGTGAACCTTATCCGATCAAAGCACAGTATTAAAATGAATTTAAGTCAACTTATAACAATAAAATAAGTATTGACTTTTGAAGTACCTAGTTATTTTAGCTGCACCATTTCCATTAATAACTCTGAATGCGTATTTCATTTTGTAATTTATCGTCATTCAATAAATTTGAATATCTCAATCACACGATGCATTTCAATAGCTATCGTTTGTAGCTGATTGACCATTAAAGTGACAAACGATACGTTCACTTTGAAAAACAAGTATAGTATTTTAACCGATACTTTTTATTATGACACCGATTTATTTACCAGTTACTGCGTCACAATGCACATATGAACGTTAAACATACTCGTATATAACGCATTTTTTTGTATGACAGCGTCATAAAATAAAAGCAGAACTATTAAAAGGATTAAATTAAGATTTAAGACAATAATAATTGTTAATTTTTATTAAGATTTTATAAGTAGTAGCCTCAATAGTAAAGTTAGTAATTCAGTGGTCACGAATTCGAATCTTGCCACGAACGATTTCATTCACCTATAGCACAAACATATATTACACTTAATTTAAGGAATGTATGAGGATGTATATATTCTTGTTACAAGACCATATTCATTCTAAAACAACATATTTTTAATGTAACTTATTATTCCTTAAAACATAGACTGTTTCTTTCAACGGTAAAGTTATTTCAAATCAACGGGGAATTCCTCAACTTGAAAACCTCACCGCAGAATAATTTCTTAGAGCAATTCCCAAACTCATTCTCTTGTACTTTTTTTTAATCAAGAGTTCCTTTTTTCTATTCGTACTTCTTAACCACGGAGCTTTCCCTGAATAATGGACTGAAATTTAGTTAACTTTTTTCTCGTATATTTTTGTAGTAGCGAAACTTTTTGTCTCTCACTCTGCCCTGGTATTTTTTTCAATTTTCTACCATTTTTGTCATACTTAACATCGGAACGATATTTACATAGTTTCTCAGAAAATTCAACAAAGAAAAGGGTACATTAAATTTCATTCACTTTAGTAAATAAAAGTATAAATATCAAAAATTCTATTATGGGTATTAATCATGTTTTTACTCTTAACTTGAACATAACTTTAACTTATATTGGTGTTCTAGATGTTAATTCTAAATTATATTTCAAATCCTCCAAATATTGTATTGCACAAATATTTTTTTGATTCTGAAAGTTTAATTTTATTTTATTTGGGAAACGAGTCGAAAGAATAAATACATATAGTACGTACGAGAGAATCAACGTTTAATGAATCAGTTATTCATGGCTTATTTTTTTTATATTTTCTTTCTCATTGAACTTAGGTATGGGAGCGGTTGCGTTTACCAGTGCGCATTCTCTTTATATCACTTACCAGTGCGCATCATTTCAATAAAATTCGTACTTGTATATTTTTATATTATTCAAGCGTTCCTATAAAATCCTTCTGTTTGCGATGAAACATTGGTGATTTATTAAGCGCACACTCGGGAAGATTTCTGAATTTTTATTTTTTCTTATTTATTTCACATCTCTGAAATAAACGTATTTTTTTTATATTTTTTTTTATATTACTTCTCGGGAAACTAACAGATACTGTGTCAAATATTAATTTAACACGCACCCAATAACAAGTTGCCACATTCTGGAGACTTGCGATATTAATTCAAACTGTAAACACAATTAAAAACAATGTCTTCACCGGCAATCGAACCCGGGGCCTTTGGATCAGCAGTCAGATAATCAACTGAGCCACAAATATCGTATATTATAAGAAGATTTGTGTTATTTCTAAAAAAAATTATTTACTTTTTATCAGTGTCTGTACCAATATAGCCACGAAGACCGACAAAAAAAATGATCAAGTAATAATTTATTCGACTATCCGGTGACGGGCAGTCATATTAAAATCTTTGTCCGGGACGAAAGCGACGGAAGGGAACTGCAGTCTCTTCTGTCATAGTCCCTTCAATTCATTTACACCACTATTGAATGAATTCCATCTAATTACACATTTTTGTATTAAATTCTTTGTGAAATGTCAAATAAATAAATAAAAATTCAGTCACATAAAATAGTAGATAAAATTCTTCGCCGATATTTAAGAAAAGCTATCTTTTGTAAATAAAAGATACCAAAAAGATGATGCAAGATGGTTTACAAAAGGGATTTATTTGTTAAATAGGGATTTTTATTTTTAAAAAAATGTTCTTTTATAACCTGCGTTAGCTGAAATATTTAGAAACGACCTCCTCCAAAACACGATTAACAATAAAACGAAATAAAACCAGAAAAAGAAACATGAATGAAAAAGACTTCAGATATTTCACAACGTAATCTAAAAAACCTCCATGGCATTCAATCAAGGGTCATAAAAACATCGTCGTATTTTTTGCACATTTTGCTCAAAACCTGTGATTCATGGACGTATCTGAGTCAGCATAGAGATTGACGGTGAGAATAAAGTAGACCTCAAATGACGGCGGTAGTCGGAGACAGTTTCATTTGTGTCATCAAAATAATCTATTCCAGTATTTCTGCATAATATTATATTTTGATCTCTTGTAAAAATTCTTGATTAATTCAATTATTTCTTTCCCGTTGTTAAAATAATCTAATTAATTTATATTTTATACCTAGGTATGGTACGTAGTTCTTATATTGATTTGACGAATATTTTTCCATAACATGAATCTTAGTTTAAAAAATCCACAACCACATAATGTGGTACGTTTCACTTTAGTTAATATCTCGACGGACAATTATTGATGAAACTTTATAGCATATTAGTTAAAATTTGGTTTAGTTTTTCGGTCAGCTCCCAGACTATCTCTATCCACCTATGGCTCCAAAGACTGAGATGGGACGGACACAAGTACACGAGTGCAAAAGAAGGATCTAGAAGGAGATTCGGGGGGGTAAACAGAAGTTTGACAGACCAAGGCTGAGATTGGAGAACGATATCAGGAAGGACGCAAGACAACTGCACCAAGTGTCAGACTTATAGACGACGGTCGAGGATAGAGGTCAATGGAAGCTGAAGTTAAAGGAGGTCAAGGCTCGATATGGCTTTAGTTCCACTATCACACTTTTTGAAAGGTTAGAGAGGGCTGATGACAATGTTATATCTCGTATATACTCCTACTCCATCTTTGTTGATATAAAATAGTTCATCATATCCCGGAATAAAGATTTGATATTCTCATAAACTGAATAAAAAGTATTAGATCCAGAATATTAATTTATTATGTTGACATTTATTTGTTTTTTTTTTGTCTTATTTATTGACTGCGTTTCTTATTTTCATATAATTTATAATCAATATTTAATAAATGCAAATACTTGTTTGTTTAAAGTTTCGGAAAGTAATAAAACTGAGATATTTTATTTTTATTTTTTATTTTATTTTATTTATTACAAAAAGACATATTTTACATAAAAAAAATACATAGCAAAAAAAAATTAAAACACTTTATAATATGACTTCCTTCAAAAAGAGATATACTCGTGTTTTGATATATAAAACGAATGTCCATGAGCCATTTGATGTAGTTGACTGAGTAAATAGAAAATAAACGAAAGAATTGGGACTTGACTACTTCGATAAATGTGTGCCTTAAAACCAGAGTTGTAAAGGTTTCTTTGTTTTGAATAATATTGTCATAAATTATGAACAACTTTGTATTTGAATAATTGACGACAATGGTTTGACCGGCTTGAACCTTTCGATGAACTATAAATTATGTACCTACGATTTACCAATATAATGTAACAATTTTTATTCCTCCTACCGCTGTTATATACATCGCGATAAGTCGAAGATAACTCAGAATTCAAATTGAATTGAATTTATTCAAAATAATGTCGTTTTTTCGTTAAATAAAACAATGGAACGTTCGTTTGATTAATAAAAACCTTGTTATAAAACTATTTCGAAATATAATTGTTACGGTACCACTATTCTTACGACTGAAATTGGCGGGAAATACTTTTCCCGCCAAAAAGTGACTATTCCTACGACAGATTTTGGATCATTTATAACCATAGAAAGCGCAGATAAATAAAGTTACAAAAATATTTACCTTTGTCATTTTTTCAATGGTCATAAATACATAAAAACCTTATATAATAAAGTAAAATATATCATGGAAACCAACTTGAAGAAAAAATAAATAATATTGGCATCTTATTAAATTTACTTAATTTAATAAATCATTTTTTCATCGAGATCTACTATTATAACAAAGTATAAACAAAGGTAAATATTTTTATAACTTGATTTATCTGCGCTTTCTATGGGTATGGAAAGAATGATAAGAATTTATCTATGGTTGAGTCATAAGAATATCCCTGGCCTAATTGTTATATAGTTAAGTAGGTATATCATAAATTCATTATTCGGTACCCTCATTATTCAATATAAGTACAGATAGTAAGTAAATATGATTTGAACAATGCGCTATGACCCATGAGAGAGAGAGAGAGAATTCACAAATAATTCGATGAACTGGAAAGCATCTGAGGTTGTTGGTATCACGTTTAAGTCCTTTGTTTAAAATTATTAACTGGAAACTCTTTGATCTGAATCGTAGCAAGTTCCTACTTCAGATAACAACAACGAGAATACTACGACAAACATTTGTAAGGAAAATTCCTTACATTATACTGAATCTTATCTAATATACCTACAATATCTAAAAATACATTGTTAACTATTGAGTACCTACTATACGGTATTATATTTCATACGAATCAACGTTAACTACAAAAATATTTTCAGACATTGGTCCTATATACAAACCAACACGCCATCCCTGACGGGATAGACTTAGTGAGGCATCCATTCATTCATACCATAACCAACGACTGCGGTGTGCATTACCTTATTAAAAGAATCACAGCACATGCATTTATTTTAAGTTTTTTCATAGCTATGGTGCCTTACTATTGTTAGATTCCCAGTAGGTTAATTTTTTACAGATATCTTGGTCATATCTCTGATGTTTCTCATTTAAAAAGATCTGAAGTCAATGACAATCCACTAGTGTGAATCTTCCATTCACATTTGTCGATTGTTCATTTGCACTATGGTGCCGAGATTGCTAATCTAGAAGACCAATGAGCTACTTTTTACACTTAGCGTTCTGTGAAGGGGCCGTTTACAGTACTCATATGCAGAGCGGGTGGTGGTGGAAAATAGCGAAATCAGTCTCGTTTCACCTAAAAAGGCAACATTCGGAATGACTGATGTACCTCATTGTTGAACTATATAAGATGGTATTGTTGCCTGTGCTATGGTGTGAAGTACCGTTTTAATTTTCTTCTGTCATTTTAATCATCTTTTTTACTCTCCACTACCAACTATGGAATAGTGGAGAGTCATGATTTCACAATTTTTAAGCGTATTTTTTTACATCAATTTCTCAATGGGTATCATGTAGAGAGTGTATACTTTGAGTTTCATCGTGATGTTTTTGTGTGTATGCCGTATGCCGTACACAAATTTGTGTCCTCTGTACAGCCCAAACCAAATGACTGATGAACTTCATATTGATACCATATGTGTGAAGTACATAAACTTAGAGCTGATTAGTTTTCCATAGACAACAGTTAATTATTTCTCTATGATTTCATCTGTTAAAACTTTAAAAATGCTCTCACGACCTGGAAATTTGAGATATTTTCATTTTATTTGAATTATTTATGCAAAAAAAAGAATTTTTACAAAACTGCATTCAGAGTTTGCCAACCTTAAAAAAAATATATATATCCTTTCAATAATTATGTTTCTATTAATCAATATTTTGTATGAAAAATATATAGGAGAATTTTTATGTTTAGCAATGTTTAGTTACATATTTGATTTCATATTGATATTAGAGTGTAATATTAGCAGGGAAGCTTCATTGTGTAGTGGAGAGTTTAGTGTTGGCCACAACCCACTCGTTTTTATCTGTGACATCATTTCCTTGTTGCCATAGTACAAATTGTTTTGTACATTAACATCAACTCTGGTTGGTCGGAAACATTGCACGTTGGCAAGTTGCAAGTGAACAAATTATATGTACAAAAATTTAAAAATTATATACATACAAAAAAAATGTGAAGACAGAAATAGGTACCCACCAATATCCACCTTCACAAAGGCAAATGACTAAATACACAATGAAGAATTAGAGAAAGGAGAACCTGTTCGATTTAATGCACAGTACGATAATTATAAACACGGTATATAAAAACAAAAATTAAATGACTTACTTGTATACGCCGTATTGGGTACATAGCTATCTACATTTCCAGATATCTTGAGAAAGAATCGTCCATCAGCAGCAGTTCTCTCTCCCATCCGTCCTTCTGGCGTCCTCTGACATCTCAATGCCCTAGTGAGGCCTGGAGCCAAGGACACGAGAGCCCACAACACCAGAGCCGGGGCCCACACCCTCAGGTGCACGGAGCCCCGCATCTTACGGGGCGCTGAAAAATAAAACATTTTATCGTTTATTATTTGATATGTGTCTCATCAAATATTAAAACTCTCGGAGAATCTTGATGGTATTATGTACCTATCTTGTTCCAATCTGTTTAGTGATAAAAACATTCAAACGGCAGAAAACCCACCAGTGTACAATATATTAGAACGTCATATTCACCACCAATACAATCGAGTGGCTTAATTGGGAACCCGTTCTGCTTCTGTGCGAGCGTCTTGGGTTCGATACCCAACAGAGAAGAAATGTTTAAAAAAATTTTTTTATGTATCGATATTATGTACAAAAATATCGTAATAAATAAAAAGGAATATATAAAATATGAATAGGGATATGTGAAGTCTGAAGTAAGTGACTTTCCTGACTCTAAAACATTCGGAAACGGTCCGATTTGAGGAATGTGGAGGAGATGTTTTGCACCGCCCAATTACGAAGGTTATTCTTCCATGTGTCAAAAACGACACACGAAGAAAAATATTTAAACGAACACAGCCCAATTTGCGTGGCTTATTCAAAATTAATATTCTTTTATCACACCGTTTTTTTTTTAACTTCACTTTTTTGCCTCTGTCTGTAATAAATTTTTGCATTAACTTCCCGACCATTTGGAGCTCCGAAAGATTCAGAATTTATATATTATCGATAGCAATGCATTTTAAAACCGTTTCCAGCTTGATTTATTTGATATTTTGATAAAGTTGAACAATTCATACAGAGTAAACAAAGCTAAGGGTTTCCAGCTAAGCGTTAATAAAATTTGAATTTTATTCGGTTTGATGCAACAATAATATTTAACTGTTTATACAGGTTTTCAATTTGAAAACAACTCAAATCATAATTTTATACATTTCTGAAAAATAGCAATATACCTACATTTTAACTGTCCTCAATTATTTTTTAAAAACTTGTTAATAAGTTTAATTGAACAATTTGGACACAGCCGCTCTCGCAAAACTTCACATCAAAGACCCTTATTGATTTACAGACTAAAACTAACTAGCGAAGCTGAATTATTTAAAAATAACAAAATTGTGTAAAATTTGCCACAAAGTAAATTCTGATATTTTAATTATATCAGATGAATATATTTTAACCCTCAAAGTTGCATTCAATGTGCTAAACAAGCAACGGTATATAATTCCAATTTTAATATAAGTAGCCGTAGCAAATAGGTATGTATGAATAATGATGTACAAATGAAACCATATTTTCAGCAAACATTGCTGTCAAACAAAGAAAAAATCCAATTAATAAAAATCCCGCGTATAAAAAGGTTGTATAAATTAATCATTTTGAATGCTCGCGTGTGTGAACCTCTTTATGATAAAAATATATAATATACGACCTTTGTTAGATACGGTCAGGTTATTTATTAATACCTTAATTCTATTAAATAATTCACTTAATAGGTATACACTGTCTCATAAGCTTTTCAAAATGTATGTTTAATGGTAGGTTTTTAATATTGTCCATGCAGTCGTTAAATTTTATTTATTTATTTACTAATAAACAGCATAAATTTCCTTTTAAAAAAACAAATTGAAGAAATAAAAATATATATTGAAAATAAAAGCAATTAGGCATACATACACTTGGGAGATTCTCGGTAGAGACACAGATTTTAATTGTGTTTTCAATCTGGATCTGTGAGACGATTAATATCGTAAGTCTCCTGAATGTGGCAACTTGTTATTAGGTGCGTATTAAATTAATATTTGACATAGTAGGGGAAGGGTGCCCAAAATGACATAGATTTTCTTAAAAATAAATATAAAAAAAAACGGTTTGTAATTTATAGAAAAAAACTTTACTACTTACTTGTAACACTATCTAGGTAAACGTATATCAGTTTAAAATTGTCAAAAATATGAAATTTTGTATTAAAAAAAATATATACAAAACATACTGATAAAAACCATTTTGCCCCACCGGGTGTACAAAATGACATACGGTGTATTTTTCAAAGTATTTTTTTTTAATGTTTTCATACACAAATAAAGAGTGAAAAATAATTGATAGTAAATAAGTCCCGTGGGTATTCGCCTATTCCACCATGTTTAATCAATCTATTGAGGTTTAAAATTTTAAAACTCAATAGACTTTCATGGTCCAAAAGTTCATTTTTTATATTTTCTCGAGCAAAAATGAGACAAGGTGGAACATAATTTCCATTTGTTCCCATGTAACAAAGAACTTTGTGTGTGATCCCTTTTTGGCACTTGATACAGTCCCAATCTGCTTTCTCCCTGATGTTGCAAATATTTTCTGTAGTCAGTGAACGGTTGACAGTGCTGACATACCATATCATTTTGCCCTACCGTTACGTATGTCATTTTATACCGCTAACCAAGTTTTTTAATAACATAAAAAACATCACATTCCACTTTTATAAAATTAACAAAATTATATTACAATTCATAGATAATTAGCTACATAACAAGACACTGCAATCACATTTTAACTATATACTTAAATAAAAAAATAATTAACTATAATGTCCCAACAAAAATAAATTTTACTTGCTTTAAAATGTTATTTACAGCTCGTGCTCCTCCGGTAGTTACCACAGACTAACCGAATGTTGGTGAGTGATCATGAAACGAGCGGATGTTTGTTCCTGTACAGGATCAAACCTGTCTTTTGCTTCGTTTTTGAGATATGACTATTTGTCATTGTTGGCGCAGATGACTGATACCTACTTCCCAATTGTACCTATCCTCATCTTCCTGACATACCTAAACCTCTTCATACCTACATCCATACCTGAACGTGGCAACAACAATCTCGTCTCTGTCCGCGCGCGAGCCAGCCACATTCTTCAGTCTCGCAAATACGCGTCTCCATACACCACTCGTGTTGTAGGTACAAGCGCCGTGCGCACTTTTATAAAATCTTTAAATACGTTCGCGGCATTCGCACGTATATTCATTATATTCTTACAGTCAATTTGTGATCATATTGTTGAACTAGTGACGAGAAGGAAGAACTAACGCGACAGAGAAAAGGAAGAAAACAGCTGGCACAGTAAGTACCTACACTCCTTTCATTTTCCATCTTGTCCTATCTGTTCTGTTGCCGATATCGCATACAAGTAGGTTTGTATCGAGATTTCAAGAAGCTAAAAATAGACATGATATGGTACTAACCACTACCCGATCCACATATGAAAACTATAATAAGTTGGCCCCTTCGTATAACGCTATAATCAACCACAATAAAACTACCTAACATAATGAGTAGCTCACGGAACATTCTAGATTATAAAATATCGGCACCATGGTGCAAATAAGACAATCAAAGATAGAAATATAGATAATAGACATGTAAAATTATTACCACTCATTTATAAATAAATAAAGAAATTAGCGTATATTCGTTAACACTATATAGTAATATCTTGTCTTGTATCGAATAAGCCGTGCAAACATATAATATGTGAATGTATGTAGGTAATTTATTCAAAGGAAACTTAATAAATTTTCCCCAGAGGGTAATATATTATTCGATGAAATCCATTCCGGCGGCAAAGCGAGAAAATACAGAGACCTTACATAATATTTATTTACAAAATAAAACGAAATTTAACTTTCATACTTAAGGAGTTGTTCGGTATACCCTAAATGATACAGATGTGTCTACGGAGGCCTACCATATTATGAGACTAACATTAATACAAATCATTGAGATATACAACATATTCGTGGGAGTGTCAATTGCAGCAGAGTACCGACTTTTTCTCGAGTGATAATTTCGTTATTGTCAAACAATAATATCACACTTTTTATTTTTTTCACACTGACAGCATTGATTATGTAGAATTTCAATATTCAGGTGACGGGATAGGCTCCAAGGTACTTTTTGGAAGCTCACTACGCCTTACTCTTAAAAGTTACGTCATCAATAAAAATATATATTATTCTCTCATTATTTTTTTATACATTGGTCCGATACGCTTTCTTTCATTTTGTGTACTTTTTTTGTAATATTTTTTTTAATGATACCTGTTTTCTCAGATTTTTTATCCATAACTAAAAACTTATAAGGCTTAGAAACATTAATGTTTTTTTTTTTTAATGATAGGTATTTTATAAATATAAACATTGGATCGATACGTTTTCACACAATGTTCTCACTTTTTTGTAAAATCAAATAAACCATAATATTTTATGTAACGCTCGATTCAAATATACGAACTCGGGCGCACACGATTGTAATCTTTAAGGACGTTCATTCTCATACAATAGTTAACAAAGTTTGCATTTGACCTGCCTACATACATGCCTTACCCTGCCCCTTAAAATTAAAAATTGTTTTTTTCCTTCTACAATAATTATTTTATTCCTATCCTGGATTGCAGTTAAATAATTGATGAAGGAAAAACAGTTCTGTATTTTTATAAAAATATCATAATTATCTATGAATTGTTCTTATATACTATCTTCTTTGTTTTATTTTTTACTTTTCTTCTGCTATTTTTTATTTATTTTGTAATATAATTAACTGATTGCCATAGTTCACATTATTTTGTATATTTAACATTTACTCTCGTTGGTTGAAAGAAATTGCCATGAGGCAATAAGCCCGTCAGTGTACTAATTATATGTACAAGAAGACTAAATAAATAAAAAAAAATAATAATAATTTAGTTACAATACTGTCTTCAAAACATTTTTTCTATAATATTTATCGTATCGTATTTTGTTGCTACTCGGGCAACGAGCAATCAAAAGGTTTTGCTATCGAAAAACAACTTGAACATGTCATGTGGGTGCACAAATCGGAAATTGGTGTCTTTTTGCTTGGTTGATACATGTGTTAACTGCTCCCCTCCACAGCGAAAAGGCTCAAGATTTACGGGAATTATACTATGTCAAATAATTATTTAACACGCACCCAATAACATGTTGCCACATCGAACCTGGGACCTTTCGCTCAGGATATCAGAGTTAAATATCTATCCAACTGAGCCACAAAAGTCGAATAATTGCTAATTATTGGTTAATTGTGTCCAAATGCCATAAAAAATGAAAAATAACATAAAATTAGGAAAAATAAATACTGTCCGTACGTGAAGCGAAAACATCGGATCTCTGTTTAAGAAGGTGACTGCTGCCAACGTACCTATTTTTTCAATTTGAATTTGCATCATTACTACAAAACGAATCATTTTAAAAAAAATAACGTAGTTAGTTTGGATATTAATAAAGAAAAATATTCCTTAACTTTTTAATTATATTCTGTAGGAAAATAAAACGCATAACCCGATTTTTGATAAGGTATAGAGCATTATATTTTTTTATAAATTAAAGAAGATCAAAATATCTGGAAAAATACGATGTAACGTTCGATTAATGCATCAGGTTAAGTTAATAAACCAAAAAAACTTTTATTTGGCAATGGCGCTAAATGGAAAATAAATGTTTTTTAGGTTTATTTACTTAACCTGAAGCATTACTGCAACATCACATCATATTTTTCTAGATATTTTTTGTGTTCTTTAATTTGAAAAAAAAAACATTTTGAACTACGCCTTATATTTTATTAAAAATATAAGATAAACGTTGAAAATCGGGGTATGCCATTATTTTTCTACAAGAATTTATTTGGAACATTATCAAAAAGTAAAGATTTATTTTTCTTTAATACCTAAACTATCTAAATTATTTTTTTCAAAACGATTTGATAAGAAAAATTGATGGTATATCAAATTGAAAAAGAAACTGCGCGCACGAAGGAGTGTGTGATTTAGCATTGTAAAATTTTATATCGACAAAGAGTGCAGAATGCTAAATTTTTTATATATTTGTTACAAAAACATTAAATTAAATAAAAAAAAAATTCACGTCATACATTGTTCACTTTTTTTACTGCCAATTATTTTTTTTTTTTAATTCGAATTTTGTTACTTGTATAACTTATGTAACTTAATTATTTCTCATTTATGTAACTCTTACTTGTGTACCTTACGTGTGTGATTAAATATTATGAGCTCATGTAATTTTGTAATGTTGTGTGCATCCACAATAGGACGTCCAGCACTCATAATAATAATCAATATATTTTTCTTTTTATGAAAATCGTAAGCTGAATGTCTGTCGGTGTATCCTTTTAAAAATAAATAAATAAATATGGTCTCTGTACTAAACACACGGGAAGCAACGACAAGACAACTACGTATTTATTAACACATTATTTCAAAGGACCTCCACGCCTATCAGTTTCCTTTTGTTTACTATGAAATAATGATATTCGTTTTCATGTAACGCGAAAATATGTGGAAGCAAAATGAAAACAAAAAAGTATTTCGAACCACGAAATATTTCTAAAGCAGTGTTGTCGTTGAAAATAAAATAAATTTACCGATATTGCTGTGATATTTATGAAGAAAACACACCCATCCGAATAATAGGACCGTTCGTGGAATTTATATTTTGAATAAATATTATTTCATTTTTGTACCAAGTACAAATTGAAATACATTTGTTGTCTCAATATAAAGTATTAAGTGAATAATTAAGCCAATTTATGTTTCTTTGATGGAATCGAAACATTGACTATACGGCAGTATATGTACATATCACATACACAATGAACAGGTGTTTACAATTCGATTCAATCAATTTGTATGACAAATAACATAAGCTCAATTTCTGGTGATAATCACAGTGTTTTTGCTGAAAATTTCAGTTTGAATTAAGAGAAGATTATCTTCAGAAATCTCGAAAGGACATTCGTTAACCTCGACTGGTCTGAATTTAATCTGAACTGTTGCTTCAAAAATCTTTTTTTCCTTGTAAGAGCAATATATACGATATAAATTAATTTGACGATTTTTTTTCAAATGTGTACATATGTACATTTTCTTGAAATTTCTATATGTCTTATGGATATTGGGTGTCCAGTAAAGGGAAATTTAGATTGTTTAACATACCCCTTATATATTTTTTTAGATGTGGAAGACATTGTTTTATTATTTATTTATTTATTATTTTTTATTCCTCTTCGTATGTTCTGTAGAAATGATCAAAACAATAATGGTTTGGAATATAACACAAATTGAAAACATACTTATCGCAATACACGTAAGTTTTTGTAACACATCCATACATTTTACACTTACACTCTCAGTTTTTGTAGAAAACACATGGAAAAATTCATTATTTTTGAGACTAGATGTACGTTTTTAATCATTAAAGTTAATGAGGTCTTTATCAATTTATATGTATAATCAAAAAAATAATTAATCTTAACGAATGAATTATAAACTTACTAATAAAATATTTTTTTTTAATTAGATTTAACTTTTTGATCGTCAGTTCTTGATGGAATTCCATTTAAATTAATTTATATTTTTAATAAATAAAAATAAAAACACTTGTTTAGAATTATTTCCACTATTTATTAATTCCAATCAATAGTGGAATTTATTATAAATTCCAATAAATAGTGGAATTAATTCTAAACAAGTGTTTTTATTTTTATTTATTAAAAATATAAATTAAATTAAAATTCTTTGCTTATACGCAAAAAACGTTTAAAATAATAGAAAATATCACACACCAAAATGAAATTTACCGAACACGTTCAAATCAAACATCCGATGGCAAAAATGGGTAACAGAGGCACACCACACCAAAATGAAATTTACCGAACAAGTTCAAATCAAACATCCGATGGCAAAAATGGGTAACAGAGGCAAAAATTCAGAACAGACCTGACATCAAATGAAAAAAATATTTTGAACCATAGAATTATAAGGTTCAAAAGCCGCGTGTAGTACAAATTTCGAATTCAAATATAAGACAAGTTTTTTTTACATGTGTGTGTGAGAGGCGGTAGATCGGTAGGTGGACGTATTATGTAGGTTAATTTATATTTGTAATAAATAAAAATAAAAAAAACTTGTTTATAATCAATTCCACTATTTATTTAATGACTACAACCTACAACCGGTTTCGTGCTAAGCACATTTTCAAGTAGATTTCAAGTAGACTACTTGAAAATGTTCTTAGCACGAAACCGGTTGTAGGTTGTAGTCCTTAAATAAATAGTGGAATTGATTCTAAACAAGTTTTTTTTTATTTTTATTTATTAAAAATATAAATTAATTTAAATGGAATTTCATCAAGAACTGACGATAAAAAAGTTAAATCTAATTATTATGTAGGTGTGCGTATCGGTAGGTGTACGTATACGGCCGGGCGTGTGAAACTTTTTTGTCATTCTTTCATTGCGCTGACTAGGTATTTGTATCATATAATAATCTAAGTCTTGAACATTCACTTTGATTTATGCACTCTGAAAGAAAAAAAAAACATTTTTTCTCTATGTTGACGTATACCTTTGCAGTAAATTTAAAAAAAAATTGTTAAAATGGGTATTTTTAATATCTTATTTAGGGGTATTTATGCTCAATTTTAAAATTGTATACTTAACGCTTATTCAGTAAAGAAATGCTGAGAACAGCTTATGGAATTTATTTTTATCACAACAGAGTTTTTTTTATTTCATAGTGCGACGTTTAAGTTTAAATGCCCTCATTTATTCTTAATTTATTTGACCATAGATACAAATATGGGTAGGTACCTAGGTACTTAGTATTAATTAATTAATGTAAATATTTACTTAAATTTTCTCATCGTATGGCAGAATATTTTAGCTTTACAATGGCACGTTGTATATTTAAGTACAAATACATCAGCGTGTGTGGTTTCAAAGATAACTAAGTAATGCGCATTTGAAATGTTTACAAAAGGAAAGTATAAAAGTTGGAGTTTTCTCACGTCGACAAGTTTCCTGCTTCCAAAAGATAAAAGTAACGAGAACAAACTTAAAATTCTATACACACGTAAATTATTTCAGATTTTCAAAGTTCAGTGCCAGAAATAAAAAAAGCTAACAATGCTGGGAGAAAAACTTGTTACATAACAAATTAACCATTCCAAGTCAATAATGTTGAAAGTGTCGAAGTGGTAAATTGCTACAAAGGGAATCTCAACGAGAAAAAAATGGTGCTTTATTTTATGTAAAATAAACGTCTCAATTAATTATTATAATTTACTAAAACGATAACGTTTTAAGTAAGTAATACCAATTTTGTATCTGTCTTATCGTATCTTATTTAATGAACCCAAAAATTTATAGGCATACTTAAAATAAAATAATACGCTTTAAATTCAATGAAACTACATAGAAATAATATTCGGAAAAGGTATTGATTAAAGAAGATAAAATAGAAATATATATTATATGTTTACACACCTTAACAATTACTCTGATATTTTTAAATATCTCAATAGAGACGAAGTTGGAATATTTTAGGAGGAATGGGAAATCGTGGCATCTATAGGGCTTTTTGGACCCATCTCTTTCCAACGACGGCGAAAATATCATCGGCATACTGAAACTTCTACTTCGGTGGTATACCTGAAATTCGCCAACATGAGTACTAAGGGGTGGAGGAGCCCCCCATGATGATTGGTGGGCACGACCTACTCGGCGGTAGTCCGCCATGATGATGAGACAGGTGCAGCTGACGCTGCGCCTGGCGTGGATTTCGAAGAACTGAAAGTACTACAGGCATAGCGAAGGCTCCCTGTGATAGTCTAGTGTACCGTGGCGCTGTCGGGAGGGAAACCCTCGCCGAGATTGACGGGCCTCCACGATTTTGGTTGGACTCTTAGTGATAGTGGTATGAAATATGCATGATAGTAGTTCTTGTTTCGTCCGGAGAGCAGCTGCTCCGGGGATGAACAGAACGCTTGTTTCTAAAACGTTTCCAATGGAGTGGGGTAGGTGACTGCGACTTTTGGTAGGTGACTGCGACGTTTCTAATGGAGTGGGGTAGGTGACTGCGACTTTTCCTATTAATCGGCCTACTTTTCTGAGGCCAGTTTATTCCATTTTTTCATATCCCATGGTCTCCATTTCAGAAATCTGGGTGCCCTTCTGTCCATTCCCTGTCTGGCAACATGACCCGCCCATTGCTATTGCGATAATTTTGTCTGGCGTCTGATTTCCGCGTTTCTTATTCTGTCTCTTAGACTGACGCCTAGCGTGGATTTTTGAGTGCATTATAGCATATGTACGGTTCGCGCAGTTAGCGCGACAGTTTCCAGATCATATATTATGTAAGTACATGCAGGATACATCTTTCAAACATTTTTCTCTTTAGACATATACATATATGGGGATATTTTGTTTTTCATGTTTGAGTTTCTTTGAGGCTGCCCAGCCCAGTCCGATCCATTTGGGCTTTTGGTCCTTATAATAATATAAAGGTTGGGCAGCCTTTGGAAAACTTAAACATGTCCTAAAAAACAGAGATATTCCCACATGTCTGAAAAGAAAAGTTTTTGAAACATGTATCCTGCCTGTGCTTACGTATGGTCTGGAAACTATCACGCTAACTGCGAGGACCATACATAAGCTAAAATGCACTCAGAGATCCATGGAAAGGCAAATGATAAGCGTAAGTCTAAGAGACAAAATTAGAAATGAAGAAATCAGACGCCAGACAAAAGTTGTTGATGTCATGGATCGAGTTGCAAAACTTAAATGGCAATGGGCAGGTCATGTTGCCAGACAGGGTACGGACAGATGGGCACCCAGAATTCTAAATTGGAGACCATGGGATATGAAAAGGGGAATAGGCCGGCCCCAGAAAAGGTGGGCCGATGATATTGTCCCTGTCGCTGGAAGCGGATGGGTTCGAAAAGCCCAGAAAAAAGACGAGTGGAAGCTATTAGAAGAGGCCTACATCCAGCAGTGGAGAGATGGCTGAGAAAGAAGAATAATATAAAGAATAAGAATGAAGAAAATGTTTATTTATAAACTTGTGTCCCAATTATAATTTGTGTTAATATTGAATTGTGTGTCTATGTACAAAAAGAAAAAATATTAAGGAGTATATTGATCTTATAAAAATTCAATTGATAGGGAAATCAATAAAAAAGGCGTAATTGGTGAAAAAGCGCATAATTTGCTCACGTAAACCAGCCGATGACAGGTCGTATGCCTTGTAGATGCCTTGATTTTCTGTTTCTCCTATAATATTTCAAATTCGTCGCTTTATATATTAAAAATTGTTACAAAAATATCATTAACTCCCGACAGGGAAAAAATCCAATATATACAACTATAAATCTATTCGAATTATCCTTTGGTTTCAAAAAATATACGAAACATAATGTTTCATCGGCTAATGTTTAATTTTACAATATACAATGAATTTTTAAACTGTTGACTACCTTACGATGTGAGAGTTTCCGTGTTTCTGGCAAAATTCCAGTAAACAGGATGTTATATTAAATGAATACTAGGAATTGTTAAATCAAACATATAAAAATATTATAAGTAAACAAGGCAGTAAGCATTAACAAATGTAATTACAGTGTCTTTTGTAGTAGATTTCATCCATGTATTCATGTCTAAATTTTTGTTTGGATATTAGGTACGTATTTTAAGAAACTAAAAACATAATTACAAATATAAATTTCGTAGATTTCCATAATTGATACAATAAATAAAAAAACACATTTAATTGACGTATATACATTTAACATGATTTATGTTTACGTCATTTGCAATATTCTCAAGACCAAAGAATATTAAAATTTTACTTTCGAATTATGTATCTATAATAAAATATTCAAATTTGTGTATTTGTATATACAAACAAAATATTTGTGTATAATAATGATATAATACTTTATATGTATAACTCATAAACATTTAGAATATTAAGATTTCTATCTTCGTTTTGAAAGTTACTATTGTAAATAGAAAACGAAATAAATTTCATCAAAGGATTTCTGTAACGAGCTGTCTTCTCTATTTTTGATGCTGATGTTAAAATTAAATTTGATTATTAAAAATAAGATTTGAAGATAAAAAAAAAACTAATTGTTTAATGTAAATCTGTTAAAAAACGTATTTGCATATGTAAATGAAATTTATACGTTAACGATACTGCGAATAAATGAAACTACATACTACGTTCTATGTGCCTTTGTTTATATGTATTTTCCAATTACGATGAACCTTTCAAAGTTAGTATAAACATTGTTACGTTTATTAAAACAACCATTATATCATAATCCAGTTGTTATTTAAAATTTCATTTAACTCATATGTCTATTCAAACAGGACATTTCATATTTATCTTGGTTTAATCACATAGAATTTTAGTTATTTAATCGTGAAAATTATTTGAAATTTCATTACGTAGCAACTTGGATATTTCCTGAGGTTAATTCTGAAAATACATAATAACGATATTTTGATAATAATGCCAGACAAACATCTGGTGTAATGTAGAATTGACCCGCGATTGTGAGACAATTTCAGGGGATACAAATGCATCTGTGATACTATTTGTATAATTTTATTTGTCCATTTCCGGCTGAAAAATGGAGGGAGAATTTTTGTTGGCTGATTCGGACAAAAACAGATATTGAACAAATATAATATTCAGCAATTTTCCACAACAGAACAATATTCTAGATATAACAACAAGATACTTCCATATTGTAAAAGAACATGTTTTATTTTAAGTGTGAATAATAATTTTAAGGAAAATAAAAAAAAATATATATAAATAACAAAATTCAATCCAGTGCACTGAAGTTATTCAAAGAACTAAGAAGTCAGTTAATTCAAATAAGAAGTACACTTAAAAAAATAAAAACACACGTAAAATTTTTATAAATTTTTACACTATTAGTAACATTGGTTAGTTGGAAGAAATTGTATTATGGCAATAAACTCGCCACTTACGCAGAGTGCAAGAAAGTGTTTATTATTTTTATTATTACTATTTTAAAATACTTAAGAATAAAATAGTTTATGTTGTCGATTGTACGCGCGATATAAAGGGCCTATCGAGTGTTGAAGTTCAGTCAAGTTGGTGGGAAAGGGTGAATGGTTATATCGGTTGGAACATGGAGGGTGAGGGAAGCAGAACAAAGTAGGGTAGGGGAGGTTGAAGCCTAATTGAATGAGCTGATCCAGTTTGGCATGGATACTGGATACCTTCCCCCTCATACGTAACTGTTTTGTACATAACGGATATCCATACAGAAGAATTAATTAATAAATACAACGTTGCTGAAATGTCGATATATGTATCGAAAAGTAAAGGATAATTCAAATATATTTTGATTTTCGGTCAATTTTGGACCATTTTTTTTATACTAATACACCACTACAATAAAGCTAATGAACGCTTTGTTTTCTCGAACTGATACAAAAATCTTGTATGTAAAATCTTGTATTTTTACATTGCATAGTAAATTGCCCTGAACAAAGAAACTTGTAGATGATGACAACATGAAAAAGAAACTACTGATACATATAAATTTTTCAATATAAACTAGTTGCATGTAACACATGAGATCCAACTGTCGATAGCGATAGTATGTATAGTTGAAGAATAAGTACCAAAACCCATAAATACAAATTATTTAATATTTTAAGATATTTGGTTTTCTATACAACACATGTACCTAGGTATGTATGTCAAGATAGGATAGTATGGAGGTCAGTCCTTTGATCCTACCCAGAATATGAAAACAGCATTATGGTATGTATGTATGTTTGGAGATTAGTATCAAACAATTAAGTCTTCTTAGATATTGTGTGTAGGCGACTGCCATACAAATTGTATGAAACAATGTCGTCACTAAATTCAATTTTTATAAAAATTGTTAAAAAAAATAGAAAATTAAATTATCTAGTTGGGGTGTTTCGGCTTTTTTGATATTTTTAAGAAATTTGGAAATATAGGCAATAAAACTCACAAATTTATCATAAAAAAAAATATTTTTCTATAAAAAATGTTTGAGAAACTCTGGAATTTAAAAAAAAAACTAATTTGGGATTTTGTATTTGTCTATGCTTATACCGAATTTCAGCGTTCTACATAGCTTTTATGGATTCTGAGATACATGGAAAAATAAACGAAAATTTCAAAAGTTGATAACCCCTGACTGAAACAAAAATTCACAATTCTGAGTATTATATGAAGTTTTTAAATTATGGTGCATTTCGAAGGAAATTTAACAAAAAATATGCATAAAAAATTGTGACCAGTTACCTATAGGGTATCACAATTTTTAATTACAACTCAATTCAAATTGCCGGAAAAAAGGCAGATAAGTTATTTTTTTATATAATGTTTATTATTTGAGATGAAATCTGTTATAAATTATTTTACGAAAGTGTACACATTCAAAATCTTTCAATTCCCTGTCTTGCTTACTGTGATTAGATCCAACGTGTTGAGGCTTACGAGGCATTTTAGAAATTTGAGCGAGACTCACTGAGCTCTTCTTAAATAATCTCACATGTAAACACGTCAGGGCAATTTCTCGTTTGATAGTTGAAAAGTTCACACATAAATTAAAATAACATTTGCGTTAGAGAACATAATTCCCGTGCGAAACTTTCCGGCGACATCTAATAAGAATATACTTCCACTCCTCAAAGCTATCTGCTCTGCACCAAATTCCCCAAGGAGCATAATTCTTAATGAATCTACTAAAGAAAATAAACTTAAGTGAAATATTTACACTGAGCTACAAGAGTCAAAACAATAAAATCGAAACGCATTTTAATTTTTCTCAAAATTTCATCAGAGAAAATAAATCTAGATATCGTTTTAAAATGGCTTCAGAGACTCCAGGCAACTATTAATAATTATATAGACATGTTAAATTAAAATCGAAGTTTTCTGAAAATATGAGTGTCAAAAATTTTGATAGATAGTACACGTTTACCTACACTTTTTTTAATGAACCCATCAAATCTGAAGCTCTTGAAGTTCTTCAAATCCTACACAGAGTATTTTCCTTAAGAACTTTCTGATATTTTTTTTGCTAGCTTCATTGAAGAATTAAGGTGCCTTGTATTTCTAATAAGGTTTTTTATTGCTTAGTCAAATGGTAAATTATTACTACATATGTATTTGAAAAGCAATTAATTTCTGAAATAAACGGGTGGTGGCAGAGCAATTAGCGCACTGGGTTAGTAATACAATGGTCGCGAGTTGGAATCTTGTCACGACCGATTTCGTTCACCTATAATAAAAGCATTTATGCTTAGTGTAGGGAATGTATGAGGATGTACATATACTTGTTATAAGGACTAAATATTAATAAATCTTTCGCCATTTACTAAATATTTCGGTAGGTTAACAAAATGTTGAAGACAATGCGCCCGTTAATCAAATTACGTTTTACAAAACACTCATTGCTGGGTGAATTGCCTTAAACATAAAAAAATAACTATTTACCGAATTGTTGCAAAAAATAATATATAATGTTGTATGAATGTGTAATAATCATTATAGTCATTCAATATTATATATCATCAAAACATATTATTTATACAAACAAAAAAATGCGTATGTAGGTACCTACCTTAAGAAACTGATATGTATGTTGACTAACATAAATGTTTTTAAAATATACGAGTGGGTGTCCATATAATTTTTCAATGATTACCAAATAAACATATCAAAAATATTGTATGACTGAAATATGAGCATATTCATTCTTAAATAAAAAAATGTGTTCGAAATATTATGTATTTTGATTAAAACTGAAACCTTGACTTATCATGTGGCGGCAAGTTGGCTTATTTTAATAAGGCTTCCACATGCCAAGTGTACTGAGGGTATAATAATATGTATGTAGCAGCAGTCGTGTAAGCTGCCAGCATTTCCGGACATTTTAGTTTGCCTGTTATTGGTAAGAAACGGGTATAAAATTACCGCTACAGAAACCCAGTTTGAGCCTTTCACACAAATCAGCGATTGTCAAAATTTGACACACTTTTTGCTATGGCACTTTTACTGGGGTCACTCAAACAAAATTATTTTTCACCGAAAAAAAGCAAAGCACTACGCAAGTAAATGATCTGAATTTCTCTGTGCCTATGATGAAAATCTCGCTTGGACAAAGACGTTTTGGAGTCATTGCTCCAAGAACATACCATAAACAACATAAAAAACGGAAATAAGGCATTTCTTTTAAATTAAAATAAAGGAATGACTATAAGTATAGAGCAGACACTATGCAGAGTAGAGTGTCCTACCAAAGATTTTGACCCCATACTTATTTTTTCTTTCGTTATGTTTTCACTATGATTTAAATGTTTTTTTTTAATTGGTTTGATTTGTAGCGTGAATAAGAATCTCCTGCCGTTATACTTTTACCCTCACTTCCATGTAACTGTTCTGTTCCGTGCCTGCTACAAACCAACTAGTACTTGCTTGCCGCCGACCTCGAACGCACGTCATTCGAACTGCGTTATGTCGCGCTGAGACCTCATTATCGTTAAAGGAAACATCATAATATTTGTAGTGCTGTGCCCTTGCATCGACTACGGACTGTGTGAGCGATCGAGACGAGGATTTCTTCCGTACTGGTAGGTAATTTCCTTTCTTAATCCATTTCTTCTTATATCTTTAATTACTTTGTCGGCTTGAATAACGCGTCATAACAAAGTGCAATTGTTTACACTTTACAGTTCACTAATCTCGTAACCCGAGTTGCAATCGGAAATTCGGCGCTAACAACAGATTAATTTTTATTTATGTACGATTGATATTGGCATTCACACTATTGCAGTGTCACTGTTTCGAGACGTGTTACCCTCGGCACAGGTTTTTCCCCTAGTAGGGCATTGCAGAAAACAAACAATTATATAAATATCTAAAATTATATAAATTTTAATCTCTCGATATGAAATTTAAAAGATTTCGTCAGTAATGGAGAAACAGTGCTCTCATTCATGTTTCCACTGAAAAATTGGCCATTCGCCAATAGTTACAGAGCATGAGAATTAATCTGACATCATAATTATTTTATAGCTGCGATGTAATTATGGCCAATTTGATTTTCATAATAACTTACTAAATGCAACAACCACGAAATATCCAAATAATGTATTAGAGCAATGATATGCGCCAGACATTTTTTGATAAAAGCAAGTACCAACAATACTGTTATTTTTCCTTCACAAGGACTGTTTCAAACAGATAAATAACATACCTAATGCATTGAAAAAAAACAAACGAATTATATGTATTATTATTTTTTTAATAATTTAGTAATTAACACTCATAATTTAACTCATTATTTATTATACACCCCACAATGAACTCTCATTATTATACACATTATATAGTTATCAGAAAACAACTTGAGTCCGTCACGTGGGTGCGCAGAGCGCAAATTTGTATCTTTTTGCTTGGTATACCTACATCCCACTACACATTCATATATCTTAATAACATAATGTAATTATTTACCAAGTGGTATCATTGACAAGTGGTATCCTAAGTATGGATAGTGATATATTGTTTAATGCTTTTTGTGAATATGAAATACCCCACTTTTTTTAACTTTTTTCTAATGGGTTTAATGATCTTTTTGGAAAAATCTTTTTCCTTAAATACACCGGTAGCAAAACATTATAGAATCTTCCCCGATTGTATTAATGTTTAAAATAAGGTATCAATTCATGTATTATAATTATTATTAATTTTGATAATCAATATAAAATATTGAGTAATATTATTTAAAGTACCGAAGTATATGAATTTTAGGTATGTATAATTTGTAGGTTTAGTCAACGAAATCGTTTCATAATAACAAATTGGTACAATTGTTAACTGTAACTACATAATACTGTATCGACCAATCATAATGAAAATTTTCACGTTGGCATTACATATATATTTCATTGCTTTTTGCAAATGCAATTTGCATGGAAAATATTTTATGGAGATGAAATAATATGTAATCGTTATGATGTGCCTAGTAATGTGTTCATATTTTAATGTGTTTTTTTTTATTTCACGCAATACGAAATTCGTTAGAATCGGAACAAATATGAAAACAAATTACTTCACCAATACAATATTATAAACATATCGAATATTAAACCACAGAAATTTAATATTTAATACAAATTCAAAAAAACAAATGTGGGTTGTATTTATCATTATATCGTTAAGTTAATATGTATATTATTTTTGGCATGTAAAAAAGTACCGAAAGCTTCAAAAAGAAAACTTCACGATACATAAATATTAAAAAGATTTTAAGGCATACATATTATAGATATCTAATGCCTTATATTTAAAATTATTGATAATGGGTCTAATTTATTCAACTCATTATGAACAAAAATGTGTTCACCAGAACTACATATTTATGTAGATGGGTGGTGGCAGAGCGGTTACCGCGTTGGATTGTAATCCAGTGGTCACGAGTTCGAACTCTGCAACGATAGATTTCGTTCACCATACATTTATGCTTAATTTAGGAAATGTATGTAAATAGTATTGCCTTATGTTTTTGACATATTACCACTGTACCAATACGAACGAATTAGAAATTATAACGAAAAAACTATTTTAACATCGACTAGATACATATTACTTTTTGTGAATATGAACTTTTTTTATGTACATATGATGAGCGATTTCTTTATACCACCTGATTTCAATAATTCGTTTTACAGTAGAAAGGGGCTACCCGATTGGTCCCAATTCAAGATAATAAGAACATGGGATCCATGATAAATTCATCAAAGTCTTCAATTTGCACTTCAGTAATAGGAACTCTTCAACATTTTTTTTTTATTTGTAACATAAGAAATAATATACAAGGTACACATCAAAGTTTAACAATACAATATTTTTACAAAAAGAAGATACTTAAGAACTAGATGCGGAATGTAAACTGCTTCACTAGGTTAAAAACCTGTTCTGAAGCAGCTTATAATTATATAAGTATATTGTTTAGGTGTGCGTGTGTGTCATTGTATGTTAACGTAGAGTTGTTTATTTATCACTGTCTTGTTTGTTTTTTTTACCCACTTCTTTAATCCACATTTAAAGCTGTTTATATTTGTAGTTTTCTTCAATTCAATTGGATGAAAATTTCTTTGTCCATAAGTCGACTTGGTTCTCGGTATCTGTATATTTGCTTGTCTAGTCTGTCTAGTCTGACGTGTAGTTTGGGTCGATTGAAAGTCGTTAAGGTGTGAATAGATATAAGTGAAAATGTTTTTAGCATATGTATAACTGTGGTATGTCTAGTACCTATGTCAAGTTTTTTGAATAGTTCGGCTGAGGGTGTGCGAATAGGTACATTAAATATTATTTTCAAAACGGATTTTTGGGCTTTAACTATTGGATCTATATTTGTTTTGTAAGTGCCACCCCACCCTATAATACCATATTCTACTATTGATTGGAAAAGTGAATAGTACATTAATTTAATGACAGATTGTGGTAAAACATTTCTGATGGAGCGAAAAATGAATTTTTTTTTTTTAATTTCATGCTTAAAATTGAGATATGGGGTTTCCATTTTAAACATTGTCAGATTTTAATGATTTATTTTTTTATTAGAAGGAAGTGCTTCAGAGATGAACACTCATATGAATTTCATATGTTTCTGATGATGGAACTCGCGAGAAAAAAAATCAAACTCTTAAATTTAAAAATTCGTCTGCAATAAATAATAATTTACCACGTCTCCTAAATTCGATGATTCCTTTTTTATTAGGAAGGGATTACTTCTGGGGTGGTTCCATCTAAACTAAACCAAGAAGGTTGACTTTGGGAAACATGAGAAATCATGAATCTCGTCAATCTGAGAAGGATTTGCGTATTATTGTATAGGCGAATTGTTTGAAAGACATAAATACTTACCAACACGCCATGTCCCTCATGGTGTAGGCAGAGAGAACCGAACACCACACTTTTCTACAATATTTTCTACAGTAAGCTTTATTACAGATATTCAAAGAAATCATAAATGGAAAATTGAGAGTTCGTAGCCAAAGATCAAATGTTGTTGATTAATGAAATAATTGCACAATACCACTAAATTTATTTGGGCACTAAATATTTCAATACTCTCCAATATTCAAAGATGGAATTAAATATAAAAGAGCTTGAGTACCTACCTATACATGTGCGCGTATGTGCGAATATAATTTATTTTGTTATGTCTCGGGCGGCTGACGGATGCTGTGTCGGATAGTTATTGACACGCACGCAACAACAAGTTGCCAATAACTGTATAAAATTGTGTATAAAAAATTAATGTCAGTTGTTAGAATTAGTTTACAATAGTTTTTTTTTCTACTGTTAATTATTACTATTTAAATGTTACTCTTGCCCCATACACAAGTGTTCGAACTTCTAATGAGGCAATATTTTTGAATTATTGTTGTATTTATTTTCAAATGTAATATTGTATTCTGTAATGAAAAATGAATATTATATTAACTTAGATTATATATGATACAGATACCTAGTCAGCGCAATGAAAGTATGCCAACTAAAACTACGAGGAAATAGACGAATTTCTAGTATACGTACACCTACTGATACGCACACCTACATAAAACGTAGACCAACCGATCTACCGCCTCACACACACACACACACATGTAAAAAAAAACTTGGCATACATTTGAATTCGAAATTTGTACTACACGCGGCTTCTGTACATTATAATTCTATGTATAAAAAAAATAAAAGCGTGTTGTAAAATTAAAAAAGAAAATTCAAATATCCTTCTAAGAGTCCCTCTTAGTTTTCTATAGGTATTTGGGAAACAAAAAAATAATATATGAAGGGTCGGTGAAGGAGGTTTAAGTTATATTTCTCACTATGACCACGGGTAGAGAGGATGGGGTAAGTGGAGATGTGAGTGGGTCCATCGGTCACAGAAACCGAGTAATTGGGTGCATTTTATGTTCCAGTCGGGTATCCAAGTTTTTACGATGATTTTTATGGTCGACCCAAATGCCGTATACGCCGCGCCCTAAGGGTTTGCTCGTGAAAGATGCTTACACTCAATACAGATATCCGACAATGAGTTTTTCTTGCTTCTATAAATAATTAACATTTAGTGTTTTCGTTGTGTACTCTTTACAGAGGTATTTTTGTAATCTTATCAATTTGATTCCAGCAATAATTCAGATTATTTAGTATCTGGTCGTTTTAGATACTCAGTTATAGTAAATGAATACACGCATTTCACTTAACACAGTTTATTACAATTAACAGTAGTTATAAATGAATACACGTGTTTCACTTAACACAGTTTATTACAATTAACAATAGTTATATATGAATACACGCGTTTCACTTAACACAGTTTATTACAATTAACAGTAGTTATATATGAATACACGCGTTTCACTTAACACAGTTTATTACAATTAACAGTAGTTATATATGAATACACGCGTTTCACTTAACACAGTTTATAACAATTAACAATAGTTATATATGAATACACGCGTTTCACTTAACACAGTTTATTACAATTAACAGTAGTTATATATGAACAGAGAGAAGTACAATTAATTAGTTATATATGAAAGAACCACAACGTGAGAGCACTATCGTTGATCAATGCAAAAAGCCCCCAACAAAACCCCGACATACCTTTATATTCAATCCCGAAGATTTCCGAATCATCTATTCGTATGATCTCGTAACCTGCTATACACATTGCCTGATACCAGGCGCAACATCAATATATTACAGATTATAAATTTAAAAAAAATAGAATTCTAGGGAGGCAGTCAATCGGTGAAATCAAAACTCTCACGATTACCCATATCATGGATATATGTAATTATCATATGGAGTTCTTTAATATCCTAAGTATTGTAGAATTCCATATGGGTAGTCAAAAGGATTTTTATTTCACCGTTTAACCGGACTTGCTCCCCTTGGTGGAAATTTACATAAAAATACTGATAAAATGAAATTTATATCAAATTACTCATCAAACTCGGATTGAAGTGTGATTTTTTTAATTCAATAAACAAAATTTAAATGAAACATATACAAAAATATATTTAAACTAAAAGTTACTTCAATGTTGATTTAATATAAGTATGATAATATATGATAAAAAAATTATTACTTTTCGGGCAACTAACAAGTACGAGCTGAGTCAAATAATTATTTTACTTGCATCCAATAACAAGTTGCCACATTCTGGAGATTTACTATATTAATCGTCTCACAGATCCACACTGTAAACACAATAATTTAAATCTGTATCTCCACCGGGAATCGAGCCTGGGAACTAATTGAACCACGAAGGCCAACAATTTATTAGTAAACATATCAAATAATTTAAATAATTGAAGTATTTAATTGTTTATTAATAATAATAGGGGATTTCATATAGCGCCGTTAAATGATTCAATATTACTCCAAGGGCACTGATAGTTTTATTGTGTGCTGCTCTACGAAACAAAGCCGTTTTCTGTCCTTTAATGAAAGTGTTCATGCTTTGAGCACGGCGGACATTCCACTTAATTGGACCACTCACACCAAAGCATTGGTCATAGTAAGCCGCTTTATTGACTCTGTCCAACTCTATTGGGGAGTTGTTACTCTGTGATCCAGACCACCTGACTGTGGGATGCCTCCCAGAGAGCTCTTTTCTCTGACACAGCTCTTGAATGTATTGTGATGCTAGATAGTTTAAAGCAAGTACCTACCTACATTTCCTAATGCATATCTCATTATTAAAAATATTGTGAAAATAAATATGTACGAGATTTATTCGTGTGAACTGCCACATATCAGAATGGCGTTAAGAATAAGTTATACAGTAAAAAATAAGACATTTTCGCTTGTTCTTTTATTTCACATATGTAATATCATAAAGTGTTTATTCATATATTTTAACACAGAAGGAACCAAAGATACTTTAAGTTTACTGATCATATATTATATTACCTTCATTCTCCATAATTGAATTCGTTTTGTTTTACAACTCCGACGGAAAATTCGTCATTTTTAAAGCGTCAATATGATTCGGCCGAAAAACATAAAACGCAGATGTTATCTGAAAAATGAAAAATTTATGCTACCTACCCGTGTCCCGTAACGTATAATCTTACATCTGATTTTTCAGCAAAAAAAAAAATTTTACGAGTGTGAAGCCTGTCACACTTTCTCAATGTTCATTCTCAACAAAATAACTCAATATTGGTGTGTATGAAATATTCTCGATATTATTATTTTTTTTGCAACAACTTCACCAACAATATAGAGACAGTGATACTGATAAATATAATATTAAAATATTCGAAAAAAAACAAATCTTTTGATAATACTCGATCTCCGAGACCCTCGGTCTCGGATTCGATTTCAGGAAGTTTTTAGTTGAGTTTTTAGTCTGGATCTATGAGACGATTAATATCGTAAGTCTCCAGAATGTCGCAACTATTGTTGTTATTGGGTGAGTGTTAAATAAATGTTTGACATAGTACCTACATGTAAGTTGCCCGAGAAGCAGGATAAATTTGAATGTGAGTTCCTACCCACAATTTAAAAATATGCTGTAAAAATTATAAACAAAAAGAACGAATAATTGTACCTGTCATAATTGATTTCCAAATGGTGTCCTATTAGGAAAGAAAAATTCTAGATCGTAAAGGTAAATCTTTTTCCCGCTCTATTTTAATCATAAGGATAATCCAGTACAAGAAATAGCAAATTAGAAATCAAGTTTTGCACCGATTGTGAATAATTCGTTTGATTTTCGAAATCATACGAAACTGTGAACAAAACTTTGTGAGGTATTAAAATTTTATTAAGAGCAACAGCTGTAAGTTTCCCCATCTTAAGATATTTGAAGTAATTTGATATTGTTTTATTCTAGTACTACTTGAAATTTCAAGTATGGCAATTAAGTTCTTATTTAATATTTCAATACACATAGAAAAATTTAACATCTTTCTCCACTATATCATACAATAAGTTCCTTACGTAAAGTAAGTTTGACCAGATAGTTTTTTTTGATTTATGAGAATGTGAATATACACAATTTTTTATAAGATCAATTTCATTAATTTACCTAATAGTAATAGAAACTACTAGATAACATACTTATTATCTATGTGTCTACTAGATAACCTACTCAATAGCTGTGTCTACTAGATAACCATATATTCAATTAACTTGCTTAATATCTATTTGTCTACTAGATCTATTCAATTAACCTACTTAATAACTATTTGTCCACTAGATCTATTCAATTTATTTACTTAAAAGCTATCTGTCCACTATATCTATTCAATTAAACTACTTAATAGCTATTTGTCTACTGGATCTATTCAATTAACCTTCTTAACAACTAAAGTCTATTAAAATAACTCACCTAATGGCTTTTTGAAGAAAAAAAAATAACTATCTCAAACGAAAATTCTTATGAACGACCTAGTTTACTTTTCACTCAATCCCTCAAAGACTTGAATAGACCTGTAGCAGAGTTGGCAAAGTTACTATTACTGACTTATTAAAATTCAAACGTACACCAATGATCGGAAAATATGGCGGTTTGAAAATACTCAAAACACAGTGCCCATTTAAAAAAATCCGTCCCTACAAAATCTACTGTCGTCATTATTTAGCGAAATAGGCGAATCTTTGAGACTTTCAAAAAACGAAATTCTAAATATAAATAAGTATACCTATAGTCAAAAATCGATTGAAGGATTTTCATTTTCCAGACATCGCAGGTTGTGACAAATATATACATATATAAATTCATATAGTCCATGTTTATAGGCAAAACGTCAATAAAATAATATGATACAGCTTCAACGATTCAAGTCGATATCGTGCAATTCAAATTTATTTTCCTAGAAAATATATGGAAGACTCTGTGTAGTCAAATTTATTCGTAAAAATAAAAATATCTATGGATGCAAAAATATGATTAAATGTGTTCATCCTATTGTTATTGTTTTAATAAAAAGTTTTATTAAACATTTTATTAGGGTTTTTATTTTTTCGTAAACTTTTTCTCAAAATCACATTGCTTCCATTTATCAATATACTAAAGATAGGATTAAAAAATAAGAGTTCATCAAACATTTAGTGTATTTACACATATGTAATTATGAGACCTAAGTAGCTTATTTAAAAATACCTTTAAACTCGATTAAAGAATATATTTTATGCTAGCTGCCACAAAAAATGATGTAAGATATTATATGGATTTGTTGTATTGACAATGGAATAGGATATTTTTTCAAAAGTTTTCAAATATTTACCTAAATACAATGGCCAGCCATTGTCGCTGCTCAATATCTACACACAAATAGTTTTAAAATTGTGCTTTTTTTAAAGAATGAATATGTCCTTGTACCGAGTACGTATAGATTCTTAGACATTCCCTAAATTAAGCATAAATCATGTGCTATAGTTGAACGAAATCGGTCGTGGCATGATTCGAACTCGCCAACACTGGATTACAAACCCAGTGCGCTAACCGCTCTACCACCACCCATCATGTTGAAGAAGTTATCTAACTCAAAATATAGTTAACACAAATGAATACAGTGCTTTGTATTAAATATGAAATATGCATTGAGAATTGTGTATTTCTAAAAAAATTTGTTTTGTTAAATAACACCCCAACTTCAACCCTTCAGATTCTTATCCCATTATATTTATGCAAGCTTCGTATCATCATTATGCTTTCTTATTTTTCAATTTTCTTTTTTTTTCATCTTCGAACTTCCATTTTCGCAAGCCACCCTTTTTTTTACCAAAAACTCATTTCTTTAAAGCAAACAAATACATTTTCACTCACGATCGGACGTCAAAATGTCTGGAAAATGGGGAGAAAAATAAAAGGGAATGCTGAGAAAAGGGACGGTGGATATAATAATAGAATGATAAACAAAGATATCACTATTGCAACGAAATGTATATTTCTTTTTTCAAAAGGTAGATAAATAAAAATGTTTCTTTTATATTTTGATACCATAAATATACTATAATATGATATATAAAAATTTAACTTTAATTCTAATTTGACCAAAAATATTTTTAAGAGTACGCACGTAAATATCGATTTTTTTTTATGAAAAATCGATATGATAGTAAAAAAACACCAATAAAAAGAATCATGCATAAGCATGGTCCTTCTGAGATATAGAAGTTGTTTTTGTCTATGTATATCCTCTTGTTTTCATGTTGTGTGTATATAAACTGCTTTCTGTCTCGATTCTTCTTCTTCTCAGCCATCTCTCCACTGCTGTATGTAGGCCTCCTTTATCCTGGGCGTCCCTGTACCAATTTTTATTTCCACGACTGTAATTATATCTTTTCTGTAGTCAAACTACTCTTTTTTTTTCTTCCCAAGGTTCCCTATTTTATAATTCGTGGTGCCCATTTGTCAACTTCCTGTCTTGCCACGTGACCTACCCACTGCCATTTACGACTGGCAATATGGTGAATAATGTCAAAAAACTTGGTACGGCCTCTAATTTTGTCATTCCGTATTTTTTGGCTGGATAAATGTTATTATTATTATTATTAAATCTATAGGTTAATTAGGCCAACAGGTTATATTCAACTCAATTAAAAAAAGCATTTCGCTTGTGCGATTCACAATGTTTTGCTATTTACAAGATGAACCTTGCCGATCCAACATAATATAAAAAAATATGAATGCTTCATTAATTTATATTTTTAATAAATAAAAATAAAAACACTTGTTTAAAATTAATTCCACTATATATTTGAGGACTACAACCTACGACCGGTTTCGTGCTAAGCACATTTTCAAGTAGTCTACTTGAAATCTACTTGAAAATGTGCTTAGCACGAAACCGGTTGTAGATTGTAGTCCTTAAATAAATAGTGGAATTGATTCTAAACAAGTTTTTTTTTTTATTTATTAAAAATATAAATTAATTTAAATGGAATTCCATCAAGAACTGACGATCAAAAAGTTAAATCTAATTGAATGCTTCATTATGTATTACATTTGATTTAGTTTCAAAACCCTCGAAAAGGTTATACCTACCCATTATGATTTTCGATGAGCTTACATTGAAGAAAAAATATCGTTACCAACTTCACTTACGATAATATTGTAAAACGAGTGGGTTGTGGCCAACGCTAAACTCCTCTAAAAATATTCAGCATTTTATGAAATGAGTTAGTAAAATTATTTTTGATTTAATGCCAATTTATGAAAGTGATGTGCTTTTTACCAATTTGGAAAGAATTACAAATTTTGAGTTTCCTGAGCTTGGAGTCACATAGAAATATTTGAATGTAAAAAAATTGAGAAGCACTATTCAGATATCCTTCAAAATCTAATTGGGTTTAAGCGAGTTTTAGATATACAATTTTGCAAAATTAGAAATGAATCGAATGAGTCTAATTAAACTAATCTTTAAATTTCAAAAACTTACATGCATTATACATTAAAATATAAAAAATAAGCTAAGTTCATACCTCAGTCTGTATTCGATAAAGTAGAATAAACATGCCGTCTGGATGTCGTATTTTTCTTTTAGGACCTAACTCATTTTGTACTGCCATCAGTTCAAGTAATAATTATTGAATTTCACTGGATGATTGAAGTATCAAGATTGATTGGAGTAAACTATGTGACCTTGCAGGTACCTATACATGTATACATTCTCTCTTACACTTATTTAGACACACATACATATACACATCCTTACACTCATACGAACACACATACATACACTAATGCACTATCATTCAGATATAAATGTTTTTCATGTGTAGCTTTAAGTATGTAAGCACAGCAGTCAAAATTTATTGTTAATGTGGAAATTTGTCATTGGTTTTAGTCTCATACTAATACATCTGTATAAAAAAATATTATTATACTGTAAATTTCTCGGAAATAAAATAAAAAAAAATAGCACACAGCACAGAACATAGTACACAGCACTCACACACAGATACATTGTGATGAAACTTTAAGAAAACAATCTCAGCATGATACTATTTGATAATCTGTATACCTAATAACTCCCCACTATATATCTCCTATGGTTAGTGAGGAGTAAAAACTATTTGTTCTTGAATGTCGCACCGCACGTTTTAACATCTCACGTTTACACAATAAGATACATAATATATCAGTCAATTGTGTACATACGTGACCAAATATATCAGTCAATTGTGTACATACGTGACCAAATATATCAGTCAATTGTGTACATACGTGACCAAATACTTCATTTTCGGAAACAAAATCGAAATGATATTTGCCGCTGTGAAAACATTCCAGTCTAGGGAAAAAAATACGCTTCATCAACACATCCGAGGAGAAGTCGCGCCATTCATCACAGAACACAATGAAATTCAGACCATTTATCAGGACAAGACATCTTGCCGCATAAACTTTCTATTTCACTTGCTTAGAACGAACAAGTTAAACAAATGGCGGACGTCTACACGTGTTTTACTTATATTAAACGACAAGCATCACTCAGAGCTCTTTGCAAATGTACCAGTAGCATGTCATAAAAATTATTACGGGTCCACGAATAAGCGGCGGTGGAAAATGATCACTTAAGCAGGCAGAAATTCCGCAGGCGAAATTTCTCGGCTGTGTATGCTAAGGTTACTAATTATACCCCGACGAACAAAAGAAAGAAAACACGCAAACATTGAGGGTTAAATAATGGCACAATAAGTTTTTCAATTATCATAAATGACCATCAGTCCAGACCTCGTTTGGCACCCGTCCTTAAGAAAATAAAAATTACGTTGTGGAGAAACAATACTTAGTAATATATAAATAATCTCTCGTGAAGTTTTAAGATCTACTTTTTAAGCAAAATTAGCTAGACTGAGTAATAATATGTATTTAACGTGGTGCCAATCTGTATGAATATTTGAAAAAAATCTAAAGAAATCGTATTAGGTAATGCCCATGTCTCATGTCATGCTGGGTTTCATGGTCGGAGAAATTATACGGTAAGAGAAAGATCAAATGTTGCTTATATAAACCACCGTATGGCGACTCTGAAATGTAACAGGTTAAGACACGTTGCCAGAAACTCGGAAGATAAGTGGACAAAGACAGTGCTGACTTGGAAGCCTCGCACGGCAAAGAATGGGGGGGCGACCACAGCTGAGATTGAGGGATGACATACAGCGATATGCTGGCACGTCCTTGATGCAAACTACACAGGGAAAGACGACATGGAGGGTAATGGAAAAGTGCTCCATCCAGGAGTAAATAGGAATAGACTGAAGAAGAACAAAAATAAGTCCACGTCTCATATTACATATTTTAGCCTCCATTGATGTATAACGATCATTCGTCATTGGCCAAAGAGTTCAATTTACTCTATTTCTTGCGACACCCTTTATTCGTTCTTCTTGTCTGGTTGACAGATATAAGCCATACCATACCATCCAATCACGCCATTTTCCTTGGGATAGTCAGAGAGAACCAAACGCCTGACTCCTCTCTCTTGGCATACATGCATCGTCTCATACACGCTCTTATATGTATTGTTTTTACTTCTAACGTCTCTATCTTTCAATATTCCGTTTTTTCCATTCCATTTATGTGATCATGCCAACTTATCTTTGGCCAACCTCTAGTTTTCGTTCCTCTTTTATCAGCCTTATATGTTTGTCAGACGGTCATCACTCATTCTTTCAATATGGCCAAACCACCTTTGGGTTTTTATTTTCATCTTAATTACGATTTCTTTTTCAATCATACTTCATCACTGCCCAATAAACAGTTCATTGTTTCTGGCATTTATTTTCTTTTTTAATATTTTTGAAAAGTTGCATATTATACACAAACATTGGATTTTTTAACTGTCAGGAGTCAATGCTATTTAAAAAAAACTTCTCACTAGATAGCGTTACAAAAATAGGTTTCTTGGTTACTTCATAGATGGCGATGGTAAAAATTGCTTATTTTCAAACGATCTGCTTCTCATTATTAAAATATATAGAACTTTCAAAATTGCATTCATAAGGGAACTCAACAAAAACTTCGTGAAAAAATAGTGAACCAGCCAAAGATAGGTCATAAGTCCTGTAGGTGCCTTGAGTTCCTGTTTTTTCTATAATATTCCAACTTCGTCTCTATTCAGATTTTAAAAAATTGTCAAATATACCTTTCAATCATACTTCAGCCCTTCTCAATAAACGTTCATTGTTTCTGGCATTCCTATTCTTTGCATATTTCTTTGTATCCGTTGATATATAATATTTCAACACAATGTTGGTACACAAGTACGTGCCTGCCCATAACGAAATTCGATTCAAAGTTCTTGGGTCGAGGGAATAAGTACGTAGGTAGGGAGTTGAAAATCAAGGGAAGTGTGTTAGCTAATAAAACAATCGAGACCATTATGTTGGAAATGCGCGCGAGGCGGGAAGAAGGCTCATCTAAGATTATTGTCGGAATTATTTGGTGGCCCCAAACAGCGCGACCATTCATAATAGACCTGGCATTTATCTTCCCAAAATAGATATAAACTGTTCGTTCACATCTTCTCCCCTCTATATAGATATTAAAGGAAGGATTCCATGTTCTAGTGACGGCCCCATATTTTTCATTGTGAAAACACTAACGCCATTTGGCAATGAATCATTATTCCAGAAATAATAATGGATTATCATTAGGAACAACAAAATGGGTTCTATAGATATAGAAGTGCGTTCTATAATACATATTATTATAATAATATAGAAGTATTTAAAATGCCTGCGGTTATTTGTGAGTGGTCCACTTAGAGCTATAATTATAGGTACTTACTCCAAGAAGTAGGTAAGTATAATTATAAAACGTTTAAATAATTGTTTTAAATTTCTTAATCAAAAGAATTCTACTAATTAACACTATGGGCCGGTATTACAGTTGGCCCTCAACTCATTGAGTTTGTTAAACTCAAGATTAACGTTAAGGGGAGATTGAATCCATTTCCGTATTACAGTGCAATATAACATTTCATTTACTAAGGCCCGGTTGCATCAAAAAAGTTAAACGAAAGTTTATAGTTAAAGTTACAAAAAAGTTACTTTTTTGTCAAATTGAGTTGCATCGCATTTTTGTTAACTTAAACTTAACCGAAAAGTTACTAAAATTTAAACCCCCAGACATGAGAGTTTAAGATTAAGTTAAAGTTAATTTTTGACATTTCTCTCAGAGAACACATGATTTCTCTTTCGTTTCCCTATCGTAGAAAATACTTTTGACAATTGTTTATTTTGTGATGTTGTTTTTTTCGTGTTAATTGTTGAAATATAGTGATGAATTTTTTTATGGGGATTCGGATTCATCTGATCATCTGATGACGAATTTAGTCATCATTAATACATACCATGTTAACTACGCGAAAGCCGAAATTATTCAGGCAAAGGACAAATTTTTGGTTATGGGATGATGATGAATTTATCGCCCGATTCAGAATGTCCAAAAAGAGGGTTCATCAATTAGTGGAACTTATTAGAGAGGACATTGCACCACCATCTTACATTATTTTTTTTTTCCTTCCACCAATGACAAAGGGATACTTCGTCGGCGGTAAAGTTTGCTGACCGATCTCTGAAAAAATCACTTCATAAAACCTTGCCAATAATATCGTTATGTAAATAAAATTTTAATTAATATATATTTTGAATTTAAATCCATGCCGATAATCAGACAGCAAATAAACAAATAATGACCGTAACGCGCACTGAGCGGTAACAAATAAAACGAGGTTAGGTATATTATGACAGACGCCAAAATCTAGCGTAGACAAAATGGTATGGCAATATGACAAAAATAATTCCCGGTGTATTTCAGTTCATTACTACGGAATTTGATCTTTGTTGCGTTGGTATCCCCATTAACTATAACTTAACTTTTTTTTGTCGGTGCAACTCATATTTCATTTAAACTCGACGTAACTTTTGTTAGACCATAAACGGAGTTTAAAATTTTAACTATAAACTTTGTTTTGGTGCAACCGGGCCTAAATCTTCAATTATAGACATATTTTACTTTTTCTGTGGTTATTATCTGTCAAATTTAAAAATTTAAATTTTTCACCAAATAATTCGTTTCAATATGGCTGTCAGTTTGTTTTGTTGTGTGGCGCCACCGTCGATACAACTAACGCCTCTAGTGATAGAACACTGAAACTACACGCGTTGCCTAGCAACGAGTCGAGAAATGACAGTTGACTCACCGTTAAGTACTTAATCCGCCAGAAACGTTGAGTTCAATATTTGTCGTTTTAGTGACGTATTTGAGGGAAGATTAGGCCTAAACGGACACTGTAATACGCTATATTTTTGTAAAACTTGAATTTAGCTCTTAAACTGTAATACCGGCCCTATGTCAACCGCCGCAGCATAGTGATAAAGTATTTTGACTTTTGGACTGTCATCTTGGATTCGATTTGCAGCAGAAGACATGTATGAGACGATACATGAACATGAAAATTGGTTAGAAACGAGTGTCGCTTGGGTTTTGATTAAACGTAGCACATATTTGTATAATTTAAAGAATAATCATACATTATCTCCATACCTAAACTATTGTGTATTTTTAATGAGCCAGAGTCATTCGTCACTTATGGCGAATTCTGGTCTGTTAATGTTATTTCTAGTTCTTAAAAGAATTTCAAAAAACTTGAGAGCAATTATCTATCGAGATTTAATCATCGCTTTTTAAAAGCTCAATGAAGAACTACGAAAACCCAAGATGTGTATATCAACTTCACTTTCAAAAAGACCTGTATCAGATTCTTCAGTAATTTATAAGATTAGTTTGAACTCCACGGATGCATATCAGATATTGTAAAGTGGATTGGATATTAATGAAATTAAGTTCAGCTGGAGGAGTCTTTTCTTATTTATTTCCACATAGGTACCTAACAGGATCATATAATAAACCTTGTTACGTATGTATTATCTTGTATACAAGTCTTGTTCATTCTCTCATTTTCTCGGCATCTGTTGGATATGGTGCTTGAAATAATACGACAATGTATACTAATTGGATGCAACTACAATGCATCCAATTTGAATGCACGATACACCTCATACAGTAGAATAGAGGGTGATTACTTCGTTAGTATTCATAAATTATTATCACTATTTATATTTTAAATTCAATATATTATTGTCGACCTTCTTAATAGCAATCACCTATAATTGTATAAGCATTTATGCTTAGTTTAGGAAACGTATGAGAATGAATGTGTTACAATGATGTATTCAATATTTTTAAAAGAAAACAAATTTATCAGACTCCTAATCCAAATTTTCCACGATCGAGTCCCGGCGTTGACATTTGTTTAATTACAGTTGGTAAGCCGTTTGGTTTCTGTCCGGGCGACCTGGGTTTGATCCCCAGCAGAGGATAAATTTATTTAAATTAATTTGCAAACACTGGTTAATTGGAAGGAATTGCCATATGACAATAAACTCGCCACTTGCGCAGGGTGCAAGGAAGTGTTTATTATTATTATCTGTGAGACAATATACATCATGTGTATCCAGAATTTGGCAAATTATTATTGGGTGCATGTTAAACAAATATTTACCAAATAACTTTTTAGTTGCTTGAGAAACAATCGAACAACACAATTTATCAAATTATCGTTAAGGCCGTTGTATACCTTCCTCTTCCGTTGTATCCTCTGCTGGGGATCAACCCCAGCAGAGGATAAATTTATTTAAATTAATTTGCAAACACTGGTTAATTGGAAGGAATTGCCATATGACAATAAACTCGCCACTTGCGCAGGGTGCAAGGAAGTGTTTATTATTATTATCTGTGAGACAATATACATCATGTGTATCCAGAATTTGGCAAATTATTATTGGGTGCATGTTAAACAAATATTTACCAAATAACTTTTTAGTTGCTTGAGAAACAATCGAACAACACAATTTATCAAATTATCGTTAAGGCCGTTGTATACCTTGGGCATATGGATGTTAACAAATATGCACACCAAATTACCTTCTATTTTTTAAGAGATTTTTTTAAAATAGCAAGAAGAGTTATTAAAATATTAAAATAGAAAAAAACTCAGCCGGTAGATTTTCAACTTCTCTTTCGGTTAAAGTAAAAATCTACTTCATAGGCCTTGGAGTTTTTTAGTTAGTAACAATATAAAAATAAATAGAGGTTTTACTTAAACTTATTTTACAAGAAACGTATTAAACAATTTTTTTCAAAAAAAACTCACGCTATAGAATAGCGATGTAAAAATAAACTGTTTTTTTTCAAAGGCGTACCTTTTGAAGGTATCAATTGGGGAAAAGATTATCAAAATTTACTATTTAGCCTATAAAAGGCTCTCTTAATAAATTAGAAAATAATTTTGTTACTTAAATTACAAATGTTTCAAATGTTTATTTTGTTGATATACAAATGTTTCAAATGTTTATTTTGTTGTTATGTAAGGTTTTGTTGATATAAAAATGTTTCAAATGTTTATTTTGTTGATATCAATGAATGCAAGGAATATTTTTTTTATAATTAAGATATTTTTTAAACTAACATCATCCAATAAAATGGCACAAACAATTATTTTAATTTTCCCTACATAATCATATTTTCATTCTTCAATATCATCACATCAATTGAATTATATAACCATTAGATGGCAATCTATTTCGTCATACATTATTTAACACGGACAATTTTTAATGCAAATCCATTAAATTGAATCAAAACAATTTATCCCAACTTTTAACCGTGTGAAACATTATTCACGATATTATATGTCTGAAAGTATTCTCGAAAGAAAAATGTAATTTTCCACTCCGTAAATATACAAAACACTTTTTCAAAAGTTTGTTTTGATAAATGGCGGAAAAAAATACAATATTTTATTTCTTTTCGGGCATCCCCAAAATTCATGAATATGTAATTTTTCCGTTGCAAAACATTTCACGGCTACTTTGAAAATTACATAATAAAGTTTGTTTCCAAGTTGAACATTGTTATTAAACCACCTTTGCTCCCACAGACTGTAATCAACAAAACCTCAAATCGAAACCGATGCAATTATTATTGAATTTCAAGATTACAAATTATTCCACATTAACCGACTGTATTAAGTATTGAATTTGCGGTGCATATATTTCAATGGCAGAGCATACTTACAATCGGAATATAGTGCAAAAACATATTTGGCTATCCCGAAATTCAACATCTTAATTAAAGTATTGGATATCAGATGAAATTTACATTTCTTTTACTAATAATTTCTTCTGATATTCTAAACAGTTGATTTAAAAGGAATCCAATAACTTATTGTGTTTATCTAATTTATCATGTCCATGTAGTATGATTGATCTAAAGGCCACCATTCACGATAGTGCCATCCTTCCAAATGGCTTGCTATCACTCCGAAATGCGCTCGTAAATGTCAAAACCCGTGCAGCATAATTGGCCTGACACATCAAAATGGAATTCCAAACGACCGAAACTCCATGGTGCCGCGACAAACAGCGCGGCGCATCTTGTCGGTACGGTATGCTCGTGAGTGTGAAAACCAGCGGCACATTGCGCCATCTCATTGCGCCGAGCTGTTTGACACTCTCGTGAATGCGAAAATACGGCATTTTCTCTTTGTTTTTTTCTTTTTATATATAAACAAACTGCTATAGCAGTTGTATTAAACTCATCATCAGAATTATAACTCATTTTTACTTGAAAATTTCAAAAAATAGAAATCATTAATCGCCGACAGCTTGTGTATACTAATTTTGATGGCTCGATGGCGCGATGGCGCGCCCGTGAGTGTGATGAAAATTTTATAATGGTCCAAATGGAGCCGGGGTAACCAGCGACAGGTGTGCGGGTGTGCTTTTTTTGGTTAAGGAAACGCGACACATATAACCAAACACAAGTCTCGTCTCACCAAAAAAAGCACTTCATTCAGAAAGGGTGGTGAACCTCATTGCTGGACTATGTGAGATGTAATTGTTGCCTGTTGTATTTTCGATTACCCAACACTCAAAACGGTGATATTAGAAAAGAATGGAAGCATTATTCTAAGCTGGCATTTCACAGCATAGCTGGTATTTCACAGCATAGCTGGTACTTCACAGAATAGCTGGTACTTCACAGCATAGTTGGTACTTCACAGCATAAGTGATACTTCACAGCATGCCAATTAATTTTCACGAAAAACAACTTCATCATTTGGCCTCTCCTAGGAATTGAAATTATCAACTTTACCAAAAATAAAATATTTCTGACTCCATGTTATTTACAAATTAAATAATTTTGACGAGAAAATAGCCCGTTATCGGTTTTCTTTGCCTGCTCTTCTTGGAAAATTGGCACTACACTACCAAGTATTATAAATCCTATTCAAGTGTACAAAAGAAAAGATTCCAGCAAATTTTTCGAAGTCATTAGAGCATTCAAATATCTTTCAAAAGATTCTTTTAAATAAGAAACTCGATTTCTGTGAAAAAATATGTCATCATTATTTTAGGCACAAGTACTCTCTTTCATTTTCCTTAAAGTCGCTAAAAATCCAAAAAAAGAAAGGAAATATAAAGTTATGACAACTCTTCAAAGCTTTGTTTTTGTTTGTTTTCAGTTATTTTGCGATATTGAGACCCACAGAAAGAAAGTAAGGAAAAGTATCTATTTATTTATCCACCTGAAAATACTGCTATAAAATTTCCTTTGTGCGAATATATGTCGTGAAAAAATATATTTGGAAACGCATAAAAATGTTATTTTAAGATTTCTATAAATATTTTACAAGACAACAAAAAATACTAAATAATTTGGTAAGTAAATAAAGAAAATCACAACGAGATTAAAGCACTCTGATGAAATTTGACTTTATATTGTTATTTTATTTAATAAATGTTACAAATCGATTACATAAACATTTCAGTTTTATTAATTCATAAACTTGTTGTAAAAGTTACGTTACTTTACGACTGTGTACTGTGTATCTCTCATACAAATTTTACACAACGCTTGCACGCCTGTCCAAGGTAATAAACGGTGTTTTAGAACTATCATCTTTCATAAATCAAATTCGATTTAAATCTGCATGTATATATTGTTAAATCTTGAATAATACTTAATATGACGAAAAATCTTTATAAATTATTTTTTTCTCTTTATTTGTGCATTTTAGGAGTGCAAGTTGACAAAAAATTAGCTAGAATTTATAATATCTGCAATGGTGTTCGATGGGTATTCGTATTACGTTATATTTTCCATATTCCTATTATAAAATGTGAATAACATATGAAAATACTAACCACGACAAACGTCAAAATTAGAATATCAGCTGGCGGCTCTGCACATGCCCGGGTGCGAAATATCGACGTTGTCAGATTAATTTCTGAAGTCTGTTGTAACTACCCAGTAGTTATACAGATACAGCGTAAAGATTTTTATATAATTGCCGCGCGGGCTATACACGGTGTGTAACTAAATAACTGATCAACGGGAATGCTATCGATTTTTATCATGGAATATTTTTAGATACTAGTTACATGTTACACATGAGTTCCAACTATCGATGGCAGTAGTATGTATAATTGAAGAATATGTACCAAACTATAAACACTTAAACACAAAATAATAAACATTTTAAGATATTTTGTTTACAACACATGTAGGTTTACATGTCAAGATGGGATAGTATGGAGGTCAGTCCTTTTTTCCTACCCAGAATATGAAAACAGCACAGTGGTATGTAAGTATGTTGGAGATTAAGTATCAAACTATTGAGTCCCCGTAGATATTGTATTTTTACTGCCTTAAAAATTGTATGAAAAGATGTCGTCACTAAATTTAATTTTTATAAAAATTGTTCAGAAAAGTTTGTACTTCTACAATGTTCATATTTTTTATAGAAAATAAAATTATCATCTAGTTGTGGTGTTTCGACTTTTTCCGATATTTTTAAAAAAAATTAAATTTAGGCAGTTAAACACAAATTTATCATGAAAAAAATTTTCTCTTTTTAAAAATGTTTGAGAAACTCTGGAACTTTTTTGAAAAACTTAATTTGATATTTTGTATTTGAATATATTTATTCCAATTTTAAAGGTTTTTGAGATATATTATGGAAAAATAAAGTAAAAATTCAATAGTTGATAACCCCTGACTGAAACAAAAATTCTAAATTCTGAGTATAAAAGTTTTGTAGGCCTATAACTAACTATATATTTTGAAATTTTGGGCTCTGTGAATTTATTGATCGGATCAAAAGTAATAAGGGGAGGGGGACACACACAGACACACAGACAGACACAATTAAATGTTCTACTCCGAATTCTGAATAAATCCATATATATGGAACACATATGCTGCGAAGCCTCTAAGTTGGTGTTTTTTGACTTCAAAAAAACCGAAACCGTGAAAAATATAGACCTAGTATACAAATCTCGCGTATCTTGGCTTGAAACATTGTCGATATGTTGAAAAAAATAAATTCTCCTGAACAAATCGACAGTTGGAAAAACACACATGAGCTATTGAAGCCTCATTTAATGTTATTTTATTGTAACCTCTTGTTTGTGAACGGGAAATTGGGAAACATTTCATTAATCAACGAGACTTAAATTCTCCTGTCAACCCTGATGCATGGGTCAAAACATTTAATTCGGATGAAATAATCCGATCAAAACCGTTTCCTATAAGACTACTAATGCATAGTTGATTGGGAATTTCGACTGTACCGGATTTTTCTCCCAAGGGAATAACACCAACCTCCACATGCCGATTTTTTTGTACATGTTTTTCGAGAGACGAAAGGATAATAGGTTCTATTGAGATGTAATCAAATAGGAATGCCTTATTTATTCATAGGAAAAATCCATGTATAGGTTTGTTGTGGGGGACGAACCCAGAAATTGGGGTCCACAATAAACTTCGATGTTTTCTTTTGTTTATTTACATATATTTTGGAATACGCGTGATTGCAGTGGAATCTTTATAGCCCAGTCACTCAGACGTAAACTTTGTATTTGGAATTTTCGTCCCTGTTTGATCAAATAAATATTTCATTTTACTGTACCATACACATACACCCTGTATAATATTGCTTATTATGATTGGAGAAAATACATATCGTGATACAGTCGGTAGGTATGTTACAAAAATATACACAGAAAAATAATATTGGAAATATAACAGCGAGCTCTCTCGGGACTTCAGTGTTTGGTATAATCATTCAATATGTCAATTACACCACATGTTGGGTAATTTTTGATATTTCAAGTAATTATTTTTAGAAGTATATCGTACATCAGTGTCATAAAAGATTCAAATACGACATGTATTATTAATTTTGGATTTGATATACTTAATTTAATTTTATGTTAAATATTTAGCAGATAAGTTGATCACAAAGTGATGAATAGAATAAACAATCAATTCAGAGGATTAAGATTATATAAAGTTTTCACCCATGCCTGAGGTGCTCCTTGACGACGTTATCATACCATTTTCTCCAGAGGTCAGAAACCTTGGTCTGATCATGAATTGTAATCTTTCATGGTCCGGTCATATAAAGGGAGTAAGCCAACGGATCTTTCGTACTTCTCATGGACTAAACCGACTTAAAAACTATTTACCAGTTAAGACTAAAATCACTCTAACTCAACAACTCATGCTACCATTACTTGACTACGCTGACGTTGCCTACCTGGATGCAACTGAAGAACAAATTAACAAACTCGAACGGTTACAAAATGTCTGCATTCGATACGTGTTTGGACTCAGGAAGTTCGGCCACGTATCCGAGAGCAGGCAACGACTGAACTGGTTAAAGATCCGTCAACGAAGAGATTCACATGTTCTTTCCCTACTCTACCAAATCCTTAATAACCCTCTTACACCCACGTACCTCAAAGAGAAATTCGCCCACTTATCCTCACATGACCTTAACCAACATAAAAGCACACTTACAATACCAATACACCACACCTCTACTTATACTTACTCTTTTTTTTAACAGATTTTAATTATCTCAATAGAGACGAAGTTGGAATATTTATTGTAGGAGAACCGGGAAATCAAGGCACCTACAGGGCTTACGACCTGTCATCGGCTGGTTTACGTGATCACTTTATGCGCTTGCGCAACGTTCACCAATTATGCCTTTTAATGAGATCCCTATCAATTCATTTTTGAAAGTTCTATATATTGTAATACTGAAATTCTTTTCGCTTGAAAATAAGGAATTTTTACTACAGCCATCTATGGGTGAAATTATGAACAACAATCTTATTATTTTTATTTATTTTGTTGGAACGCCATCTATTGAGAGAACAACAATAATAAAAATATTCGATTATACTTACTCGTTTACAGTTCATGCAGCTCGTATGTGGAATCTATTGCCGGAGAGTATCAGAGATGCCACTAATTTAATAGCATTCAAAAAGCGTCTGAAGTCACACTTTCTATCCACATAAACACAAATTCACGTCTTTTTCCCTTTATCCCTCTTCCTTTCTCCTCTCCTATCCTCCATCCAATAAACATAGTGTATCTATCTGATGTATTTTTTATTATTCTTATTTTTGTTCTTATTTATACATATATTATTTTTTGTTTCTTATATTTATTTTGTATTTTTAATTTATGATTGATTTATTTAATTATTTTTTTATTATTATTTTTTTCTATTTCTCTATTGTTATTCTTCTATCCCTGTTACTGGCAGTATTTACCATGGTGGTTGACTGGTAGAGATTGCCTGTGGGCAATAAGTCCGCCACGTTGTATAAATCAATAAAAGTCTTTTATTATTATTATTATAAATGCTTTGATTATATTAAGATTATATAAATTCATTTATTCTTAGAAGTTTGAGTTAGTTAGAATTGAGTTAGTTAGAATTGAGTTAATTATACATATATAGGCAGGATAACGTCTGCCGGGTTTTGATTTTTCAAGGCATTATTATCTGTTGTATCAACTGGGTAAATATTTAAAAATTATTTGTGTGCTCTAATAATTAAATTGTTGTCATTATCAAGCAATTACCACCAACTATATAATTATCTCTCTCGAAAACGAGTAAATAAAGGATGGAATGTTGGAAAGATGTTACTTACATGTAAACAATGAAACGTTAATTTACGTTATACTTTTAATTAATCATAGTAATCGCAATGATTAAAAATAAAACTGAATGCGAGTGTGAGTTGTCAAACAGCGAAAGGCGAGTGAAGCAAGCTACAAAAGGAGGGGTATATTATACCGATACTTAATATTTTTTCTAGAAATTTCTCTAATGGTTTATTCCAGTATCGGCCACAGCATTAAATTCATTCCTAAACGAGTGGGTTGTGGCCAGTACTAAACTCTCCACACCATAGAAAACGTTCATTTTTTCTTCTTGAAATGTTGACAGTCTCAATATGGAAAAGAATGCTTATGTTGTATGAAATATTTTATAAAAATCAGATAAATTTTGATTTAAAGAACGTGAAGGCATTTTGGCATATGAAGGAATCTTATGTTATTTATGGAAAGCTAATCAGTTCTATGTTCAAGCTCTTTACGTTATAACATGAAATAAAATTACTGAACTTTTCCATCCAAAAGAAATTTATCTTATTATATACATTTTTATTCATTCTAAATTTTACTACCAGGAATATAAATTTTCTAACGATAGTATATTTTTATGTTAAGATAGACAAACTATTAATGCAGTATGGTGAAGAATGCTTATGTTGTATGAAATATTTTAATAAAAGCAGATAAATTTTGTTTTAAAGAGCGTTAGAGCATTTAGAAAATTATGACTCGTGATATCATATTATGAAGAAATTTTATGAATATCTATGGAAAGCTAATCAGTTCTAAGTTCAAGCTATTAATATTCTTTTATCAATATGAAATCAAAGAATTGAACGTTGCCAAACATAAAAAAAAATATCTTGTTACATATAAGTTTCATACAAAAATCCATTAAATAAAATATAATTTTTAAAACCGTTGAATATTTTTCTTTTTACATTGACCAACTTTGAATACAATTTTATGAAGTTTTTTGGTGTTGTATAAATAATTGAAACCAAATTAAAATATCTCCAATTCCAGGTCGTGAGAGCATTTTTTCAGTTTTAATACATGAAATCATAAAGAAACATTGAGAAAAAATTAACCGTTGTCTATGGAAAACTAATCAGCTCTAAGTTTATGGACTTAACACATATGATATCAATATGAACTCAATCGGACTTATAGTTTGGGCTGCAGAGAGGACACAAAAAACCAACGTAAATGATGAATTCATAGAGAAGAAATCAAAAGTTGTCTATGGAAAACTATCAGCTATAGGTCTTTGCTCTTTACACATTATGATGTTAATATGAAGTCGATCGGACTTATAGTTTGGGCTGTAGAGAGAACACAAAAAAGATTTTCCGTACGCCGTACGCCATAAATACAATCACATCATGATGAAACTCACAGTGTGCACTCTCTACATGATACCCATTGAGAAAAAGATGTAAAAAAAATACGCTTAAAAATTGTGAAATCATCACTCTCCCCTATTCAATAGTGTGGAGAGTAAAAAGTAGAGCGAAAATTTGTTTTTTTTTGCTTGGTATATAATATGCGCAAACCGCTCCACTCCATGACGAAATTACTCAAGTTGTTTACCGGAAACTATATTTTATGCTTGAATTTTTTTATCAAAAAACTCAACTGAGCCATAATTTAAATTTTTTATTAATTTTAACATTATTTTTTCTTAAAAATATTACAAACATAAATTTACAAGATAAACCTATGATATGTATTCAAAAGAAAATTTTTGCAATAACTTATCATATAGATTTGAAATTTTGCGCTTGATGAGGGAATCACTTGATAGTAAAACTAATATAAAGAGAAAGTACTTGTGTAAAAAAAACCACGTTTAAATTTGAGAATATGAATTATTCCTTTTTTAGTGTTTAAAGAAACGTAACGTTCTCGATACTAAAATATCAAGACGAATACATTTCTTAATGAATTTTTCACGGGTCAAGAAAAGGACAAACAATACTTGGAATGTGGACAAAATTCCTGTTTTCAACCAATAGTCCTGGCACAGTGCCCGCAAGTGGGCCGGTCCATTCATGAGCTGAAAGGAAACATCGAATTCGTCGCACAGTTTTGGTCACCATTTCTAACAATAATATTTGCTTCCCAAACTATTTTTGCGAGAATGTTTTTTCTTTTTTAGGTTTTCGAGCGAGGACATGAGACTTGCCAGATATTTTTTTTTCCTACCAAAAATACACCAAGCATTTTGCCTATTATTATGAGAGAAAATAGTGTGAAACATTTTATTCTTACATCAATAAGCTATCATCCTCAGAAAGGAAATTGAAGACTCCATGTACGTTCATATTTATTTTCTTCGCACTCTCGAAAAATGAGTGAATACGTCTTGTTATTAAAGCGATTCGATTCTACGTTTTTCTTTCTTCGAAATACTACGAGTAAAAGAGAATTCTTAAAACTTTTGTAGAGAACTTAGTAGATTCATAATTAAAAATGAGAATAATAAACATTTCCTTGCACCCTGCGCAAGTGGCGAGTCTTTTGCCATATGTGATTTTTTCCAACTACCCAGTCTTCCCACCCCATAGAAGGCCTATTTACATGTGAAATGAACTTAAATAAATTGCTCTTCTGCTGGGGATCGAACCGAGGACGCCTGCACAGAATCCAAAAAGCTTACCAACTGTGCCACCGTGATCGGCAAAATAAAATACTATCTATACCAACTAAACATCTTTGAAGAAGATGAAGATTCTATCTAATAAAATTTTAACTTCGTCTCAATAGAGATGAAGTTGGAATATTATAGGAGAAACAGGAACTCAAGTCCTGTAGGTGCCTTGAGTTCCTTTTTATCCTTTAATATTCCAACTTCGTCTCTATTGAGATGTTATTTTTTTTTCAAAAAACATCATTGACTCCCGATAGAGAAAAACATCCAATGTTTGCGTATATACAACCATAAAAATATTCGAAGATGAAGATGAATTTGTTCAATATTGTAATTCGTCTTCAGATAAAGAAAGCATCCCAAGTTTGAATTTACACTTCTCAATATTAAAACTGACCATATTTACCAAAATCGTGGTACAATTGCTATCAAATAAGCCTTGTTAGCTATTTTTTATATTATTTACTTTATAGGTACCTACATAGGGGATTTCGCAATCTCCTATCCAACTTTTTGGAACGTTATAGGACTAATATAGTCTTTTTCATCTCCGAAGCGGCTGCTCATCGGACAACATAAGGACTGCCATGAAGAATATTTCATACCTACATATTGTATATTTGTAGGCACAATAAGGAATCCAAAAAGACGTTTTTGTTTTTCATTTTATCATCATCATCATCTGTGGCTCCACAACCCAGGTCGGGTGGTCGGATCTTAGCCTCCTGCAGAGCCCGCCTCCATGACTGTCGCTCTTGCGACGCATTACACCAGTTATTGACGCTGATGATATTCGAATCCTTCACCACTCCGTCCAGCCATCGAAGCTTCTTCTTCTTCTTCGTTTTTCGTTTTACTGTCCATTCATTAATGGCACTAATTGGTTTCAGTTAATCGAAGACCGTCATCAGATGACTTTGACAGGCTAATTCCAGTCTATGTTAGAAAATAAATAGTGAAAGGAATACATAAGAGTTTTTGACTATAGGTACTATTTCAACAAAAATTGACCATCGATACAGTTTACGAATTCTTTGGTTTATTTAAGTACTTTAAAAATAAAATTGTAATAGCATTTTTTATATAACTTCGAAATGTTTTCCTTGATTAGGATACAAATAATTTAATTTGAACCACTTCGGATAAATTTTATGGTTAAAACCTCAGGTAATCATTTTATTATTATTTTGAGTAGAATTTTAAGAGAATAATTTCACTACCCGAAATTTCATTAGGACGTTGGTACTTCCAATAAAATTGATTTCTTTAGGGAATATACCCTCGTTCTATACAACTTAATTTAATTTATTTTTATTAAAGGATTGCGTATCAATATTATTAATGTGATGAATAAACATGTTTACAATAAAAGGAAGATTTATGATACAGGACTTTTCATTCACCAAAAATAATTTATGAAAACGTTTTTAATTATATTTTCATATTATATTACAGGTATTTTAATTTTCGACCAATGACTGTGAATGTTTAAGGAAAATAAAAATAAAACATTAAAAAAAAGAATATCGGGATATATATTTTTATCGGAAAATATATTATGCCGGGTTCCTTATGGAAAAATAAATGCTTTGTTGTTGATTGTAAATGTGTTCTCTTATAAAGAAAGAATGAAAATCTTGAAATCGTCACCAAAAATATTTTTAAGTTTTCAAGACAAAACTTTTGAAAGTTGAACATGAAAACTAAGACAGTAAAACCTTGTTCTCACTTGCAATAGTTTTATTACCCAAAACAGGACACATATCCAAAAGTTTCCAAAACAAGGAGAATAGAAACAAAGTTTTTAAAATGCATCCTGTTCTTAGACGTTGATAACTGGAATTCCGTTAGGGTTTTACGTTGACATCTAGGGTTGCCAACTCTTATTCACGGATAAGCGGGAAATCAGAAATTAATGTGCGGGACTTGCCTACAAATTTACAGAAACGGAAAAAAAACAATTGTGTTTTTTTATCACTTTTATTTAAATTTAAACTTTATTTAAACTTTGAATACCTATAATACTTTGCTCAATGAAATGTACAGCGTACTCATAATCACAAGACAATTAGTTTTTCTTTTTGAAAGAGTACTTGTCTTGAGATTTGACGCATTTGAGCTTTTTTTATTATATAATTTGAATGGCATTTCTGTCTAATCTCTAGGTTTACCATAAAGCGGACATATATAGCGGGACGCATTATTTGAGTCGTGGAAACGGGACTTCCCGCCTCACGCGGGACGGTTGGCAACCCTAATGGCTACTATTGTAAAATCAAATGTACAGGTAATCTTCATAATAATATGTTTTGAATTTACATTTACAATTTCTAATTTGATGTATATTTCTTCTGACTCTGAAATATTTACAAAATATTAAACCCATCAAAATTGTAAAAATATGGAGAGATCAAATAATTTATATATATTATTATTAATTATACTAGATAAACCATTACTAACCAATCCACATAGCTCAACGATCTCTTTTTTCTATGCAATTCTTTAAACTTAGCATTTTTAGAGTAGAGGTAGAAGTAGCAAATTAAGTAAAGAAAAAGCTGAAATTGCTTATTAGATTTTATTTCACTATTTATTTACAATAACCGAGCAAAGTTCCTGACTCCTTTAAAACTTTTAAACAAATGAAGATATTTTTCAACCCAGTTCTATAACTCCTTCAAACAAGCTCTCTCCTTCACACCAATAATCTCTCCTTTTCCTAATTTTATTCTCATTACGTATTGTTTTTTTTTATCAATCGTACTTTTTCTCTTATTATTGTTATTCATTTTCCTACTGCTCAGCATACTTTTTTAAATATTTGATTTTACTTCATTCTTTAAAATTCGAATAAAACATTAAGTATTGGCTTGTACAAATTTTAATAGCACCATATAATGTAACGACACAATTTAAAAAGCTGTAGTTATCTGAAATAAAATAAATAAATAAAGTTTTCTGGTTCATTTCTGCTAAAAGTCGCAAAACTATTGATGTCTCTCTTCAGAGTATTATTACCCATGAACGAAAGTCAACCAACATTCAATGATTTATTACCTCGTATTATGATTTGAAAGATTAACCCATTTTATTCGCTTAAATAAATCGCATTTTCGATATTCGATAGATAATAAATGTTTAGTATAAGAAGTATCATGTCGTTTATATTATAGCTAATATTTAATACACAAACATTTCTTAGGACAAATTATATCGAAAAATCGATTCGTTAGTTGTGTCCTTGTTCTAAGGAAACTTTGCCTTAGCGAAGCGTGATTCATATCGAGACGGTTTTTTATTCTCCACACTATGAAATAGTGGAGAGCCATTATTTCACAATTTTGAAGCGTATTTTTTTATAATCAATTTCTTAACGGGTATCATGTATACAGTGTACACTATGAGTTTCGTTGTGATATGTTTGTATGTATGGCGTACGGCGAATTATCCTTTTTGATGTGTCCTCTCTACAGCCCAAAGTCCGATCGACTTCATATTTACATCGTTCCATAGACACAACACCTACATAGGCGACGAAAAGCGGCGAGACCAGATGCTCCCTTCACACATTATGGCAAATCATTAAACAGTTGGTATACTTTATAATACACATTATTTTGTATACCTGCCAGGTTAGTCTGAGGCAATCTAAAGACCCGCCGATTTCTTGTCGGGTAGGTGTGAACTTCGAAATTATACATAACATTTTTTTGCAAAGATCGCGGTAATAGTCCATTTTTTAATTTTGATAATTAACGAATTTAAATTTATTTGCTGTTAAATTGACATAAACTTCAACTATAATTAAAGTAATTTTGGATATATAAATTAACTTTTTTTTTCTTTAACACCATTAAATTTGAATTTATCAGCAAACGAATTTCCAAGTCGCGTCTCGGTTCTGCAAATTCAAGGGAACATTTTTATGTGTGCAAAAGTAATAAAAAAACAAATTTGTGCGTCAAAGAAAAAATATTTACTTTTTTACATACGCACGCATGTAGCAATGTCAAATTTAATTTTTCGCGAGTTTTAACGTCGTAAAAAATTCTGCTGGCAAAAAGATGAGATTTTTCTGAAAGAAAATATTTAGAAAGCCTTTATTTGAAACATACTTACCTACCATAAACATAAACCCACAAAATATAAATCTTTCATATAGAGTGGAATAACCAAATATCATTAAAGTGAATTTTTAATGTTTTCTAGGAAATAGAAAATAATGTCGGTATAAATATAACGATTGTTCATAATATGATTACTTTTGAAGTTATTCTTTTTCTTCTTCCTTTCCATAGATCCGAAGATCTGTTTCTGCCGCTATTCTGTCTCCTACGATGTGGACTGCCAGCTGTCTCGCCATCTCTTTGGAGGTCTTCTTCCAGCTGGGTTCTCCTGGAGAGCGATACGTGGGAGTCTATTTTCATTCATTCTGTTAACATGTGAACTCCAATATCGCCTCCGCTGTCTTCCCCATCTGACGATGTCTTCCGTACTATAAGCATTTTTTTCTTACTTCAGTATCTCGAATTCGGTCTCTTTGTGTGTCTCCGGTTATAGGTACATCTCAATGTCCTCATCTCTGATGTCCTCAGAAGAGATTTTGTTCTCGTTGTGTCTGTTCTAGTCTCTACTTCGTAGGTGACAATGGGTCTTAGGTACACATGTATTATATATGTTTTTTTAAGTTGTTATTTTTTTAATTAACATGACTACAGTCATTGCATTTATACTAAGTTTAATCACATACTGCGAATGTAAATGTAAATATAAAAAAAAAATTGAAAATCGAATATTTTTTTAGTTAAAAAGTTTGTAAGTACACACTTAAGATTCATGATGAGGAAATTGAGGAGGTTGAAGACATAAAATACTTGGGAGTAGTAATTGATAATAAATTGAGATTTGACAAGCACATATTATGTATTACGAAGAAAATCGCGAAGAAGGTGGGATTTCTAGGAAGGATAAGAAATAAACTTGATTTAAAAACATCTAAATTAGTGTATAATAGCATTGTTGTTCCGCACATTAACTACTGCTCAAGTGTATTATTTATGAGCAATGTAGGTGAAAATAAAAAACTACAGATAATACAAAACAGAGCAATGAGGACAATATTAAAATGCAATAGATTTACCCGTATTGAATATATGCTTGAGCAGTTGAAACAGCAGTTGACAGTGAAACAACAAATAATTCTGAATGTGCTAATTTTTATTTACAAATTAAAAAATAGACTTTTACCTAATTTTTTTTTTTATTTTTTTTTTAATAATATTTTTTATTTACAAAAAATATTATGTACAATTTTGAAGTTCACGCATACCCGACGAGAAGTAGGCGGGACTTTAGACTGCCGCAGACAAACCTGGCAGGTACACAAAATAGTGTGTACTACAAAGGCTTACAACTTAAAATGATTTGCCTGAATGTGTAAAGGAGGCGTCTAGTCTTGCCGCTTTTCGTCGCTAAGGTGCTGAATACATACAACAAAAGTTTTTTTAAAAATCGTGTGTTTCTATTGTTTATATATTATGTTCTAAGACTATAATATCTGTTTTGCTTGTTTTGATACTATATTATGTCTTCTATTGTGGTAGTGTGTTTTCCTTTTTTTTACTTTGTGTTTTATTGTTATTGATAGATACGTGTCTTTTTTGTGTGTTCATTTAGTCATCCGATGTTTATTTGTTTATTTTTATTGTTTGTTTTTATTTTTGTTTATACTAGATGTAAGAAATTGTATTTTTTTTATATCTAAATAAAATATATACAATACAATACAAATAAAAATATTTTTTGTGCAAATATATTTTTTAACCGAACTTTATATCTCAATAGAGGCCTGTTGGAGCAAATGGACTGTACGGAATGGTTTAAAATCGGGAACGGAAGTTAGGCAATATTTCAATATTTCATACATAGCTCAACGAAGGTAAATTGTCTTACCGCCAGCCGCGACGAACCAATATTTGAAGTTTTTTAATTTGCAATCTTTCTTGAATTTGGAGCACAGGACACAATACACAACACAATGAACACTTGGCGCAGTTTAAACTATGTAGAAAATGAAACGAAGATAAACTTATAAGGAATGTAGGTATGTGAAATGCACTGTGTCATTTCTCGAAGGTAACTGTCTGTAGGTACTGAAAAGGTCGGTACCTACTGCTTGTAGTTTTCTCTTTTACAACATTTTTTCTTGGCTAGGCGGGTAGACATACATTATCTAAGCTCAGGATTGGGATGAGGAGAGGAGTCAAAATTGATATCCCTTACAAGACGAAATTAGAATTTATACTATAGAGCAGTGTTTCCCAAAGGTTGTCTGTAAGAGCCTCGATAGTGGTACGCGGGAGTATCTCTTCCTTTTTTTGATATATAATGTTGCCGTTCTAAAAATTTACCATTTATATTTTATAAAATTGTTTCATCATGAATAATAATAGGTAGTCCAACTGTCGATTCGTTCATGAGAATTCAATTCTCTTAATGAATCGACATTATTAAGCCAAGATGCGTGTACGAAGGAAAATTTTGTATGGTGTAGTGGACTTTTAGCATGCTAATAGCAACAAATAGAGGCCTCGCAGCATATATGTTCCCGTACATGGATTTTCTCAGAATTCGGAGTAGAAAATTTCGTGTGTCTGTAGAACATTTTATGAGAGTTTTGTGTGTGTGTGTGTGTGTCTGTCTCTCCCCCCCTTATAACTTTTGATCCGCTTAATTTACAGAGCCCAAAACTTTAAAATATATAAAAAATTACAAGCCTACAAAACTTTTATACTCAGAATTGTGAATTTTTGTTTCAGTCAGTGGTAATCAACTTTTGAAATTTTGATTTATTTTTCCATATATCTCAGAATCCATATAAGCTATGTAGAACGCTGAAATTCAGTATAAGCATAGACAAATACAAAATCCCAAATAAGTTTTTTTTTTTAAATTCCAGAGTTTGTCAAACATTTTTTATTAAGAAAAATATTTTTTTTATGATTAATTTATGAGTTTAACTGCATATATTTCCAATTTTTTTAAATATCGAAAAAAGCCGAAACACCCCAACTGGAAAATTTAATTTTCTATAAAAAATATTAAAATAGTATTAGCACATTGCTAATTTTTTTCAATAATTTTTATAAAAATTGAATTTAGTGACGACATTGTTTCATACAATTTGTATGGAAGTAGCCTACTCACAATATCTAAGAAGACTTAATAATTTGATACTAATCTCCAAACATACATACATACCATCATGCTGTTTTCACATTCTGGGTAGGATCAAAGGACTGACCTCCATACTATCCTATCTTGACATACATACCTAGGTACATGTGTTGTATAGAAAACCAAATACATATCTTAAAATATTAAATAATTTGTATTTATGGGTTTATAGTTTGGTACTTATTCTTCAACTATACATACTATCGCTATCGACAGTTGGATTTCATGTGTTACATGCAACTAGTTTATATTTGAAAAATTATTGTATATATTCACCATTAAATTTGTTAACAACTGATATTTATTTATTTATTAAAAATCCTTTTTACAAGTGTAATAATATCTGATACAATATAACTTATAATATATTGTATCAGATATGTTTACACTATGTAATAAATAAAATGTATAATGTATAATACTATATTAGGCCACTTTACCAGGCGCTGCCACACTATAATTATGTTAAAAGTTAAAGTTTAAATTATCAGTATATTTATATTTATTTTAATTTGTGGATTAGGCTACTCTACTCTACTAGGCTATGAATGTCCCAGAGAAACAAATAATGATTACAGTTTATGAAAGATATAATATATGATATTGTAATGAGTGGTCCGTGGAGATTCAGTTTCATCTGCGGGTTGGGAACCACTGCTATAGAATAAACAGGAATACAGACACCTGTTTCTGTACTAAATATTTTCATCTACCTCAATACTTTGAGGTTATATAGAATCACTCAATCAGAAGCACTAACGAGTGCGCTGAAAGGTCAAAGACTTGAAGATCTTGACCTTATTCTTCTTCATCGTCAATAAGATCTTCATCTTATTCTTCTTCATCATCTTTCATCGCCATGTGACCTTTTTGTGAGATTGGACTATCCTAGGAGGAGTAGGTCCAACTATCCTTCCCTCTCTTCGTAGGTCTTCCGGATAATCTTCTGTGGTTGGGTATTTCTTTCTTAACAATTTCGACAATTCTATTGTCGTCCATGCGTTTATATCAATAGACAATGAATTTAAGTGAAAAAACTTTGTTTTATTTCTTCATTCCACAACGACAGCTGTTTCGTCCTACGAAGACAATACCTTCTTCTTCATATTGGGTTATATCATTATAACATGTTTGTGAAGGTGGGATGGAGGAGATTCAGCTACATTATCAAGAATATTATTTCCTTGTAGAACGAAATAGATTTTGAGGAAGTTATTAAAAATGTAAAGCCAACAAGAGGTGTTTTTACAAAAATGAATTCAAAATAAAATCCTATCAAATAAACAGTAGTAATATTAAGTTTTTAGATGTAGCATTATATATTATGTCCTATTCTGATTCGTCTAAATTTATCCATCTGTATTTTAGTACATGAGAAATGTAAAAAAGTTGCTTGCATTTATACGGGACTCATTACGTCACAGCCCGTGTAAAATCTTTTTATCCACGGTCGCTTGTTGGTTACGGACGTTTTCGTACTCTGAAACGAATCAGAATAGGACATATTATAGTAGAATGTTTTTATGAAACTAATATTTTTAGATGTGTATCCAGGTGAGGTTAAATGGATCAAAAAATTGAGAAAATACTCTTGATTTTATTTTTTTATTTATTAATAATGTGAACAAAATCATGCATTGTATTGACAAATGCCTGCCCCACTATTATTATATATACCATGATGAGGAAGTTACTTTACAAAAAAAAATGGACTTTATAAAATCTTAATTTCTTACAGAGGATATGTATTGATGATGATGATAAAGCGACAAAATTATGATTATTGATCCAATTATAAGTACCTACATATCTTTAAAAAGAAAATTTAAATATTATTTATTATATCTGTCGTTTAATAAGGACAAACATTCAATGTTGGTTAGTATAGGTATATTTTTTTGGAACACGATAACAAGATTTTTTAATTGTAAAGGTTTCATTGGATTAAAGGCATTCAGGCGATAGAATTATTATTATTAAAGCAATAAGTACACTTATAAATATCTCTTAAGGCCAATTTAAAATTCTTTATTACATCCGTTGTGGAAAATGGAACGAATCTAATGTGAAATTATAATTTTGTGGGAAATTAAGTGATGCTCTTCACGACACGATACATTTTAAATCGGTTTTAAAAGTTTGCAAGCACGACTTCGCTCGCAGATAAGTACGTTTTAAAAAATAGGTATTTAAACGCAATGATAATACTACATGCTAAATGCCAGGGTTGAAAGCAGAAGGTACCTGCTTAATAAGAAAAATAATTCCAATGCTGTAGTATTTTAATACCAAAGCACAATTTTGACTATTTTTTATGTAATTTTAATTCAAAATCAGAAAAAGAATTGCTAACACAGATTACACAGCAGATAGCCAGGGATTCCATTATGCGACTTATATGACTTGAAGACCACAAATCAAGCTCATTTAGCGTATTCAAGTTACCTGACCACACGTATAAAAGATAATGAAATGGAAAATATACTTCCATAAAAAATAGAAGGGTAAAGTGTCACAGAACAATATATAGGGAGATTACGCCGGGGTCACCAATTATAGGGAGATGATCTTTATTTATAAGATTGATTATAATTAATTGATTATATGAATTTTTATCAGAAGATTATATACGTGTTCAAAAGTATTGTCAAAACTCATCTCTCTATATTAGATACACTACAAACAATAAATATTGGGGCAACTGATAAATTATATAATGAAAGATAGTACATAGGTACTCACTCTGACGAGTATTTATTTCAATTAATGTTACATTTTAGTTGTTAAATAATAAGGATATTTAATTAATACAGAATAAGAATGTCGAGGAGAATTCGCGATACGTCAAGCCACGGCAACTGGAGATAATCCGAATGAATAGCGTAGGTGGGGATAACTGTTTATAACTTCAGCTTGCATTGGTAGCAATGATGTGAAGTTAGGGACATCATAGTGATATTCCGCCACAAATATTTGTTTTATTTGAATCGACTATTAGGAAAACAACAGAAAGCCATTGTCAATCAGTAACACTATCAAATTTGTCTAACACTTGACGTAAACATTATATTATTTTTAATGAATCCGCATAATTCTTACAACATTTTAATATACATATCTTTCAAATAAATAAGATTAACCCAACTCCGTTACTTAATCTTGCAAAATGTTAAACAATCGAAACTAAACCTAAACTAATAAGTACAATATCTTCTACGTGTTAAGGTGGTATAGTCTTATTACAAAAGTCTTTGTATATCAGTTTTACAATGAGCTACATAGTACTCAAACTTCTAGGCATGTATACAACATAGTTGGTCCCTGAAATTGTATACTTAGTCATATTATTTCTCTGCTTCTAGACGACAATCTCTAAGGGATAATTTCTACACTGGTTTAGATGGGTATCGTTTCACCTTATTATATTATTATATCTATAATGCCATATGATATCTTCATCATAATATTATCACACTATATTGTAAACAAAATATGTTGCCATTTGAATAAAAGGACTCGGATATAATTTGAAGACAAAAGTATTGAAATAAAAGTAATTAAGTGTTGCTGTGAAAGGCAAAATTATTTACTAATAACAACAACACGTTAAGGCTGACTTTTGAAGTAATCATTTGTGGTTGTCGTATTGAATATTTTTTTCACAGAAACATAATTGTACCTATATTTCAAAATAATAAAGGCAAAGATTTTTTTATTATAAATGCGATAATTGATCATTATTATAAAAGTATAAATTATTAATCAAAAAGCTATAATATATAGTATTAAAAGGTAAATTAATCAAAAATAAAAATATTTAATCAAAAAGCTATTTGGATTAAAAGGTAAAAGAATCAAAAATAATTAATAATTAATCAAAAACCTATTTGGATTAAAAGATAAATTAATCAAAAATAATTAATAATTAATCAAAAAGATTGTGGCAGCGCCTGGTGGACTGCAACATGTACGGCCCGGGATTCTCGAATGCTTCCGAAGAACGACGAATCACAGCGCACCGCTGTTGATTCAAGCCAATGTACCTACAGATTATTCGTGTGTTGATCGTTGAATAGATTAGAGTCGCGTTTAATTTTCATCCATTTTCATTATTTTTTATATTGTACTTATTCTCAATTGTTACGAATAAACCAGTGTTGATCATGTAAGTAGTTCTTTGATTAAAACCTTCATCACAATAAAATTATATATTATCAATTATTTAACTAACTGACATAAGCTATATCATACTTGGAGGTATATGTTTGAATAAATTGAACACGCAACTCTTCTTCATTAAACTAATAAATGAATATATACCCCCAAAAAATAAATTAATAAAAAAATAATTAATAGTTAATCAAAAAGCTATATGGATTAAAAGATAAATTTACTAAAAATAATTAATAATTAATCAACAAGTTATTTGGATTAAAAGATTTTAATAAAATACTTAACGTTGACTTACAATGTCGGATACACACGCGCACATAAATCATATACATACATTATATTGAATTATTTTGAAAAATTCGTGTGTGAAGATTTGTTTTCCTGATTTTGTTTTTTTTATTTATTTTGATGTAGTCTGTCAAAACCTCATTTAATTTGTTAATAATTCATTTATTAACTAATATTAGATTGACATATTCTGTTTGTCATACAAAACTAGGTATTTAACTGATTTGTATAGATCGAGATATCTTAATGGAAAAAAGCAATTGAATTGTTCGTTCGACCAAAGGCCGTGATAATTTTAAAGTGGGTTGTGGATGGGAACGAGTTTCATTTAAGAGGATTTTTTTTTCCGGAAACGTTAATGTGAAAAAACACCTTACACCATACCTTATTAAGTAAATTCCCTTGAAAATTGCGCTTTCTTCTCTCTGGGTTAGATATTTGGACAGAAATTTAAAATCAAAAACAAAGGAATTTTTTAGCTCGATAATTACTAATGAATATTTAAGTGTAAAATACATAGTATAATAAGAGTGAAAGGGAAGATATAGAAAGAGTTATGTATAATACCGTGTATTTGGAACAACCAATTTCGTTTACACAAAAAATTCGTTCTTTTGCGGTAATTAATTAAAATGAATGTTCGTACTCCATTACGAATGATGTTGATGAGTCTTCTAAAGGCAATTACGTATCTAATTTTATTTCGAGAAATGTTTGAGCAAACATTTATAAAGCAATCACATTATTCTATTAAGGAAACTATTTGTAGACATCTTAATTAAACGAGTAGATACAATATTCGATTATTGAAATTTCTCCCAATGTTTTCATAAATAAAACCTTTTTGTGAAACAAACTTCGTTTGGCTGTTTATTGTGTACAATACTGAAGACTCCAAATTTTTATATCTGAAGATATGGGAGGGCATAATTATGTATGTGTACTTCATCCTCTTCGATTAAGCTAATCTTGACTTATTTGAACTTTATCGTCCAACTCAATTTGTTTTCACCCACCGTTCTCTATATGGTTACATGCATGATCTGTGCTGCATCTCAATTTATATCGTCATTCCATCATGAATCCATATTTGAAATAACTAAGTTTTTTGAATTTTGTATATATAATGGTTTAATTTTGATATATTGTACGAGTTGGAATACGTTTAACCATAAATGCTCTCCGGGTGTTAAAATGTTTAGTTAAACAAGTATAACACATGTAAGACATGAGATCCAACTGTCGATAGCAATATTTCGTACTAAACTATAAACCTTCAATTACAAATTATTGAATACATTAAAATATTTTGTATTCTATATAAAACATGTGTGTTATGATATGATATGATAGTGTGGAGGTTGGTCCTTTTTTTCTACCCCGAATATGTTAACAGTTAGATGCTATGTGTGTTGGCACGAAGATTAAGTATCAAATTGTTGAGAGTAGATATTATGTATTATACCATATATATTGTATGAAACGATGTTACTAAATTCAATTTAAAAAAAAAAATTCAAGAAAAGTTTGAGATATAGGTACCTACTACTATAATGGGTGTGTTTTTTGTAGACAATTTAAATATTAAGTTGTGGTGTTTCGGCATTTTTCCATATTAAAACAAATGGAAAAATAGGCAGTTAAACACACAAATTCGCCATAAGAAAATGTTTTACTTTGTTAAAAAAAGTTTGAGATATTATGGAAGCTTTTTTTATTAAAATATGTGTGAGATATTGTAATTATTTATTTATTTATTTAACATATTATGTTTCAATACACATAAAAATATAATTCACATTTCAAGTATAGTAATTTTTACAATAGTTTTTTTTTTGCAATGACTCATCAAAAAGATTGCTATCTTGTGCTTGATGAGGGAATTACACTGACAAATAAAAAAATATCAAATACATATACAGCAATTAAATCAAAGTCATACATAGAGAAATAAAATCAAAGTCATACATAAACAAATAATCAAACAAACATTAAAAAAATGAAAAATAAGGAATACAGACAATTGAAACATATCAAACACATATTCAAATAAAAAAAAGGAAACACAGGCATTTGAAACATATCAACAACAAATCGAAAACAACCAATTTAGAATGTTAGATGCATTTTTAATTTTTGTTTTTACTTTTTATATCCCTTTATCTGCTTTAATTCATTTAATTTTTTTTCCATCTTTATTTATAACAATTTTTCAGCGTTCTTGCTCGCATAGTTTTTGAGATATGTGGGAATATAAAAAAAAATTATAATCCCTAACTGGAACAAAAAATCTAAACTTTGAGTGTAACGTTTTGTAGGCCTAAAATTTTCTATATTTTCTGAAATTTTGGGCTTCGTGTATCAAGCGGATCAAAAGAGAGGGGATACAGAGACACACTAAATGTTCTACGAATTCTGAGTTCATCAATATATAATATGCATACAACATAAATTATGTACTGCGAAACTTCTAAGTTGGTGTTTTTCACTCCAAACCATGCCTGAAGTCCATTGCTTCAACCAATTCTCTCACACGGGACATACATACATAAGTTAATAAATTCTCATGAAAAGTTGGACTACACAACAAAATACACTGTGGACAATAGAAACAGACACACAACACTTGTCCATGGTTCCGTACCGTGATTGATTAGACAAGTCTGCATTTATATGACCATTTATTTACGGTAGAAAAATACTATGCAGCGCATGCGTTAAAATTTCTATATCCAATGGCTTTGTATAATGCATTGATTTCAAATTTCAGTAATGTTTGGTGTCATGTTGCACACATCATAAATACATAAAATCTTGCCGATTCTTGTGAAGTTTTCACACATACTTTTAAAATTATGGTTGAAGAATATATACGAGTCTAGATTTTATACGAATGTAGTTATAATTTGTAGAAAAAAACAAAAATATCTTTGTTCAAATATGTTTAATATCATGATTATTGAATTAAATAATCCTATAAATGGATTAAGGTAATGATTTCGTTATTTGAAATTGGAATAAGTCGGAAATTGATTTCATTTTGATTTAGGAAATGGGTGATATTATTTCGATTTTATCAAGCCTGTGACTTATCTAAGCAATGTTCCAAGGTATTGTATCAATAATTAATTCAACTAAGATGATGTTAATTATTTAATTCGTATCCATACACATCACAACCAATAACATCGCGAGCGGAAGTTGTGTGTAAGAAGTAAGGAGTCATTGACTCGTAAATGATGCATCGCTAGTTACACAACAAAAGGGTAAAATAGCAGAAGAGACTTTCATACAATAGGTATTGCCTGGATCACTATATTATCCTCTATTGACATCGAATTCTTGTGTGCTGTCAGAGCTCCATTACAAATTAAATTAACGACACCTCTCAAGGATTCATAACAAACATATTTTTGCAACGGTATAAATGGTGATACAATTTTATTGTGCCTAAATGAAATCGTTTGGAACAGAACGCAGCAATATCTTACCGTCAATATCATGTTGAAATAACGAAAAAGAATTCCGATTTTTAAATGAAAACGTTCTGTTGAAGCTCAACTTTTGGTAAAAAATAATATATGGAGTTCTTTTATCAATAGGAATATGTTCGTTAGGTAGAGGAAATAAAAATTTCGGTGCCACTATTTTTACGACCGGAATCGGCGGGAAAAGCGTTTTCCCGCCAAAAAGTGCCTATTTACACGACAAATTTTCTGACGTCGTCTATGTTTTTAGGTCATTTATAACCATAGAAAGCGCAGATAAATCAAAATACACAAATATTTACCTTTGTCATTTTTTCAATGGTCATAAAAATGCATCATGGAAACCAACTTGAAAAAAAAAATATTATATTGGCATCTTATTACATTTACTTAATTTTATAAATCATTTTGTCATCGAGATCCACAATTATAACAAAGTATAAACAAAGGTAAATATTTTTATAACTTGATTTATCTGCGTTTTCTGTGGTTATTTTTGGTTTTCGTCTATGGTTGAGTCGTGTAAATAGTCGTAGCCTAAAAATTTTCAACCCTTCCCCCCTTCCCGGACGCTTCTGTTAATAAGATCACATTTAATATAATTGCACTCCTGTTAAAATGTTTTTAATTGAAGGATTGTTTATTTGAATACAACATGTGAATATGATCGCATAATTTGGAACCATTGAGGTCTTCGATAGTAATTATTTAAGTTTCATACGTTGATGAATAATAAAATCGACTCTTAGGCTTTGTGTGGTACAAAAAAATTCCTCGAAAGAGTTTCGTTTGTTATTATTCTATTCACAAGAGAAATTTCCTTTGACAAATAAAATCCGTGAACGGTAGGAGGTACCTACGTTTGAAAAACTAAACACAAAAGTTCTTAACGTGTGAAGCTTTGTGGATTATATAAAAATACCGGCGTTGCACCAGCCAGCGCAGCGCCAGTCCGTTGTATTACGGCCGAGTGAAAAAATAAATGCCTTTGAAGCGGTCGCTCATGCGCACTCCTCAATTCCTGAAAAATCATTTTCATTAATCTGCATAACAAACATTTTTCACGACACGTAAACCACCGCCGTCATGATTAACGTACCCGAATTTAAAAAAGTCAACATAAACAACCCAACTAATTACATTATCCAATTCTCTCGACAAAGTACGCGTATCTTTTTTTCGTATTATTTTTTTTTATATAAACACACATCCGACAGCACAAAACGAAAAACCGTTAATTTATATGGTACGTATTTTATGTAAATGTCATCCTACGCACATACAATGGTACACTTATTATGTGCCACAAATGATTTATTTTCAAAATCAAAATGTAGGTACCTACTTACCTATTTGTTGATTGAGATTTAGTGAGATTCATTTTTTTTAAATAAATTACATAAATCGTCAAATACAAACAACATAAGTTTATAATTACATATAATTGTCAATAAAAATTGTAAACTGCTAGCCCTAGAACAGGATTTACTTGTTGGGCAGCAGTAATCTACTTATTGTTGTCATTATAAATATGGTGTGATAAAAGGTAAATAAATAAATAAATACAGATTGTTTCACAATAGTTAGTACGACGAAAGACAGCAGATTAATATGCAAAAGTATATTTATTTATTTCAAAAATCCAGAAGAGTGCAAAAACATTGGTATGGTGCGATAATTTGAAAAAAAACATGTTAATATATAAAATTCATTGGCATCATATAAAGATTTTTGTTATTTATATTTCTTTAATATATGTATCCAAATATTGTAATAAAATGTATTAAATAAATCATTTTATTAAACCCCATAACCGTTGGTTTTGTATTGAATTCTGGACACTCCATTAGGCCAATTTCTTTTTAAATATGCTTGGTACGTCCCTGTGAAATATTGGGAGAAGAAAGTGTTTTAAAAAATTGGAAGTGATAAAGAAGTATTCTTGATATAATATTTTTTATAAGAATTCTTTAATATAGGCCAAAAAAACGTTTTGTTACATGATTCAATTTGATGAACATTAGTTTTCATCTCAACATAATTTGTAAGTTTTTAAATTATTTATAAATTATAAAAAAATCAAAGAAATTAAAAATAAAATTACCCATTATTCATTAAATTCAATTTATAATGTAAATTTCCGCGAATTTTTATGTATTGTAAATATAATGATAATTCGTTGATTATAAAACTCCTTACTTTCCGACAAAATGTCGGATGATCTAATGGTAATATATTTTAAATAGAGCTGTTCACACTTGTCGTTATTGTGTAAATGTGAACATCTCCATTTAAAATGTATTGCCACTAGATCACCGAGATTTTGTCGGACCAAACACACGGCAAATGGGGACCGTATTTTTTGTGTTGGTAAGATTTTTTACAGTTGTCAGATGCAAAAAAACTAAACTTGCCAGATGTGACAACATATAGACAACTTTATCCTAAGTAGGATAAATTAATTCCATAGTATTCGTCACATTAAAATTTGTTTTTTGACATACTTCCATAACAATAAAATGACTAATAAATACATTTATAAAAGCAGTCTCCGTAAATTTACAGAGTAGCGAAATATTTAAAATGTCAGCAACACCTTAGTATTAAATTCGCCACATTGTTAACTATGCAGGCTTACCAACACAAAAACACAGTATAAACATATTTTGAAAAGTCGCATAAAACATTTTTGACATCGATTATTTGTTCAATTTATATGAGCTGTGTCTATATTAAATGTATCAACGTATAAATTGATCGTTATCACATCGCCCAATTTTACGCCATATATCTTATTTTTTGTCAACTATATTGTTGCTTGATCAAAGTAAATATTGACAAACAATAAATCACTTATAGACTCATCAATTTCGTAGAACGAGAAGGAAGGTATGTTTTTATTTTTTGTGATACTAATGCATGTTTTTCCAGGTTTTTCCCATGAGACAAAAAGGAAATTTAGTTATAATCATTAAGCTTCTGTAATTATAATCTTGTTATTATTTTATACGTAATATTTTTTTATATGAATATCTATTAATATATTTTAATTATACTGTATCACAAAAAAATCTCATAATACAATTTATTGAATCCAAAACTAACTAAACACGTTTTGACAAAATAATGAGTCGATCTTCCAATAAAATTATACGCATTCAAATATTCTTTTAGTTGAAATAAATATACACAACATTATCACATAACAAAACAAAAAATATAACACCTTATATATTAAATCGATCACAGCAATAATAAATACAATTATTGAATTAGAGGACGCCGAAGGTATCTATCGGTAGTTATTGACAAATTAGTAGGTATGTATATCTTTTATTTTATTCTTCACTTCCCCAAGGGCATTTAGTGTGGAGTAATGATTTTGCAATTTTTATGGTTGTATTTTATTGCAGATTATCAACTAGTATCATGCTGAGATTGTGCTCTGAAAGTTTCATCACAGTGTATCTGAGTGTGCGTTCTGTGTACTATGTGCTATGTACGGCGTGTTTATTCCACTTTATCGAATATGGACTAAAGTACTCGATTCATTTCAAGTTTTGTAAATTTGTATACTAATCTAGTACTTGCTTAGACTCATTTCATGAAAATGCTGAAAATTTTGCCATACAAAATTTGAATACTTTGTAGAGTGACTTGAATGTGAGGAGTATAGCGTTGGCGACAACCCACTAGATTTTTTAAATACTTGTATAGATTGAGATTATTTATTTATTTATCTTATTTATGCATTTATTTATTTATTTGTTTGTTTATTTATTTATTTATTTATCTATTTATTTATTTATGTATTTATTTATTTATTTATTTATTTATTTATTTATTTATTTATTTATTTATTTATTTATTTATTTATTTATTTATTTATTTATTTATTTATTTATTTATTTATTTATTTATTTATTTATTTATTTATTTATTTATTTATTTATTTATTTATTTATTTATTTTAATTTATTTATTTATTGATTTATATATTTATTTATGTATTTTTTTTTCCATTTATTTATTTATCAAAGAATGACTACTATAGTGAAAAGGAATGATATCATTTCATTTAACTTTTCAGAAAATATGGTACATTTAACTATTCAATCAGGCCATAATTTCAATAATCAGTTCTAACAAAATTTAAAAAGTGAGACAATCGTTTCAATATATTCTTCGCGTTGAAATGTTATAGTCAAAATAAATAAAAAAAAATAATATTAAATTTAGGTAATTTAGGTTCTACTGGTTGTATGTAATATTATTGTTTACTTTGTATAAAATAATGTAATGTTCAAATTATTGAAACTGAAATAAGTTTTAACGTGCATTGTCATCGGGAATACACACATTTTGAGAGTTTCTAAGCTGGTCGGGACTGAAGTTAAAAATCGATTGAAAATTTTGGTACATGAGAAGTAAATTGAAAGGGTGTAAAAAATGAACCCGATGGCAAAAGCTTTTAATTTTATTTCGTTTCCTAGTATACATTAAATTTAAATTAAGGAACATTATTACTTTTTTACTCAAAATCAAAAACAATGTCGAAAACCTAATTTTTGACAAAATATTTTGAATTAACAACTTGTCTCAAACATTCTGTTATTTCTTGAAAAGAACCTTGCTTATTTCTTGGAATTTAAGATTTATAATGTTTATATAATGGATGCTTTCAAAATGTAAAAACTTCGTAAGAAGTTTTATTTTATTTCCACATTCTACCTAATTCATATCCATGGATCTGTCACTCACGCGTTGATCTGTGCCAGATTTTATAGTTTCTTTAGACGCAGGCGACATCACGTAGACAAAGTAGGTAGGTACGCAAAGTCTTTCAAGTTATTTCACAGATATGAAGAAACTTTCAATTTATTTATTTCACACGAAAAAATGGTCACAATGAATTCAGTTTCAATAGTTAAATTGTAAAAAAACGTTTCTATCGAGATTATGTGTGTAAAAATAGGTACATCGAAAAAATAATAAACATTTTTTTATCGCCATTTATACAATAAAATTACATATATTTCTCCGGACAAGAAATCTGTTTAATAAACTTCTCTTCTTCTGAAGATCAAACCAGCCAGCAAGTCAAATAGTCAATATAAAATGGTTATTTAACAATAAAGATAGTTGTGATTTCAGTGAGAAATTAAGAACCTATTAAATATTTCCTAATGCTTCCAAGAAAAAACAACGGATTCCGTCAAAAAGCGTTTTCAAATATTCATACAAAACAAATGTGAAATGAAGCTTAATATTTTAAAGAAAATAAACATTTCGGATCAAGAAACAATATTGTTTATTTTATACTTTCATTTTTAATAAATCTAACGATAAGGAAGAATTATTGTTGAAGGTTTACTTGGAAAATTTTTGACATAAATAAACAATTCTCCAAATATTTTCATAATATTTGAAACATAAACTGTTTCTATATATTTTTTGTACCTAAATATATAATAATAAAAAAGACAACTTGAATTATGAAAAAAATATGTATACTTCTATTTACTTTTTTCAAGTTCTATTTACTTTTTTCGCAAACGCGACTCCCATTCACCGGTATCGCTCTATGATGAGCATCGTCAGAAAGGTGACACCTTTCTGACGATGCTCATCATAACAAACAGCTCAATGCTCATCATAAGGTTCTATCATCATGAAGTGACAGTTTCAAATATAAAAAAAAATAATGATAGAGACGTTTAAAATATAACTACTTTATGCAAAAATTACGTTTTAAACTACCTTATGGAAATTGTAGAATTATTTGGATTGACTATTCTTGTTTTTTTTTATTTCCCAATAAAAAAGAATAACATAATCCTTAATTACATAACAATATTAATACAAAATACAATACAAATTCAATATATATCAATTTAGGTACTTGTATATATTGCATCATTAGGCAAAAGCCAGTTTTGAGACAATAATTTGAATGTTTTTTTTTTTAAATTTATAAAACGTATCGTGTAGTTCTTCATTATTATTCCAATATTCAATATTATTCCAATATTCAATATTATTCCAATATTCAATATTATTCCAATCTTCTTCTTCTTCCTAGCCTTCCCTCCACTGCTGGATGTAGGCCTCTTCCATTTGTCTCCATTTTCCTCTATTCTGTGCCGCTTCAATCCATTTCTTTCCGGCGATCGCAACAATATCGTCGGCCCATCTCTTCTGTGGCCGACCGACACCCCTTTTGTCTTCCCATGGCCTCCACTTTAAGACTTTGGGAGTCCATTTTGAATTTGGCTGTCTGGCCACGTGTCCTGCCCATTGCCACTTCAATTTTGCGATCCGATCCATGATATCGGCGATTTTTGTTCGGCGTCTGATTTCTATATTGGTTATTTTATCCCTCAGACTTATGCCCAGCATTTGCCGCTCCATGGATCGTTGTGCACATTTTAATTTGTGGACAGTATTTATGGTCAGGGACATTGTTTCCAAACCATATGTCATTACAGGCAATATACATGATTCATAGATTTTTCTTTTTAAATTGATGGGGATATCCTTATTTTTCATTATATAACTGAGTTTCCCGAAGGCTGCCCAACCAAGTCCAATTCTTCTGGGTACTTCTGCCACCTGATTTTCTTTTCCCATTCTTATTTTATGTCCGAGGTAAATGTATTCTTCAACAGTTTCAATTATTCCAATATTCAATATTATTCCAATATTCAATATTATTCCAATATTCAATATTATTCCAATATTCAATATTATTTCAATATTCGCGTACATATTAGAACCAAAATGATTCATAAAAAGTTTTTGGTGAATTTGATATGCTGTACGGTAAGCAATATCAAATCAATTATTCTTGAAGAGGGTAATAAATTCTAAAACAAATTTATTTTTCAACTCAATACTTATTTAGAATTTTCAATAGAATTGTAGTTTTGGTGGTTGAATATTCAATTTTATTAATATCAATGTTTTTTTATGTTTTTTTTATTACGTAGGAGTTCAAAAAACAATCATTTATTGAATATCTATACAAGTATTATGTTTATGAGTAAAATAAAGAATGTATTACATGACATAAAAATAGGCACAATTGTCTGATGTAGGTAACTGATGTAGGTACTAATTTCCTTTGATAAAAAGTACGCATTTTTTTTAACGATCAAGCTTTTGCATCATATTTCACGTCGCTCGAAGTATTTTATCTCCGGATTGAGTTACCACGAATATAGAAAGCATAGGTTTTTCTCATATAAACTTGCTCTTAAATAAAATCTGCCCCATAAACTATGCCATATCACGCTGTATTATATATTTTCGACAAAGAATATTTTAATAATAGTCAAAAGAAGCTGAAAGACCTTTTACATGGCTCGACCTAAACAATAACTTTCATAAAATATTCCTTTCAGTGCTAAACACTAACAAAGCCATGATCGTGAATACCATTTTTTTTAAATTACCTGACACAAAAAAAAACTCAAAAAAATATATGCTAAAAATAAACAAATATAAGACTTTGTATAAATTTATTGATATACATATTTAACGACCTACTTATTCTAAGTATTTTTGCGAGGTATACCTACCTAACCTAAGTATAAGACGAAAATATTTTATAAGTTTACAAGACTACGCAACTTATTTTTTTTGAGACGTAGATTTGTCATATAGAATTAAAATAATACAATTATTTTAAAGAATGCTTCTTCCGCATTCATTCTTTATTTAACTAGAGTGAAATAAACGCTTCCAGGCGGTTTTTGGTACCAACCTTGAGGGTCCATGTCTAAACTTCGTAGAGCAGGACCGACCATACATAGCATTTGATCATCCTTTGGCGTAGTTTCAGATTGATGTCGTCGTTACAGAGGAGATTTCTCATTTTATTAAAAGAATTACGGGCCGCTTCTATCCTGCATTTTATTTCAATATCAGGGTCTAGGTTTTCGGTAATAATACTGCCCAGGTATTTAAATTGTTTCACCTTTTCAATTTCAACGCCGCCCAAATTGAGGCGTACAATTGAGTGGCTCTGCCAACTAAAAATCATCGTTTTCTGACATTCATATTCAAACCGAAGCGTTCACCAGCGGAGTTGATTTTATTTAGGAGTTGTTGGAGGTCCTCAACACTATCTGCAAATTAAACAGTGTCATCTGCATATCTCATGTTGCAGTTGGCTACACTGTTAACCTTAACTCCTATATCCACATCAGCAAGCGCCAGTTTGAAGACCAGATTAGAGTACACATTGAACAGTGCAGGTGACAATACACATCCCTGCCGGACTCCCCGCTGTTTGGTAACACTGAGAAGTGACTCCATTTCCAAGTCGGATAAAAGTATTTTGGTCCCTGTACAGGTTTTTAATTATTCTAATGTTCTTGTCATCCACGCCACATCTTTAGCGAATACATGGGAAAATCAATAACATGTTTTGATAAGCTTTGTTATCCTAATATTATGAGTTTTAAAAAAAAATCATATTCTCTACAGGTATGACTTAAATTTACTCAAAAAATAAATTAAATAAAACTGTTTAAGTCACATTGCCCAAGGCAGTGGTAAAAAATATTTATCTATGAAAAAGTAATCTATTAATAAATGGACGATATAACTGCACAACTCATCTGTTATTGAAAAAAGATTGATGGCGACTCATCAATTTTCTCGCATGACATATCCATCAAAATCAAATAATGATGTAGACATCCAAGATCAAATTTATCGTTCAATGTAATTTATGTGAAATTGAATAAGTGGAAATAACGCAAACAATTGTCAATATATTATATGACTACGACGGTATAGCTTTTCAACATAACATTATACAAAATTATCAAAGGCTTGTTTCTTTTCGTATCATTTCTGCATGAATTACTTTTCTTTCAGCAATTCGTTTCCAGTGGCTCTTGTTCTTGATCGTCTTCAAGAAACATTGAATCAAGAATATCTTCATAAAATCCAATTTACCTAAGCAGAATGAGTTCATAACTAGACGCATACTAGTGATGAGCAACTCTAGTCTTTTACTTTTAAGATTCAACTTGCAATCTCGACAAATCTGATTGTGGTTTGGTATTAATAAATAAAATAATAGTAATAATACAAATTATTTTTACACAAAATTATGAATATGAATCTAGTTTTTAATTTCGATAAAATAATCGAGAGTGTTTATAAAGGATATCATTATAAAATAATTAACTTTAACAACAGTTAGGGGTGGTATTTCCAACAATAAAACACAATAAAAATGGCGTAAATCGTCAATCTAGTAATCGTCGATTTAATTCGTAATTGCCAGTCTAGTAATTGAGATATTTATTTTAATTTAAAAAAAAACATGTCCTTGAAAGACATATTATACATTCTAGGTGAATAGGTGAACGAAATCGGTCGTGGCAGGATTCGAACTCGCGACCACTGGATTATATTAATCCAGCAAGCTATCCGCTCTGCCACCACCTATCTATTTCAATACACAATTCTAACAAAATCAACTAAAAACATTATCTGTGCTTGCGAGGTGTGCAATGTATGAGATTATGATATTAGCTGTCAAATAAGAATTAATCTATACTATTGTATTACACTGAAAAAAAAATGTGACCACCGAACTTGCTAGCTGCGTTTTTAGCAAAACCTTTGTTATCAGTAATAAAAGTTAATATATTTATGACTGTACTGTTTTGTGCTAAAAAATATTAAGTAGCACAAAACGAATTGTTTTGTAGTCACTATAGTTCGGTTAATTTTAACATAACATATTTTCAGTAGAAATATTGTTTTTTTAATACATTTAATATCATCTTCAATGTCCCATGTGCATTATCGCCTTCAATAAAAAAAATATTAATATATAATTGGTGTTTTATTGTATTATTGATACATTAAAGGTTTTATTAATTTGTATAAACATGAACCAATGTGCATTTATATATGACGCATAACAAATAAATACAACTTGAATTCATTTCGTGAATTTTATCTCATTCATCAAAATAATTACTCTGTTTTTCTGAAGTTACAATAAATATGAGTATTTATAGGTACAGAAAAATCTATGTAATTGTATAATTTGTCATTTACATTATCCCGTGTATTTATTAGAAATCGTGTCAAAAACTATGTTTGATAACTCACTTAAAAGGGCATTTAAAAAGGGACCATAATTCCGTTATCTCATACCTAGGTAATTTGTAAAAATATATAATTACAAGCAGCTTTCCGAAAAAAAATCTCTGTGTTGATAATTATTATTTATACGTATCCATTGTAATATTATTCGCTAAATTCTTCAATTAAAACAAAATATTACATAAGTAAAATGTTTGATTTAATTCGAATTCATACAAAGAGAAAATTTCATTGTTTTTATTTCACACCTTAAATAAAGATTTATGAAACGTAGCGACAATTTCACTGTCGCAATATGAGGATTACATTTGTATCTTAAAATAACGATAACATATTAAATCATATGAATCTAAAATAACAACACAAAATGAACAAAATAAACTTGTTTTCGTGGATATTAGATATATGACAGCTTGACGATTGACTCGCTGAATCGCCAATCTAATTTTGACATTTCGAAATCAACGATCTAGTTTATACGTGAAATAGGAGCAAACTCCGATTAACCTCAGACTTTTCAAAAACCATAGAGACAATCAACGATTGGTGTTTAATCGTGGATAGGAATAAAACGCCCTGAAATTGTCTCAGAGAATTAATTTTAATCTTGCTATAAAACAAATGAACGTAATTACTTCTTTATATTTTTGGGTGAATCTTCCAAATAATACAACGTGTATAATATGTCATATATCATTTTTATATTAACAATACAATAAGTGCTTAGTAAATTGTCATATCTTTTAATTCGAAATCAAGACTGCGTTACGGTTTTTCCCTTCCCTGTTCCATACTGTAACTAGGCAGACGCAATCCGTAACTAAGTAGAGCAGATATATATTTCAAGATAGAGAGAGTCTGCCATTAACCAGTATTAATTTTGACAAATGAGTTTTCTGGTTTGCCCGATGTAAATTTATATGTGAGATTGTATTTGAACGAGGGATGGAAATAATGCTATACCAACGTATTGGGACTTATTGTTGAAAATCGAAAACCAAGGAAAATAAATGTTTTTTGTTAAGTTTTCATGGAAAATTTTGTTTTATTTTTATTTTGACGAAAACGTTTTTAATTTATAATGTGTGAATCTTTTATTCGTTATTTTTACAACGTATTGCCAGAGACCTGAATAACCCGATTTTATTTGCACTTATTTTGCACTTTCATGTTTTAGAAAAATAACACTGAGATTTGGCTCTTTTAGGATATTTTCGTAAAAAAAATACACAGATATTATCCACCTAAAAGGCAGAATTTAAAAAAATACTATTGTAATTATCACTCCGCAGGAGAAATTGAAGAAAATTTTACACGATAAACCTTTCAATAATTACATAGGTGTATCAATAACGATACAAAAATTAAAAACATATTAAATAGCGTGTAAACTATAGCAAAACGAAATTAAATTGAATATATGATCTTGAACTCTACATACATTACGAATATAAATAAATGTATTTTGAATAGTAAATGCAGATTAAATCAGTTTATATAGTGTTTTTCAAATGAACCAAAATCGTGGATTTAGGATGATAATGTTTTACATATTTGTTTATAATTATTCAAACAATTTTAGGTTTTAAATATGGAGATTATTTAAGCGTTATATAATAAATTTACTTTATTCTCTTAATTTATATTTATTTGTAGAAAATTACATCGATTCTTAAATAAAACACCTCTTTTCTGAAAAAATAACGTGAATAATAATTAATTAATTTCTCAAAAATAACACCACTTTACTGAAAAAACAATACCGCTTTCCTAACATAACATCCATTTTCCAAAAAAAAACGCGAATAATTCAGGTTTTAACGTATTGCTAATTTAGAATTTAGATTTCCATTGTCGCCTAAAGCAAGTGAATTGGGAGACTAAAGCCACCAAATGCAGAACGTGTGGTGATGAAGTCGCATTTTTTATTTAATAGTAAAAAAATACTGTTTATAAACAAAATATATACAAAAATTTCCTTAAAACATCACTATAACTAACATTAAAATATAGGGAGGTATGTAGATATCTTCTTCCAAAATACTCCAAGCTGATTGTTAAGAAAAAAAAATACATTTAAAAATATAATTCACTATCTATAAATTGGACATCAAAAATTTTCAACCGCGTGTGCACCAGGATTATATTATTATTTTATTAAATTATATTTATGTTTAAATTGAATTTGGTAATATATTACCTTCAAAAAACAATTTTATTATACAGACACAACGTACAAAGATGATGTATTGCACGATATATACATAGTATGGTACATACATATATACATAGACACGTGATGCTTTTTTATTTTGCTAGCGATTCAGTGATGAATTTGCATTGAACCAGGAAATTCTATGGCTTTGAATTGAAATGCACAGAACAGGGCTTGATTAAAACAATGCCATGGCATATACCAGGCAGCTTTGTTATAGGGCATCATTGCATACATTATGGTGCATTCTATTGACAGTCCAATACTTCATTGCTAGAACTACTGCGCTATAATCTGAAAATCAAATATTGAAAAATTCCTGGGAAGCTAGGATTTATCGAGAAAATTATGCCCTAAGATAAAAGCTTCTAGCGGCTACTTTTTGTTTTGGAAGACCTAAAAAGGATATTGAAAGAAAAGTTATTGCGGAAAATCTGAAGAAGTTTGATTCTAAAATCTCAAAGGAAATGTAAACTGCCATTCATAATGCAATCTTAGTACCGACTTTGTTGTTTGCAAGCAGGGCCGGATAAACGTGTTTTTGCGCCCAGAGCAATATATTTCAAACCGCCCCCCCCCCCCCCCCCCCCCCTCCTTCCCAAATGTTTGGAATTTCAATATTATATTATGCAGTATAATTCAATATTATACAGTAAAAATCAATATATTAATATAAACCAAAGAACACAAATAAATTATAATTCTACCTATTCCTATTCATGTATGTACCGTATCCTGAGAAGTAGGCATTTTAAACTAAAACATTAGGTCTTACAATTTTTAAAGTATTGGATCATCACATAAACCGTTTTAAAGTAAAATATAATTTAAAAGTCCTTTTAACTATCTCAAGTATTATGTAAATAAACTAAACTTAATAACTAATGTTAACACTAAAAATATCATAAAAACTATTTTTAATTAAAAAAACTCAATATAACTATCAAATGCCAGTAAAAATTTAAAATTACACCAAACTTAAATTAAAAAAAAAACAAATCGCGATTCTAATTAACACAAAACACTAAATAAGTTCTTGGTATTATAAATACCTACATAAATTAATATTAATAAAACGAGGTATGCCAATGAATTTTACACAAAACAGCACACGAAAACTCCCATTGATTTCGGGTGACAGGAAAATTATTCGAAAAACAATTATTCGAATGCTCAATTTTACGAAAATCAATTTTACGAATGGCAATTATTCGAATCACATTTTTTCGAAAAACAATTTTCCGAACACACAATTATCAAAATTTACAATTGTTCGAATTTTTATGACGTCATGTTGGTAGTATTGTGAGAGGAATAAACCATAGATTTTTATTATAATATACTAGATGTCGTAGTTAGAAAATTTTGTATGAATCGAAAACAAATGACTCACTTTTTGCACGGAGTACTACATCTACATAGTATATTATGTTTAGTAAAAATCTATGGAATAAACAACATGGTGACGCACCGCGCTGTCAGATATCCTAGGATGTACACCTATTTTTTAAACCTAAACCTACAAAACTTTGGTAAAAATAGGTTGGTTAGGTTTGTTTGTAGTTATAATTGCGACTGGCATGAGCCAGTTGCATTATATATTTAAAAAAGTAACTATAATATTAAAATAAAATAACTAAATTGGTGTGAATACTAGATAAACATAAACTGGTGTACAAAATAGGCTATCCCGCGCTGTCAAACATCAGTTATTAAAAATGTGCAAACATACGTACCCAACAATAATACAACAAGTAATAATAGTCTTCATCGAATATATTTTACTGGCAACAAATATGTCAAAGGAGGCAACATAATGACACAAAAATATATTAAATTCGGTTAATTGGTTTTCCAACAAATGTTAGTTTGAATAATTTGCTTTCGGACAAATTGTCATTCTGATAACTGATTTTCGAAAAATTGTTATTCGTACAATTGCGCATTCGAACAATTGTGTTTCGAAGAATTTTCATGTAATCTTGATTTCGATATACTTTGCCGACTAGTATTCCATCTAGTTTTTTTTTTTTTTTAAAAAAAAATGAATATGCCCTTGTTAAACAAGTACATATACATCTTCCTACGTTCCCTAAAATAAGCAAATAAATGCTTGTGCTTAGGTGAACGAAATCGGTCGAGGCAGGATTCGAACTCGCGACCACTGGATTACTAACCCAGCGCGCTAACCGCTCTGCCACCGACCCATCTGTTATAGGTATTATAGGTATATAGGTAGTTATAGGTATATATTAAAATCTATGGTCTATACTAGACTCGTAAAAATATTGACACGTGTTAACACTTGACATCAGACAGAAGAGAGAGATAGAAACAATAATATATGAATAATTGAAAGAGTCAGGTGATGAGTCGGCGACCGAGATCAAGGAAATAAGTAAGTATGTCGCTAAAGTCGAAAGGGAAAACTTCACTGAAATTATCATAACATTTCTAAAGAACATTGTTTCCCTTTTTTAGAAAACCTTGCTATTGGTTGTATACAGGTTCCGGATATTTAAACGTCTTATGTAGTTTCATTAACAAGCAATAAGAGTTCTTAGTATAATGTATAATTAAAGTTACTATGGTGTGTAGCATCTGGAATGTTTTCAAACACGCCGCTATCATCTCATATGAAATTCATTATGAACCGCCCGGGCGATTTCAGATAGGGGGGCGCTGGCTTCATTATGTAGATAATTTTTACACTTAAGCAAGTAAATTATTACAATGATTATGTGTGTGTGTGTATGTGTGTGAATCGACTGCCGAGCAGCATAAACGTGTTGTTAGTATTTGGTAGGTATATGTTTACGATTTACGAATAACACGGTAATAGACGGACAAGATATTAACACGGCAGAATTTTAACATACACACCATCACGCCGTGTCCCTTTCGGGGAAGGCAGAGAGAACCGAGTGCCATACCTGGGGAATTTTTGATTTATATAATTAACATTTTAGGATTTTAAGCGCCCTTTTTAGACAAGCGCCCTGACTTCTTGTTCCGGATTGTTCTATGATTTATCCGGCCCTGTTTGCAAGTACTTTAAACATAAATTTTATAGAAAATTCAAGAAATTGATAACTTAAGAATATAAATAAAAGGCAAATACCTATTTGAGATAATTATTCCTGTTTTTGTTGGTGTCTTTTTTGTGATTAAGAAAATATATTTGGGTGAAAAAGAGACATTACAACTACACGACCGTATCGTCGTATTTTGATAGTCATCATACGTGAACATTATTGTCATTAAAACTGAAGTACTACGTGGAACCAACACCAGAGAATTCCGTAAAGTGTCGTACTTTGGCCATATTCTGAGAGGTGATAAGTATGCCATCCTTCAGCTTGTTATGAAAGGAAAGATTGAGGGAATTGAATTGAATTAAATTAAATTTAATTCAACCCTCTTTTCCCAAAAAACCTTGGTTTCAGGAAAAAAGACTCTCTAGGGGGGACATATCTTGTATTACACGTATGAGAATTGGCCATTGCCTTGTTGCTTCCCGCCTTTACAAAATCAATGCATTCAACAGTTCAGTTTGTGAATGTGGTCAGGAGGAAGAGACTTGGCCATTTATTTTTCAATTACTTCAACCGCATATCTTCTAACAATTCATGTTATTTTAATGTGGTTAAAAGAACTTGCACATCCCCAATCAATATGTCATAAATAATGTATATTCAAAATTTTAAATTAACAAACATATTACTTAACTTCTTAAAGTCAAATAACATCCAAAAATTAATTTAATTTCAACAAATTTAACCAAATTATGTTATTTTCACGAAATTGCTAGTAAACAAAAAAGGGGAAGATTAAGGGAAGCAGGCAGTTTTCCTGGCTGTGAAACATTATGAGAAATGTGGAGGAGCTGTTTCACACTGCACAGGACAGAGAGGCTTTCTCTATGATGGTCGTCAACGTCGGGGAGACCTGACATGACACAAGAAGAAGAAGAAGATATGTGAACATTACGCTAACGCATATTTATACGAGCATACAAACAAGCCGATGACTGATTTTACAAAGTTATTTTTTGGACATAAACAAGTATTTATAGCAAAAAACATTTTATCGACCGACAATTTTTGATATAACTTCATATTACTAAAAATTCAAATATTTTTTTACAAAAAAATACCAATAATTTTTTTTAATAAAAATTTATAAATAACGTTTTAGAATTTAAATAATAATTATAAAATAAAAATATCAAACTCACCAATTGCAGGTCTTTCCTCTGTTTGTCGCTGGTTATTGATATCTGCAAAAAATATAAAGTCTGTTATTTACTTATAAATATTTACCTCAACAAAAATGTTTTCATCTTGTCAAATGCGACTATTTTTGCAAATAAAAACAAGACGTTTTGGAGGATAAAGGAGCACTCAACGAAGCAATTTTACAAAATGAAGACAAGACAAGAGAGGTTGAATGAAAATACTAAACATTTTATTTAGATCACTTTGCTGGTACGACAAGCCTTTTAAGATTCTATTCAAGATTTTCATCATTGCGAAACAAAATTCAGTCATATTTGGGTATCGCTACACTGGCATTTCCCCCATCCACTCTGAACTTTAAATTGAACGACGTTGATACTTACTTCAAATGATATTGTTATACAGTCACATTATCAATGTTTAGTCAAATCAACTTTTCTTTATTTTACTTGTAAAATAGCTCTATCTCTTTATTATTAAAATAATTAATAAAACAATATTATGCAACTTATTTTTATTTTAATAACTAATACCTATTTCAATCTAAAAAGCACCCAATAACCGAAAAAAATTACTTTAGTACCTACCTATAAAGACGATTCTGATAATATATAATTAGTACCTACCTATAAAGACTATTCTGATAAATACCAAACTTATATGAAGTATAAGTTTAGTTTCGGAGACGCAACCGAAGGAGCGGTTACGTCTCCGAAACTAGTTGACATAAAAATACTCAACGTGGTTAGAAACTAAGATATTTTATTTTATTTAATTGAATTAGTTAAAATATGCCACAAAAAATTAGCAGCAAAGTATGAAGATTTATGTAGTATCTGACTACTGATCCAAAAGTACCGGGTTCTATTCCCGGTGTAGGTATACACAGTTTATAATTGTGTTTTCAGTCTGGATATGTGAGACAATATCGCAAGTCTCCAGAATGTGGCAACTTATTATTGGGTGCGTGTTAAATAATTATTTTACATTGTTCCTGTCACTTGCCCGAGATGTAGTATAAAATATAATAAATAAATATGTATAACATTGGGTGCAATAATTTAAGTAAACCAATATTTTCTGACACTATGGTCCGAATGCAGAGTCCTATCTAAATACTAAATTCTGTATACTAACCATGTTTTCATTGCACAGTCGCTCACTTAAGTTAGATCACGTGGCTTCCTAACTGGAGGTTGCTACGAAGTTTTTCTATGAGAATTGCAATGCAGAGACATATCTAAATACTTAGCGCATGCGCGTCGGCGTAAACTAACATTTGCGAATTGTCAAAAAGTAAGGTTGATCGCTAGGAACCTTACGAGTAGTTTAGTAATAAAATACGAGATGTTTTCGATTGATGATGATTTTAGCGACTTCAAGAAATATGTATTATTTGTTATTTTTGTCAAATCAAATACCAAACAGATTATTCAACGATCTATACAAGATGTCTAAAATTCGCTTGAATTTCAGAAAAATCCAAGCTGTCAGTGTGAGCTTGGTTGTATGTGTTTGTGTTGTTAAGACAAAAAAAAACATTTTAACAGTCTAAACCCATAGAAAACTATATCTCGTTTCTTCGTACGCCATAATACTACACGCCACGCCGCGCGCCGTTGACCTTAAGTTTGGCGTAGTATTTAGTATTTAGTTAGTGATGTCTCTGCAACGCAATTGCTAGCTTAAGAATACTAAATACTCCAGTGAGGTTTGGAGATAGTATTTAGTTACCTTGTACACTATTGTGCCAAAAATATAATAAACAGTTCTATGTATAACTTGTATGTTTGTGTGTGTTTACTTACTTTTTTGTATGTTTTGCCAACATTACATAATATAATGTAGATAATTTTAATTAAAAACTAAAATTTAGTAGTATTATCATATTTCTTTACCAAGTAGGTATACATATAAGAATAATTATTTGTTTAAATATTTTTTTTATTTTTATCTGATACGTGTTGATATGCTTCTTTTATATTACAATTGCCAATTCTTTCATTTCGTTAAAAATATTTGCTTATTAATGATAGTATGAAAAATGCCTTGTTTTAAATATGGTACTTAGATATTTGAGGAATTATTTAATCATGAACGAAATGGTATTTCAGTTATCCTAGCAACTAAATAATCCCACATAAAAATTTACAACGACATCCTTCATCATTCTTTGAAATTATGTAAATCTTTTTAGAAGAACATTTTAACTAATATTAAAACTTTAGCACATGCTTCGTGGCTTAGTTTGAATAACATTTTTTGTGCATTTCTGATCACTTTATTACTTGCTTGAAACATATTATAATCATGCCTCATAATATAATAATGAATTTCGGTCTGAAATGAAATTCAAAAAAATATTTATTAAATGACATTTTTATGTTAACTTAATAAATTTTTAATATTTTATTTTGTAATAAATAAATTAGTCCCCGTAACAAGTTCATAAGATAATTGCTTATTGACATAAATCATATTTAGATGACATTTTATATTCTAATACGTATATCCTAATCTTATTTCTCATCTATTTACTAACCACAACAAGGTCTTTATAAAAATGATAAATATAAATTCGCGAATAAATATTGAATATAAAAATATGTTTAGATTGTTTTCATTTTATTTCATAAAAATTTCTCTAGAATGTCCGACACAGAAAATCGAGATAGAAAATTTCAGTGAGAATATTTTTGAATACACTCCATAGAAATATTTTCCACCGTATTGCATTTCGAATGCCGGGAATTAAACATCATAAAATATTTTATATGTTTTTTCTTACTATTCACTCAATTACGGTGTGACAAAAGAACCTAATGGAGATTTTTATGTATACATGGAAATACACCTTTGAATAAATATTAATAACCCTCTTTTTAGAAGCTCTTTGATGATGACCAGCGCTATATTGCCATGTATTTACCTACCTATTATAATCTAAATGTCTGAGTGCGCTCGTTCTGTGCGGTGATGGTAACATTGTTGTTAATCAGCACTCGGTAGTATGAAATTGTTTTTTTTAGAAGCTCTCTGATGATGATCAGCGCTATATTGCCATTTATGTACCTACCTATAATCTAATTGTGTGAGTGCGCTCGTTTTGTGCGATCATTATAACATTGTTGTTAATCTGCACTCGGTAGTATGAAATTGTTTTTTTTTATCATTTGAAGTAATCAGCTATTATTGCACATACTTATACTTGAGCGAGTTTCAAACGATGATTGTTCAGTCATAAATATTTACATAGTTTAAACTTGTGACAGGCGCCTGTCATTGTAGCATTGGAGAATATATGTTTGTACCATGTGTTGACTTGTGTGTGTGTGTGTTTCCATTTCAAAACTGCAATAAATACTATTGGTATTGTTTTTTTTTATATAACTCAAGTAGGAATATTTATGAAAATATCACTTTTATTGAAGATTACCAACTAGCCTGCAAAAATTTTTAAAATGACTTATTAATGTTTGTTTCTGTCAACCTTTATATGTCAGTATTAAAATATTTCAAAAAATTTTTAAATTATATTGTAGCTTTGTGTATAAACGAAAGATATGATTGTATGTTTATCTAAGTTTCAGTCAAAGTGCGAAAACAATAATCATTCTATAGAAAACACAATTAGGCGTTCATAAATTGTAAATAAAGTAAAATGGTTATAAACATCTTGTTAATTACATCCAGCAATAACAATAAACGTGTTGAATGCAATAAGCACTAACAATAAACACGCTTGAAATACGATAAGCAATTTCAGCGCATATAAATTACAACGTTACTTAAGGGCCTGCTCAGTTCAATAATAAGGGAATAGGTAGGTAGGTTATAGTGAATCATTGTGAATGAGCTTTCGTTCCATTTCCCTTTGGCGTTGAATTAAATCCGCCAGTTCTTGGTACGACCATGAAAATTGAATTTTTCCCCACTATAGGAATTTTATTGGTTGATATTGGAACAGTCTTCCGGTTTTCAGAATGAACGAATCGATCTCAACAAATTCATCGAGAATCATATTATTATACTTTTTTAAAATTATTAAATAATTGAGGATTCTGGCCATTATTAAAGTCTAGTTTTCTAGAATCTGTGGAGAAATATATTTTTAATGTTCATATTGATAATTACAAAATAGATTTCCATTATGATATTACTCTGCTTGTTGACGCCAATATATCATTATAATTATTGTCGTATTTTCTTATACCAAATGACATATAATATTGTTGCAACTGCTGTCCGCCCTACATCCAAAATCAGTCTCCTTTCAAACCGCGTCCTGTGATGTCCATCCATATCTCTTCTATTTTCCGCTCCTCAAAAATCACTCGCATCATATATGTTATCACCGCGTGCGTGTGTGAGATTCAAGTGAATAGTGACAAGTTGTGATCATCCTTCAAGGGAGAGGACCAAGAATCAAGTAAGTTTTCCATTATATATCCTTCCTTTGCCTTGCGGTGGTTGCAACTTATCACACCTGCAAAATACAGTCCACTTCTACTTTTTTTTCATTTTTTTACTTTTATTACATATTCGCGTCTTCACTGCTTTTAATTATTTATTGTTTTTATTTACTAAAAAATGATATATGGTCATGACATAAAATGTGTGATTGATTTAAAATATAATATGAAATGAGAATACATAAGACATCAATTTAATTTCCTTTCAGAAGACGGGTTACCTCTTCGTTCAAAAAGTGAAAGAATGCTCAGTATCTCAGTATAAAATACTTCCTTTTTCAATACATCTTTCTCCGTATAAGTACGATTTTGGAATCACATCCCATCGTTACTTCGAGTTTCATTAAAACTTCCCGCTTTCAAAAGAAATCTGAGGAATCATTTCACATAACACCTTAATTTGTCGTCTTATCATATACATGTCCTCTTCTCGCCTCACCCCTCTGTTTTTATATTGTTTTTTTTTATATGTTCCTATAAATATATATATTTTTTATTCAAATATATTTATTATTTACTTCACCATGTATGTGGTTGTTTGGAAGATATTGGCATATGGCAATAAGCCCGCCATTGTGCTTTTTTTATGTAATATGTGTAAAATAAATAAATATATGACGGAAATAGTTGATATTCTGTTCTATTTAACAAAAAAAGTAGGTATTAAATTGAGAATGGGATAGTAACAGTATCAAATTAGATAAAATAACGTTGCTCGGAGAATGGGTAAGTAACAGTATCAAATAAGATAATGTAACGTTGCTCGGAGAATGGGTAAGTAAGAGTATCAAATTCGATAATGTAACGTTGCTCGGAGAATGGGTAAGTAACAGTATCAAATTCGATAATGTAACGTTGCTCGGAGAATGGGTAAGTAACAGTATCAAATAAGATAATGTAACGTTGCTCGGAGAATGGGTAAGTAAGAGTATCAAATTAGATGTAACGTTGCTCGGAGAATGAGTAACAGTATCAAATTATATATGTAACGTTGCTCGAAGAATGGTAAGCAACAGTATCCAATTAGATATGTAACGTTGCTCGGATCAAACAATTCTATTTGTTTTCTCTTCAAATTTAGAAACAAGTAATTGATTATTATCTTTAAACGATAAAATTATTGAAATGTTCTATTAATTTCTTTTACATGAACAAGGAAATTTGTAATAACGATGGCTTAAGGTTGAATATATTTGGTAGGAACATATTTTATGTTCAAAAATATAAAGATATTCCTATTAGAGCAAACAGATGGCTAGCAAAAAAAATAACATGAAATTAGATACGTATGAAAAAAAAAGAGTTGAAAGAAATATCGGATTCTCACCTGCTCACTGCTCCCAGATACATGAACCAAAACAACATATTATAGTGTTGTACATCCTCCTGAAATTCAAGGATTTCTATACCTATAAAGATTTTGCCTGAACAAAGGTTCACCGTCCAACAATTAAAACTTTATTTTAAATAAAGATAAAACAAACGTCAGTTGAATAATAATTTCAAAAATACACATTCAAAAGATAAAGATCCGAAAACTTCCTGTGGTTTAGTAAAGTGTAGATCTTAGCTCTCGGCTCCGTTGCTAGCCCCTTAAAAAAAATCTGATTTAGAAGTTTCTCAATACACTCTCATCCTCGCCGTATTTTTCTTATCGAGAAACGTAACATTATTTCCGAATGACATCACAATTTCACAAATCTTAAACTATTCGAGGGATTTGCGAAAGATAACATTTACCCGGCCATTATTCATACTCTTATCAAAGCTTTACAAATATATTTAAGTATAAAACGTTCTTTAATCCGAGATTCGAGACAAAACAAAATATCTATAATAAAGCGATTTTCCTAGAGGCAGTGTTGCCACCCAATTTTCTTTACTTCTTTTTATAAATCTAAGCTACTTGCTGGTGTCTGTGGGCCTCTTTAAAGGTCATATTGACAAAAAAGTGAATTGAATGATTTTGATGAACAATTGTGACAGTGACAACAAACGAATGTCTCATGTCACAACATTGTTTCAAAGGCAAATTGGTGATGTATCAAAAAACTCCGGTGACATCATAAATTTCCTGAAATCTTAGTTATTTTTTTATGAACCCTAATGATCATTTTTGCAATAATTCACGTGTGAGGCCGATATCAATGCTGATAAAACATGCATGAGCTACTTTTCTTCGCACAAATTATTTTTTTATTGCGATCTTTTTATGAATATCTCGACAACCCACGAAGTAGGTACGGAATTACTGAATTCGGAACAGGGGGGCAAGTTTGGTCAACCGGCGGAATCAAAACCATCCATGTTTACCCATATTATGGATATAATTATGATATGGTGTTCTATTTTATCTTAATATATTTTAGAACTCCATAAGATAATTCCATGATATGGGTAAACATGGATTGTTTTGATTCCGCCGGCTGACCAGACTTGGCCCCCAAGTAGAGTTGAAAAAAAATATTCATTGTTTCGACGGTTACTTTGTTGTATTCCATAATTCAATATTATTATAATATTAAATTGCTATAACCACTTGAATTGAGTTTAACACGACTAGTTTCGGGAGTTTCGAATATAATTCGCCTGTCGATGGGAGGTCAGTTTTCCCGAAACTAGTCGCGTTAAACTCAATTCAAGTGGTTATAGCAATTTAATATTATAGAGTTGAAAATTTTGCTCATAGGTGTATGAAACAAACTACTAAATCTTTTGTTTTTTTTATACATAACTATAAATCGAAACAATCTTGAGAAGGATTCAAATATTTCCTTATAATATAAGAGAAAGCAACATCAAAAAAAAAAATATATGGCGGGTTTTTGGAAATTTCTTTCTTATTGAATATACATACATTTAGGTTTGAAAAAGGTCTTCCACCTGGGAGTGGTTGCATTTACCAGTGCGCATCCCTTTTCTATAGGTGAAATTGCAAATTTTAATATCATTTGAATCTTTGTAGGTATGTCCTTTATGTACTTATACCATCCATCTAATTTCAATGAATCTTGGTGATTTTTTCAACACACATTCGGGAAGTTTTCTGATATTTTTATTTATTCGACATTTCACAAAAGAATTCATTAAAACTATATTGTGGTGGTGTGTTAAACGCATGTTCACATAAATATCTATATCAGACTATGACTACGTTCATATTCACTCGTAATATTAAAAGAATAGGGTAAGTTGAAAAATATGTTTTATTCAGTTTCATAAAACATCCAACTTTTTGAAACATACGAAACATTTATCATCAGTTTTTTTTAATGTCCGAGGAATTCAAGAAAAAACCCTGACCACGGGAAAATGAAAAATAATGATATATCGTGCGTTAAATTGCTTTCAAAGTGTTTTTCTGTGTAACCTTGCCCTACTATACATTATCTACATTTGTACAAGATGGTTGATAGAAATAAAAATGTATATTATACAATTATACATACTCGTATTATGAAACCTCATAAATGGTTCGTTTTCGCTGTTTAAAGATGATAAACAGTTAACCAATTATTAGAAAATAAATAAATGATTTTTTTTATAAATAATAACTTTGCACTTTCTTACCTTCATTTCTTACATTACCATATTCCAACAAGGATTACCCAATAGTAATTAAGATGTCCAATACTAATTAACTAGTTGCATTAGATCTATCGTTGTAAGGGGGGGACACCCACATACACGTACGCAAATACATTTTTTTTGTTTTATTACGGAGGTACCTATATGGATAGAATTTTCCTTTTTTTTTGCTAAGTTTATTATTGTTTTCTTTTCTGTGATCAATATGTGTTTTTTTATGTATGTTTGTAAAGGGCAATAGGTATATGCCGTAAAATATGAAATAAATCAATTATTCTGGGTGTAATTCACCTTGATCTTCAGTTGTCTTTTGAATCATGTTTCTTGTTCTTCTTCAATGGCGCTACAGCCAAATCGAGCCTTGGCCTCCTTCAACAAGCGCCTCCAACCTCTTCTATCCTCAGCCGCCGTTCTCCAGTTGGGGACCTGCAGGAACTGTTCTGCATCTCTCCGTATGTCGTCCTCCCATATCAATTTTGGTCTCCCCATATTCCGTTTACCTCCCAGGTGACCAAACATGATTTTTTTGGGTAGTCGCGAAGGATAAAGGAATTATAGTGTGATTTGAGAAGATTCTGGAAAACTATTAAGCTTGGTGCTTCTCTTATACCATTGGGTAATTGGTTCCACAGCCGGGCTGCGTGTACTGTGAACGAGTAAGTGTAGGAGGATGTGTAGTGTATTGGTATTGAGAGTGTTATTTGGTTTTGAGACCGTAAAATAAGGCCATGAGATGAAAGATGGGCAAAATTCTCCTTGATGTACTTAGGTGTGAGAAGGTTCTTAAGTGTCTGATAAAGTAAGGAAAGAACATGGGAATTTCTTCGTTCAACTTCAACTATTTCCTGCCACTTCAACTATTTCCTGCTTTCACACACGTGAACAAAATTTTTTGAATCCAAACACATATCGTATGCAGACATTTTGCAGTCTCTCAAGTTTGTCAAGTTGATCGTCAGTAGCGTCTAGTTAAGCTAGAGGTAACATCAGTTGTTGTGTAAGAGTAATTTTGATATTTTGAGGAAGGTAGTTTTTAAGGCGGTTTAGTCCATGGAAAGATCGCAAAAATCCGTTGGCTTACTCCATTTATGTGATCTCCCTTTATGTGATAGTTAGGCATTATTTATTTATTTATTTAAAAAAACGGATACAAAATGCACAATATTTACAGATTATACAATGATTACATATTTATGTATGACCCAACTTCAAAAAGAGAATTTCTCGTGATTTGAAGTGAGTCACATTTTACAAAAAATAAACATATCTTGTATCATTTTATGAGAAAAACTCGTTGGACGACCAAACTTTGTGGATGGTGGCAGAGCGGTTAGCACGCTGGGTTAGTAATCCAGTGGTCGCGAGTTCGAATCCTGCCACGACCGATGAAGTAAACCTGTTTTAGAATGTGATCTGACCACACCAAAATACATATGTAGGTACCAACCTTAAAAAAATAAAGTGTTTTACTTCATAAAAATACACGACATGAAATTGAAATTAAAAAAAAAACTCAACACATTTCATCGACAAACAGAGAGTAAATTTATATTTATTTTACCGTTTCATTTTGATTGTTCTCAGAATGACACGATGTAAACAAAATAATTTTTTTTCGAAAACATAAAAGCAAACGAAATACGATTTTTTAATAAAAACTGTTATTTACTCATGCGGTATGTTCAAATCCACACTGTTCATGGAAGCATTATTAGCTTTTTAAACGTTTGACAGATTAAATCATACAGAAGAAATGAAACATTGTCCGTAAAAAACTAATCAGTTATAAGTTTATGTACGTAGACCTATGTCATAGGTTGAATTCTGAAAACGCAATATTCTGAAGATTGAATAAAAATAAGGGAAAATTAAAACAACAAAAAACATCACTAGTGCATTATAAAATGGATGTAGTTTAATGTGATAGTTATAACACATTTTTGTTTTAAATAACTATTTTTCATTCATTCACGGCAGGTGTTCGAGTATGCATAACCTTATTAAAGGGAGCACAATACATGCCCTGATACCCACACACCAGTCTCGTTTCACCTCAAAAGGCACTACATCAGAATGGGTGGTGAACCTTATTGCTGAACTGTGTGAGATGTTATTTTTACCCGTTGTGTTTTCGATGGAAATTTTAATTCGCTTCGGATTTGAACACAATACCATTTTTAAGACTGTATAACTTATATTAATTGGACTGTACTGAGGATACATACTAAAATATTAATACTAAACTCTGAGTCAATTTCTAGATACGATCGAGCCTCGTTGAGAATTTAACGTATAAAAAATATAAAAAATCGTTCTTCTCCTCTGCCCATTCTCTGTACTAGCAACAATTGTGAAAAATGATTTATAATGTATGTATATAAAAATAACTATTAAACCATTTCACTTTTTAGTAGCGAAACCAAACGCCACACTGTTCAATCCTTACATACATTTTTGCCTCATTCACATCCATGTATCGCGCTAAACACGCTCTCCTGTTATTGTCTACATACATAATAACATCATCTTTCTAAATCCCATTTATATGATCGTTTTAAGTTTTCTCGATCAACTAATAACTATGACATCTCATTTATATAAAAAATACTAACCCAGTTTAAGAATTTTAAATTAAATTAAACGTACGTAAATTATAAAAAAATGTTTGTGGGTATACACGCATGTGTAATGCTTTATTTTATTAGGTTATGCGTTTTCGCAAACCTGTCGCTGGTTACTTACCCTACATGGTGGGGTATAACGAGGTTTTCTTTATTTATATTCAGATTATTTTCATTTTTTTCCGTTTACTTTATCGTTCATTAATGCATAAATAAGTAAATAATTAAAAAAACTAGTCAATACATAAATAAACAAGAAAATAAAACTACAAATAAAATATATATAATAAATAAATATTTTTTCCTTGGGTTATCACTATTGTATCCTGACCATTGATCCGTTAGTTCATTCTGTTAGAACGTTCGAAACTTCAGCCACATACTATATGTACAGAAGGTTGATATATTACGATGGAATGAAACTAAATCACGTGTTCCACGCCCCAACAGATCTCAAATGTAGGTACAATATTGTGTCCAGTGTCACTGCTGACCTGAGGTATGTTTAATATATTTCACAAACTACAGAGCAATTGGCAAAAGAGTTAATCAATAGTTAGTTAGAGCCTATACATATTCCATTACAACTGGGTAATTGAATACTTAAATTAAAGCAGACATACGTTAAACATATATGAAAACCTGTTTTTCACGGGAAGTTTGAAGATGTATCCTGTAGTATTTTATTTGCTTTGAGTAAATCTTCTTCTTCGTCTTCCTGGCCTCTTCCCAACTTATCGTCTATGAAGACTGATGGGGTCAGCTCTCCTCGTCCTCAGGCTGTACACTCTTCGGTTCTGGGCCGCCTCCGATGTCAAGTCTTATCTCACCAATTGGGAACTTTTTGGCGCCATCCATGTACTTTTGGTTTTCCCCTATTTGTTGGTCGGGGGATGTCTAGTCTACGGCCATAGCCTTGTTCACAATTTGATCCTCGGGTCTTCTTATTTGTTTTCAGTAAATACTGACGATTTTTATTTTTTTAATAATAACGTATTTTTTTCGTAATGTCACATTTTGGAGACAGGTATTTATCGTCTCAGTCTCAGATTAATTGAAAAAACTATTAAAAACTGTCTCCACCGGGAATCGAACCCAGAAACTTTTACTCAGGAGTCAGATATTTTACCAACTGAGCCACGGAGGTCGACATTTTCAGTCAAAATTGAATTTTATCCCCATGGTCCCCGTAAGTATAATTTATTCGTAAACAAATTATTATGCACACCTATTAATGTATATGCAATAAATTACATCAAGAACCTGGACATCCATATTTGACAAGCAGGAAACTTAACCCTGCGCAAAATTAACTTATCTTAAGCATAGCAAATTTTATATTTTTGCTCTATTTGTGATATATGCAGCCAAACGCTAAATAAATAAATGTCTATGCATATTTACTAATAAATTAAAGAATGCATTATGTACATAGGTGTTTTAAAGCCGATTATTTATATTGCCTTTTTAGGTGAGACGAGACTGGTGTGTGGGCATACACGCATATGTCGTGCATCCTTTTATTAGGTTATACATTCCCGCACACCTGCCGGTAGTTACCCCATATTGTGGTATAGGCTTAGTAATATGTATGTATGTATTTTCTTAATTATCCAAAAACAAAAATCTTAAGTTTATACTCCTTCTTACTATGGAAAAATTAAGGTTTCAAAATAAGTTTGACAGTTTTCGTTCTTACACAAGTGTAATCTTTATACAAGAGACGAATAAAGCTTTATTACATTTATTAGGCACCTTAAATTAAATTTAATTATGGCACAATTTGCATTCTATAATTCATACTTATGTAGGTTTTCATGTCATATCAAGACCCAAAAAATATAAAAGGATGTATTTATTATGTTATCGTACGTACATCTGTATGTAGGTACCTAGTGCTATACAAATGTATCGACAATCTTCTATCAAACACTAATGTCTTTAGAAACTGTTCCACTTATCGTCTTTCAAAACTCTCCACTGCTATCACTGTTCATCTTGTAGAACAACCAACCAATCTGTAAATCTCGAGGGAATCAAAGTTCTCTTGAGAAATTCTACAGATTTACCCTTCTCACAAAATTGTTTCTACCAGCGATTTCGGTCATACCTTATCCAGTCTAATCCAGCCATTATATTAATGCCATGGACCCATCAGATGATGTAACTTCGTAAAGAAAAAAAAAATCTCAATAAACAAGTGTCGAAAAATAACGACTTAATGTAATTCTGGTCATTAAAAATTGTATTATCATCTTGATATATGTTCGTATATATCGTTAGGAAATCACATTGACTATACATATGTATAAAATGAAGGAGATACAAGAAAATTTTGAAGTCGGTCTATCAGGCTATCCCAAAACATGGATTTAAGTACGTACCTACGCAATTGAGAGAATAATTTGTGAAGTCATATTTATCTGGGTCGGGAGCAGAGCGGTAGCTCAATGGATTTGTAATCCAGTAGTCGCGAATTCAAATCCTACCTCGACCGATTTCGTTCTTCTTTAAATAGGACATATATTCATTATTGATATTTTTATTTTATTTGCGTTAAATAATACAATAATGACATCAGGTATTAAGGCCTATTACATTTTTGATGTTTAGGAAAAAAAATATTACAAGTTTACAAACAATCTTAAACATAAAACTATGTATATAAAACTATATAAATAATCTAAAACATAAAACGTAGGTACACTTATACGTAAGTACAACCAGTACAACACCATCATGATTTCCTATACTAAGTGGGCGTTCATTTTTTTCTGTAACTGATGTGGAAATATGTCAAACTCTTGAAACCTTCTGTTGTATGTATCACACATTCTATGAATTGCCATGTTTTGTGCATAATTGGTACGATGAGTTAGAAGGTGAAATAAATTTGTATGTCTAGTTCTGCGAGTAGGAATATTAAATTAAATGATATTGAGTATTAAGGGGCAGTCGATATTGTTATTTATAATGTTGCACAGAAGCATCATGTCATTTATTGTGCGTCTATTCTCAAGACGGTCGATTTTATGATGGGCTCTCGCGCAGTTGTAGTTGGGGAACTCGAGGTATGCTTTGCGTTTTAAATATTTTGTGAACAATATTTGTATCCTCTCCATGCATTGTTTGTATATCGTATATCTTGGGGACCAGATTGGGGATGCATATTCGAGTATTGGTAGAACCATGGTATATTATACAGATTTTAGCGTATTTATATTTTTGAAGGATTTGTAGGTTCTGAATATGAATCCAAGAGTTCTATAAGCCTTGTCAATCATTTTATCAATATGGTTGTTGAATGTAAGTCTCCTAATAAAAGATCTTTGATTTTGTACAGCTTTGATATAAAAAAGAACAGCTATGTAAAGCTTTAATATAATAATTTAAAGCGTTGATATAAAAAAGCTTTGATTATGTACATAGATTTATGATTCCAGGTACTGAATATTGATAATTTCGGAAGAGTCATATTTTTTTGTAATATAAAGAATATTATTTCAAAATAAATATTAACATCATGAATAAAAAGTGAATTAAAAGTACTGATCTCTTCATAGAATTTCCTTTCAAACTAAACATATTAAAGTATATTTCATATCTGTTGAATCGATTTTCTTATTTTATTCCGAAAATTCAACAGCTCATTAAATACAAGAGAAACAGACTATGTAAATCTAAATTTCATAAGACAAAATCTTGCAAAAGAATTTTTAGACAATGAATATTTAATTTATGAATATTATTATAACATCATTTTTTTCTTCTTATATTTACTCCATATATTATATTGTTTCAATATGACTGAAACAAATTCTTTCAAAATGAAAATATACAGAAGGGTTTCAAATGCAATGGTCCTAATTGCTTTGCGTAGGTACGTTTTAAATTAAACTATACACATTACTTTTCGATCACCGACGTAGAACTATTAATTATATTTTCAAATGTTTGAATGTTAACTTTGTGGTTCATATTTAACAAATTAAATTTAAAGATATAACTTTGTATTAACCACGTTTTTTGGTTGAAACGATGCGACCGGTTTCGGAACTAACCGTTCCCTCATCAGGTTAACTTTCAACTGAAACAGAATGTGACGACGTGCTTACAAGAAATCTATGGGGGCGGAGGTAGAGGTAGGGTGGGGGTACTTAGGGTTGGGTCTTGTGCAGGGTGGGTCCGATTGGCTGATGGATTAGAAGTAAAAGGAAACATATTTAATAATGGACTGAAAGATAAGAAAGGAAATTTGAGACTAGAGTAAAAGAACATATTAGATGTATAAACAATGATAATTTTTCGGAATTCGCAGAACACTTAGTACTTAATGATCATCAATTTAATATGCAATCGGGAACAAAAATTTTACACGTCAACAAAGTAGGTCTCCGTCTTGATAATTTAGAGTCGCTAGAAATTAAAAAGTGTATTAATTCAAAACAGAACATAATAAACAATCAGTTAAATTTATCTTTCAGTCCATTATTAAATATGTTTCCTTTTACTTCTAATCCTTCAGCCAATCGGACCCACCCTGCACAAGACCCAACCCTAAGTACCCCCACACTACCTCTACCTCCGCCCCCATAGATTTCTTGTAAGCACGTCGTCACATTCTGTTTCAGTTGAAAGTTAGCCTGATGAGGGAACGGTTAGTTCCGAAACCGGTCGCATCGTTTCAACCAAAAAACGTGGTTAATACAAAGTTATATCTTTAAATTTAATCTATTAATTATAGTTTGAGTAATTGAGTAGTTACTTAATTTTCAATAGAATTTGAGTGTATCGTTGTGACTAGAAATTCTTATTTGATGTAGGTATTCGTAAATCAATAAATTAAATTAGTAGCAAAAGAAATACAACACACAAAATGAATATCAGTCAACGTTAGCTAGGTAAACTAATCTGAATTTTACATGATTTATTTATAGTGGAAACAACCCTTAAAGCATTAATTGAGAAATCGTGCAAACTCTGACATTAAATTATCCATTACATGGATTGGAAGACATATAAATATTAATGAAATATTCTAAAAGTTTTAATAATAATTAGACTTTTGTCTTGAAACGTAGAGATGTTGAAGAAAATTGTTTGTGCTCAAGTGAATATTATCAATTCAGATATGAATAGGAGGAAAGCATAGCCACTTTTTTACACTTGTAAATTTTTTTTCGATATTTTTTAGGCAGCAATTACGCATTACATTTTTCAAATCTATGAAACAAATAAATACTAAATTTTTGAAAAGAACATACCATTTGATTTTCTATGTTACTATCACAGATGTATTTAAACTAGTTGCATGTAACACATGAGATCCAATTGCCGATAGCGATATTATGTATAGTTGAAGAATAAGAATCAAACTATAAACCCATAAATCCAAATTATTGAAAATTTTAACACACGTTGGTATGTATGTGAAGATAGGACAGTATGGAGATCAGTCCTCTTTTCCTACCAGGAATATGAAAACAGCATGACAGTTCTGTATGTATGTTTGAAGATTAAGTATCAAACTATTAGGTCTTCTTACATATTATTGGGTATAGGCGACTGCCATACAAATTGTATGAAGCGATGTCGTCACTAAATTCAATTTTAACGAAAATTGTTAAAAAAGAATTTGAGATGTATTGCTACAATGTTAATATTTTTTTTATAGAAAATAAAAGTATCTAGTTGGGGTGTTTCAGCTTTTTTCGATATTTTTAAAAAAATTGGAAATCTAAACAGTTAAAATAATAAATTTATCATAAAAAAAATAAACCAAAAATTCATAAGTTGATAACTCCTGACTGAAACAGAAATTAACAATTTTGAGGATAAAAAAATTGTAGGCCTATCTATTAATATTTAGGCTTTGTGAATCCAGCGGATAAAAAGTTATAAGGGGGGGTCGGACAGACACACACACACACACACACACACACACACACACACACACACACACACACACACACACATACACACACACACCCTCACACACACACACACACACACACACACACAAACACACACACACACAAAACTCACATAAAATGTTCTACTCTGAATTCCGAATAAATCCATGTTTGGGAACATATATGCTGCGAAGCCTCTAAGTTGGTGTTTTTGGCATCCAAAAAGTCCACTACGCCATACAAAATGTTCCTTCGTACACGCATCTTGGCTTAATACTGTCGATTCATTCAGAGAATTGAATTCTCATGAATGAATCGACAGTTGGATTATGTTACAAATATTCGATAATGATCACAACTATCCAAATACATCCTAACACACTACTTCCACAGTTTTGAGTCAGAGATTTTGTCATAAAGTTTAAGTTTGAACAGTTACTTATTATAAGCAATTTCATTATTTTTAAGGGTTTTTTTGATAACTGAACTAGATATCACCTGAAAATTGTGATTATCTCAATCTATCTACTTAAATATATCAATTGTTTTAGTTTTTATAAACTTTTAGCCATGTTATGTAGATAAAAAAATAAAAAAAAATATACTCAATACCGTAAAAAAACGATAAACCGTTGATGATGACATCCTACAAACACAAAAAGCTAAAAATTTTGCAGATAAAAAATAGAAATAGCTGTTTACTGTCTCGGGGGACATCAAAAATCCTAAACATGAAAAGTTGATAGAACTTTTGGCTATTTCCCCGATCTCGGGAATTTCAGCAGATCTGTTAATAAAGAATATGGTGCGGACCCTCTGGGGTGATCCATTCTGTAAAGACTGATCATATAAAATTATTTCTTGATAATCAGCCTTGCTTCAGTAGAAATATATACTATGAAGAAAACTTTCAGTAGGTATTTTTATTTCCTGAGGCAATAAAAGTACAGTATACTGTAGATACGTGAATTGGTACTAAATCGGGCGGTAAAAAATGGGCTCTTTGAAAATGTACCTACCTACCTACCTCATGCGTCATTTAATTTTTAGTACCAATTCAATTGTACCCATTCGCTTAGCTTACCACATAGAAAATGAATTAGGCGTATAAACTGCTTTACACATTCTACCATGGTTTTATTTGTATATTAAAATACCTAACAGTACATTATAATAATATATTAAACTTATGTATATATTCAGCCAATATATCAATCTTTTGAAATTTATTGTAGTTAATATATTCATAAATTGAACTTGAATTAAACAAATACATATATATTTTTTTTTTAGTCTTGTATTCTATTCTATTATCATTCTTTTCGGATGCCCGTAAGAGCCGAGTAATCGAAAATACAAGAGCCAAATTACATCTCACATAATATGCAGTTTAGCAATGAAGTTCACCACCTATTCTGATTGTAGGTACTACGTTTTCTGGTGTGACTAGACTGGTACGTATACACGTGTGTTGAAGAAAAGCAAATTTTACATTTTTATAAATTAAAATAAATAATATACTATTTTAATTCATGTTTTTATAACAATTTTCTTCATATATTTTTTGTTTATCCGTAACTTGGTAATACATCATGTATCATGTATCAGATGTGATATAAAGTGCTTTATATTTTTATATGTAGAGATATGTAATATGAAACTATGTCTGGGGTTTTGTCGTTCAATTGGGAAGACTGGTCTAATCGATATTGGAAATTCTCCTCCACAGATTCCTGCAAAATGTCATTTCTGTAGACGACTGGTGATTCAATCACCCTTTTATTACATTAATTGACTTTGGCAAAAACGATACCATTTTCATGCCTTAATTCAATTTTATCCAATAATTTTAAATTAAACTTCCATGTTAAGTGGTATAAAATTATGACTTTGAAATAATCATTATAACTAATTTTGTGTTATATGCCTACCGCCGTTTCATAGTGATCTTCTTATTATTCGTCGTCAGCCCTCTTTCATCCAGTAATGGACATAGGCTTCCTCCTTCAATTTCGTTTATATTCAATTTCTATAGTAGTGTTTTGAATTCGATTCTCAGCAGGAGAGATGTTTATTTAAAATTATTTCTAAAGTAATTATTGCTTCTTAGTGCAGGAAACACTGGTTATTTTGAAAAGTTTGACAATTAACTCTTACTATTATAGAAAATTAGCAGCTTTATTTCTAATGTATTTTAATTAATTCATGAAAAAGACTATAAAGTATTTATTTTAGACAAAATTATGAATTGACAGTTCATCGCTCATTGGATTTTTTTCATTCAGTTAACACTGTTTGCAATTAATCTAAAATAATATCCATTACCTAATAAAAAAACGAGTGGGTTGTAGCCAACGCTAAACTCCTCACTAACAAGTCATTCTATAAAGTATTCAAATTTCGTATAGAAAATATTCGGCATTTTCATGAAATGAGTTTGTTAAATTATTTTTTATTCAAATATTTTATTATGAAAACTTGATTACTCTTCAATGCCATTTTATGAAAGCGATGTGCCTTTTTACTAATTTGAAATAAAATTATAAGTTTCCTGAGCTTGGAGTCACTTTGAAATATTTGATAGCAAAAAAAAATTAAAAGCACTATTCAGATATCCTTCGAAATCTAATGGGGTCTAAGCAAGTATTACATATACATTTTAGCAAAATTTGAAAAGAATCTAATTAGTACTTTAGTCTATAATCGATAAAGTAAAATAAACACGCCTCAAATAGCACACTGCACACAGCACACACACACACACACACACAGATACATTGTGATGAAACTTTCAGAATACAATCTCAGCATGATACTAGTTGATAATCTGCAATAAAAAATACCCTTAAAAATTGCGAAATCATCTCACCACTAATCCGCTTGGGTTAGTGGTGAGGAGTAAAAAACTCTGTTTTATTTTCTATTGACAAAAAGCACTTGATTTTTATAATTCAATATTCCATTAATAATTATTCCGTATTAGACATACGGAATAATTATTAATTTGGGAACGATTTTTAACTAAATTCCCGACCAATTAGAGTTCTGTAACGTTCAGAATTTATATGTGAACGATAAAAATTCATGCATGTACAGCTTATGCCCAGCTTAGTCATTTGATATTCTGATAAAATGAACAATTTTATATTTCTGAACTTGAATAATTGTGATTAATATATGTTGCATATTAATGCTTTATTAATCGTACAAGATCTATTTCAGTTATATTTTATATTACTACTTGTTCTTCGTTTCAACGTGAAGGTTAAATTAAAAAAGTTATCCACATTTAGGAACCTACTTTTTTGTATCTTGACCTATTGATCCGGTCACTCTAACAAAATGGCTACTCTACTACTTTCAACGTTGCCAACAATCACTGACCTCCCCTAGTCACCAGGCTCACGTCTGGTATCATTACCGAAGTACTGTAACACACTGTTCCTAAAATTCTGGAGGGATGAAAAAATCAACTAAAGTTTATTCTTTTGTTTTCTTATTTGATAATCACTTTTCGTGAAAGCTACCCATATAAACTGTTTATTTTTTAAATTAAAATTTAATTCACTAGTATGTATAACAAAACAACTCTTTAAATACTTTAAGAGGTCATATAACGCTAAATCTAGTGACTCAAAACATGACACATTTGAAGTTGTTCCGATATAATATATACAGTTGTATTGTTCCGACTGCAAAATGCAGTCGGTACATCTGCTCTAGGGCAGTTAATCCCGACTGCTCCAAACAGTCCGCGTATCTCGGGTTTAATTCTCATCAGTGACATGGAACTCCCCAATGTCCCACATTTCAGGTGTTAAACCACAATCAATGAAATTTATTGTGCTAGTCTGAAAGCAATGTACTTTATATAAGATAAACTTGCAAAAATTAAGTACCCAGTATAACCTTGACATTAATTCTAAAAACATTTAATTGGTGAGTGTGCCGATGATAGGTCCTAAACCCTGTAAGAATGTCTTTGTGATTTCATTAATTCCATCCACAATCTCTCTTCTTCCATCTCCATTGAGATGTTTCAAAAATACCTGTGTATGTTTCATTGTTTCTCTGGTTCCTCATAAATTTGCAGAAAATAATTTTCGTTGCAGTAAAACCGCGGTTATAGTTAGATCCTTTATTGACTCTACATACATATTCGAAAAATCCCTTAAATACATAATTTAAAAAATGCAGTCGAAAGTATAAAAAAAGATTATTTTCTTTTTGAGATTTGCAAGAAATTGCCAAACGGTAAAAATCAACTCTGTTTGAGAGTTTTTAAGAATGGTTGTGTTCACAATATAATATTTTTTCAAATCAAATACTTATAGTAATATAACATTTCTTGGTATATTATTTCCTTAAAACATCTCTGATAGAAGAGAGAACATCCCTTCAATCTGAATTGATTTAATAACATTGAATTTCGTAAATTGTTTTCAGTCTCGAAACGATTCAATTATTTGATTGAAAAGGATTGGTATTGGATGATTATTCTTATTTATTATTTCTCTTTGTTTGATAATAATCACAAGGCATCCATTATCATCATAAATACAAGTTTCAAGAACAAAAAGCGATTTTGTGTATTAAAATTTTAGTAAACGAGAAAAAGTCTCTTCAAAATGCTATTGAATAAAGCCAATGGAATTTTATACAAATTTACACTGGTACCTACTTTATTTTATATAATCATAGACGGTAGGTACCTTCTTAAGTATTTAAAATTAAGTACCTACCTACATTGAAAAATCGAACGGCTGCAACATCCTTATTGGGTGAAAAGCCTAAAGAGAAAAAAAAATTAAAAAGCGAAACAATTCAGTTCTCTAATAATATTCTAATATTCTGTGTATATTTTTTTATTTATTTTTTCACACCTTTATCACAAAAAAAAACAATAAACAGTATAATTTTTATGTTTACTATAGTATACATAATGTCAACTTACCTACGCTTTATTTACATTCATGGAAAATATTATCATGTTTCCACTTACCGAAATCTTCCACGAAGACCTTCAGTAAACAAATATATACGTCAAAATCGATATATATATATTTACTTTCATTACCGTGTAATATAATTATTAGCTTAAGAAAAACGTTGTTTTCTTATGAAATCACGATCTTCCTCTTTGATCTGCTTATCGTACCACACTTGCTATTCCCATTTATTCTACTGAATTTCTCAGATTTTATTTTGAAGTTTAATCAGCAAGTCTTATACGCCTTAATTGATAAGTGATTTTCCAATGTTTCAATCGATTAAAAGAAAGACAAAAGTTGTTATACCTAAATTATAATAACACTTGATTGACACTCTTTCTCTCTCCTTCCAAAACCTTTATCTTCTTTATATATATATATATATATATATATATATATATATATATATATATATATATATATATATATATATATATATATATATATATATATATATATATATATATATATATATATATATATATATATATATATATATATATATATATATATATATATATATATATATATATATATATATATATATATATATATATATATATATATATATATATATATATATATATATATATATATATATATATATATATATATATATATATATATATATATATATATATATATATATATGTTACTAGAAAGGTTTTCACGGGTATTTGAAAATATGAAATTATTATTATCTTTGGGGTTATCCCGCGTCAAAATCATTTTTGACGCGGGAAAATCATTCAAAATCTGATTTTGACGCGGGATAACCCCAAAGATAATAATAATTTCATATATATATATATATATATATATATATATATATATATATATATATATATATATATATATATATATATATATATATATATATATATATATATATATATATATATATATATATATATATATATATATATATATATATATATATATATATATATATATATATATATATATATATATATATATATATATATATATATATATATATATATATATATATATATATATATATATATATATATATATATATATATATATATATATATATATATATATATATATATATATATATATATATATATATATATATATATATATATATATATATATATATATATATATATATATATATATATATATATATATATATATATATATATATATATATATATATATATATATATATATATATTATATGATCAAGTTGCCGTTTTTATATTTTATAATGTTATGGGTTTGTCTTTCTGTTTTGTTTTGAGTTTGTTATAAATTTGATGTACCTACTAGGTACTATACTATTTATGGCGTCACGTTACTTTGGTTGGTTGGTATAAACCCGTCATTGAACATATTATTTTACATGATATAAATAAATAATAAATAAATATAACATTATTCCCTACAATTTTCTTCTTACCAAATAACTTATACGTGCATTATGTAATAACTAAAATGTTTTTGTAGATTTCAAACGTGGTTAGTATATTATATTATGATATGTTCCAGCGTCTTTTCGAATTTCCTTCGGAAACTAAAATCGGCTATGAAATACTCATTTTAACTTGGAACAACTGGGTTCGGCAAAAGCCTTACCCCCTCCCCCCCCAGATCCTAACATTCAAATGTCCCCATTCCCGTTTTTCTATCAAGATACCTACCGAGGTGGTGCATAGGAGAGGGGTCTCATATGTGTCTGTCAAGTTGAAAAATTGCAAAGCTGGATGAAGGGGGATGAACAAGGATGCCAGAAGAAAACAATTCTAGAAACTGTATTCTCACATAAAATGAGCAGCAATGTTTCAACGACATAATATTTGTAGTTCTGGTATATCTACAAAAGTATTATAATGCTATATTATTTTCTTTCTCTATTGTGTTTAGGGAATTTTCAATATTAATAGACCTGTTTAATGAACTACTTTTTATTTCATATTATGTTACATTCATATGTCTTCTGTCATTACCGTCTCATCTCATTGGACCATTTTTCTGCGTTGAATTTTCTGGAATAAAATACCTGTGAACTTTCTTTTCTTACTGTTGTATAAAAAACGTGGAGACCAGCTGGGTCCTGAGGAAAACAGACAAAAAGACGCTTCTGGTCATTGAAACTAAGGTGTTGAGTAAAATCTTCGGGCCTGTCTGTGAAAATAGAACATGGACGATAAGATACAACGATGAGCTAGAACTATGTACAGCGAGGCCAACATAGTACATAAAAACTTATCACCTTACATATATGGTTGAGACTTCTTCAGCGCATGGAAGAAAACCGAGTCCGAAGAAGATTCTCAACACACGACCAGATGGGATGCGAAACGTGGGAAGACTCAAATTAAGGTGGATGGGTGGTGTAGAAAGGGTCTTAAAAACGATAGGTGTGACTAATTTGAAGGTGCGATCGATGGACCGGGTGGAATGGCGGAAAGTTCTTGAGGAGACGAAGCCTCATGATGGGCTGCAGCGCCATGTGATGATGATGATGATGAACACTTTCTGATCTTAGTCCGCTACATATCCTGCCGTTACCAACCTATCAATATCCTTATTCGATCTACCACACATATTCAAGAATAATACAAATAATATCTGAGTGACATTTTTGGATCCATTTGTATCCGCAAGATTGTAAAACAAATCAAAATTGTCAATAAAATTATTGATTTTATAATTCCAAAAAATAATCGCTGTATAAAATGTTGGGACGAAAATGAGTCGAGATCTACCTTGTTTTTGAACGAACGTCTCATCAAATCACAAAACAGATATCAGCTATCAAATTGGTCAATCCAAAGAATAAACCTTTAAACAAATATAAATATAACCGCTCATGCAAGCCATTCAGAAACATTAATACACTCTACACTTTATACACTGCTTATAGGTATTCGCCCTCACCTTGAATTTTGCACGCAAATTTGGTCCCCTTTATATACAATACACGTCAATAGAATAGAAAGAGTTCAACGTAAATTCGTCAACTATTTTTTTTTTAAATATCACACATATTTTAATGATCAGGAATCATTAAAATATCACAAACTCGATACTCTCGAATGTAGAAGAGTCTTACACGACCAGTCGCTACTGCATAGAATTCTGAACGGTGCTATCGACTTGCCTGAGCTTGTTAACCTTATAGGGATCCATGTTCCAGGTAGAACAGTTCGCCGACCTGAACTTTTGCATGTACCAGTGTGCAGAACTAATGTCAGGAAGAATGCCACTATTCCACGCATATGTATGTGATTCTCACAACGTCACAACACGTTGTTCTCAGCTGGGGTGAACATCTTCAGTGCAAAATATGAAAAGTTTCGTGAAGAAATACTGAAGGTGGTGCGCTCTTAATTCCCCCCACCCCCCTCCCATCCCTCCTTATCTCTTATCAGTCCCATACCTAATTTTAATTTTCTTAATTATTATTTTTTTCTCTTTGTTTGTTGATTTCTTTGTATGAATTGTCTTTTGTTATTGTTGTTAACTTATTATTGATGGAATGCTTTTATTGGCTCTGACTCTCTCTCCGATGGCGCTACAGCCCATATCGAGCCTTGGCCTCCTTCAACAAGCGCCTTCAACTCATTCTGTCCTCAGCTGCCGTCCTCCAACCAGTCACCTGAAGGAGCTGCTCTGCATCATTCCTGACCTCATCCTCCCACCTCAGCCTGGGTCTTCCCACTCGTCTTCTTCCACCTGGGTTTCAATTCAGTATCCTTTAGGGGACGCGTGATTCTGGCATTCTTTGTACGTGTCCAGCCCATCTCAACCTAAGCAGTTTTAAATGTGTTGAGATATTGGCTCTGACTTTGTCATGTAAATTGTATAATCAAAACTGTAAATGAGCTATTTGCTTCCCTAATATAAAATAAATAAATTAATAAAAAAGACCAAATTATTAATAAAAGATAGCCATGACCATGATTAGCATATTTTGATAATGAATTATCACTAGTCATTCATTAATTTTATCATTGCAAAAAGTTTAATGATGATTTAAATTGTCAATACCTACTTGCGGTATGATGGTTTGACGATTATGATGATTACTCATAATATTTTACAGCAAGGTACTCCGAGGGGAACCAACTTCACGTTGCCTTTATTCATTGATCCATTACGGTACAAAAATTTAATATGTATCATAGAGCCTCGTTACCTGCTATTTCACGTAACGAAGAAAAAAATCTTCACGTGGAACGACTTCCAAAGTCAATAATCGACGAAAAACTTTCCAAGACCAATTTTTTCTTTGCCATAATTTGAAAACTTTGAATACTAACACGACTTCGTAATTTTTTTCAATGCTCGTATAATAGGATCTTGTGATTAGCATAAATATTATTTATGTTGGTGAATTCAAACGATAGAATAAGCTGATTTTTTTCTTCGCGTACTCTATTTATAATGTTCCGAATAAAAAATATTATTACTTCAAATAACCTTCTAGTGACAAATATCTTGAAAGTGTTTATGACAATTTTTTTTAATATCTCAATAAAGACGAAGTTGGAATATTAAAGGAGAACCGAGTCCTATAGGGCTTACGACCTGCCATCGGCTGATAGGGAACTCAATAAAAATGCATAATTGATGAACGTTGCACAAGCGCATAAAGAAGGTACAACCCGGATACCAGAACCCGTCTCCGTGCGGGATAATTTCTAGAATGATTAATTAATTGATTGAAGTATGTATCATCTTTAATCCTTTTTCACGGGTAAAATGCTTTTGAAATTTATACATATACATAACAACTTGAAATGCCATCAATTAACATAAATAAGTTAATGCAGGGTCACTGTTTGTATTAGTTATGAAGGCTTTCAAAATTTCTGTCGGATCTCTCAAAGAGCATCAAGTGATTAAATATTTCCTAAACTTCAAATATTATTATGTCCGACATTCAGGATCACGGCTTTCAAAAATTTGTCAAATCAAATATTTCTAAGCCGAATTATCTCACTCACACCATTCTTTGGCGTTTTTTTTATTCTCTTCGTCAGCTGTTCATGATCCATTCTTTCTGTGTAACCAAACACTAAAAGTTTCTTTGATTGCTACGTAGGTAGCCTCATCGACCCTTAAAGAACTTTATACTCATAATGCTCAACCAAGCCGAGAATACAAAATGAGGGATTTTCACTTTATAATATGGCAGGACAGACACATTCGTTGGATTGCTTACTGTTGGGAATTGAATACGACGTGTAGGTATATCTTAGAAACGCATAAATCCAGAGATTAAGGACGTGGTTAGACTTCTGCTGCTTTTACAAATAAAAATTCACACACCATCTTAAATGCTACGATTTATAGTAATATTATTCTCCCAACTATACATAAAGTTTCATACAGTTAAATTGATAAATTTATCTAATTAGTTTTATAGAGGTGATAAATTTCTATGCAATGATTCCCATACGTTTGTTGATGTAATGATTGTTAGTTCAGAAAGTTGAGATTGTGTACATATTTAGTGTGGAACTGGAACAATCATCTGGGGGGCAAGTCTAGTTCGACCGGCGAAATCAAAACCCCAGTGATTACCCATATCATGGATATAATTATTATATGGAGTTCTACAATATCTTCAGATGTCATAGAACTCCATATGATAATTATATCCATGATATGGGTAATCACTGGGGTTTTGATTTCGCCGGTCGAACCAGACTTGCCCCCCTGGTTCATAATTGTATACCTATGATTGTCAATAAAAATTGTAAACCGCCCTAGAACATGATTTCCTAGTTGGGCAGCAGTAATCTACTTATTGTTGTCATTATAATTATGGTGTGATAAAAAGGTAAATAAATAATAATTATAATTCATTAAATATATATTAAAATTATGACAATTATGAACAATGTCTTTGATAAACTCAAAACAAACATTTCGATGGTTCATCCGAACATATATTTTCAAACGAAGATTATAACGATAATCCGTACTGTAGGTATGGGTAGGTAGATATTACAAGGATATTAGCGAACACGTGCCATTAAGATAAATTTGTGATACAGCTGATCAATGAAAGCATTTACATACAGTTGAAAAAAATAAACGAAAAACAATTTTAAACGTAAAAAAATATGAAATTAAAAGTTACCTATGTTCAATATACCTAGAGTTTAATTGGACATCAACGTTTCTGCTACTTTATATAATTTTCAAATGAATTTAGGTAATCTTTTTGACATAATATTTTACATACATACCATCACGCCATGTCCCTAGCGGGGTAGGCAGAGAGAACCGAACGCCACATTTTTCTATCCTGGCATGCATCCCTCGCTTCGTCCACATTCATTCATCGTCTCATACATGCTCGTCTATTGCTCATACTTCTAACATTTCCGTCTTTCAAAATTTCGTTCACATGGTCGTGCCATCCCTTTCTTGGGCGTCCCCGACCTCTCATTCCATTCCTTTCCGCTCTGTATATTTTCTTCGTCAGGCGCTCCTCATTCATTCTCCCCATGTGACCAAACCATCTCAATGTGTTCACTTTCATTCTAGTAATGACATCTTTCTTCATCTTACATTCTTTCCTTATGTCCTCATTTCTTACCCGGTCATACATCGTTCTATTACAAATCCTTCTTAACGATCTCATTTCAACTGCATTTATTCTACTTTCATGCGTCTTCTGCCATGTCCAGGTTTCACTTGCATACGTCAAGGTTGGCACTACGACGGCGTTATGAATGGCAACTTTGGCATCCTTTGATATGTTGCGATCATTCATAATTGGTCTTAGTGCTCCATTCACTCTGTTTCCTGCCATAACTCTTCTTTCGATCTCTTTATCGACATAATATTGTAATTTTGTTAATCTAATAATGCAATAAATTTTCTCAATTACCTGTTCGTTTTTTTGCAAATGATTTATAACGCATTATTGATTATTTTCCTAGATAGAATAATACAGGAGAAGGTAACAGCATGTCTGAACCTATACAAAGCTCGAGATGATTTTGCAAACAGGCATTTCTTTGCTGTTCCCATACAGATGTATGGCAACAGCAAAGAAATGCCTTTTCCAAAAGATGTATTGCCATCTTGTAGATCTATCGGGGATCGCTCATGATTCTTCATGTTTTATAAAATCTCTAATATTCCTACCTACTCACCACAGCGGATCTGAATCTGTTGGTGACTAACGCACTTTGTTAATAAATTAAAATATACCTTCTTTTTGTATGCACATAAAAAAATATTTTTGAATCTTTTTAATTATGTATCCCACACACAGACTTCGATTTAGTAGAATTCTTACATATTTCAATTTTTATCACACAATAATATGTTGTTTTGTAACTATCATTAAGTATTTAAAAAAAAATCTTCGTAATATCAGCCCTCATTCGTCCAGTAGAGACCTGGCCTTGAGACCTCTACAGCTCTCTGGGCAGACTGCATACAACCACCTCCAGTCACTATACTTATGTCATTCGATAAATTATCCAACTGTCGATTTGTTCAAGAAAACTTTCCAAGATACGCGAGATTGTATGTAGGGTCTATATTTTTCACGGTTTTTTCAACTTTGAAGTCAAAAACACCAACTTAGAGAAATCGCAGCATATATGTTCTATATATATATATATGGATTTACTCAGAATTTGGAGTAGAACATTTAGTGTGTGTGTGTGTGTGTGCGCGTGTGTGTGTGTATGTGTGTGTGAGGGTGTGTGTGTATGTGTGTGTGTGTGTGTGTGTGTGTGTGTGTGTGTGTATGTGTGTGTGTGTGTGTCCGTCCCCCCTTATAACTTTTGATCCGCTCAATTTATAGGGCCTAAAATTTCAGAATATATGAATTAATAAGCCTACAAAACTTTTATACTCAGAATTTTGAATTTTTGCTTCAGTCAGGGGTTAAATGCAACAAGTACATCAAGAAGTGCGAATTCTCTAAAATTTAACACAACCGACTAAAGTGGCATAATTACTTAATTTGTGCTTTAAGTGTTAACGGGATTATACCTAAAGCAGAAATACTCGAACCTTTGAATATTCTTATCTTCAATCACCCTATCAGTCTCCTTCTCAATTTTCTCCGAATCCTGTCCCTTTAATATGCAATACATACCTTCTGTTCCACTGAAACATAAAATGTCAATATAAAATTCCTTTTCTTAGAGACGAGAGAGCTTTTCATTGTTACATGATTGTTAGTGATGACATTTCGAGGAAATAATATATTAATATTGTATGTCATTTATTACACGCATAAACATAACTCTCTGGACCGAGTATTTCTATCTGAGATGTGATCAAATATCTACCATTTGTGAATAATAAAGACGCGACGCAAACAAAAAAAAATAATCGCACGTTAGGACTGAATATGTAAGGGAACAAATGATTATAATTAAGATGATTGATGTATCCATTTGTCATAACATATTGTGTTAGTTAATACAATAAAGACTGTAATTTGCTGTGATAAATTGTCACTTTCATATATCATTTGTGGATTATATGGCTTTGATAAATCCTAAGAATTATTTTGTTGATGTTTATTATATCGCTGTAAATTTATAAGTAATGATACATAAAGAACATTAATTTTATCCAAATTTCTCTTCAACAAATTTAAATGTTTCAAAGAAAATATGTTCGATTGACATATTTTTTTAAACAGTAAAATTTATTTCACTTATTATAACTAAATATGTTCAAAATATACCTGCCATAAAAATAAAAAAAAACTTATTCTAAATGTTATAAGCATCTAGTTGACACATGACACCAAAGACCTTATGTATAGACAGATTGATAGGTGACTTTAGTATGAAACTTTTCGTACGTACCTGCGGGGGGATGTACGAGGGTTGCGGGATGGGTATTCGGGTATAGTCGGCCGCGTCCGGTATACATCGTAGAAACAGGCCACTCCTTTCAATTCTAATCAGGTGAAACGGTAATGTATCGAGTCAATTTTTGAATACGTACATACCAAAATCAATTTTTACTTTAGTATATAAGGTCTTTGCATGACACATAATGGCCGATCGCCAGTTTATATTGTATCTCGGGCAAATAACAGGTATCAAATCAAATGTCAATTTGACATACCTTATTTAAAGTTGTCAATAGCATAACTACTAGTGAAAATCACGGAAAAAAATGGTTAGTAAAATTAAATGAGTGGGTTGTGGCTCCTCACTACACAAAGTATTCAAATTTTGTATGGAAAATATTCAGCATCTTCATGAAATGAATTTGTTAAATTTTTATTATGTAAAACTTGATAATTCTTCAATGCCATTTTATGAAAGTGATGTTCCTTTTAAGCAATTTGAAAATAAAAAATATCAAAATTTAAGATTCCTTAGCTTGGGGTCACTTTGAAATATTTGACAGTTAAAAAAATTGAGAAGCACTGATCCGATATCCGTCAAAATCTAATAGGGTCTAAGCGAGTATTAGAATATACTAAATTGAAAATTTGAAAATAATCGAATGAGTACCTTATTAAGTCTATAATCGATAAATCAGAATAAATACGCCGGATATAGTAGGTATATAGCGCATAGTACACAGCACACATAATATATACAATTTCAGAATACAATCTCAGCATGATACTATGTAGTTGATAATCTGCTATAAAAACTTTACTTTAAAAGTTGCGAATTTGTAACTTCCTACTATATGCCCTAGGGGTAGTGAGGAGGAAAAACGAAGTAAGGACAGATTCCCCAGAAGTCAGGAGTGAATGCCTATACAAACATTTACTTGAATATTAAAAATACATAATCCTTTAGTTATTTTTGTACATTATATAGTCTTTTGAATGAGTTAGGATGGATTTGTTTGAAATTGTAAGTATTTGAAGTACTTAATAAAATTTGAGGTAAATTATTTTATTCGATAAAAATATATAAATGTTTTACCCCTTGCTAATTTTCTCAAATGGCATTATTTTGCTTCCCAATTTTATTTCTACCCACGACTTAAGCTTAAATTTATAAGTTTTTATTTCATGTAAACACTTACTTGATAATTGTGTTTATGAGAAAACTAGGGCATTCGAGAAGAATAGGTTTTTATAAAGAAATTGTGTCTATGGCATCGTCGGTGATGTCAAAACTTTAGATTACTTTTAAAAAGTTAGTTAACTTCGCATTTTGTGAAGAAAAAAAAACTCATGTTTTTTCAGCAAACTATAAGGAAACTTTGAGGTTTAACGTAATGTTTTTATAAAATTTACCATTATTGCAGTTTTTATGTCTCCATCCACAAAATAACTTTTTGTTAACGCTTTGATAACAAAAACATCTGGGTTGCGAATATGGGATGAGATATGTTCTTCAAACTAAAGTATGACTTATTTCATGATAATATGGAGATGACTCAAAATTAGGCATCAAAGAAAAACGTAAGAACCTATATACATACGTGAGTGATGAATTTTCAAACATTTAAATTTCTTATTTCTACTTTTTTATTGTTATGACAGAATTTAAAGAAAATTTAAAACGATTTTTAACTCTGAATATTTTAATCAAATAAGTGTATTCCTTTTTTACTTGGTTTTATTTATATAACAGAATCAATCGGATTTTGTTTACCTATACCTCAGAGGTAAATATCATTATAAGATAAGGATTTTCATACAACGTTGCAAAAATAAAAAAAAATAAAAATATCAACACACTTCGTCATTGCTTACGACAAATATTGATGTAAATAAAAAAATATATATAAAACACACTATTAAAGATACCATTATCGTAAGATTTATATGATATGTTATATTTTTTTTTATTTTCCATAGAAAATATTTATGTAGGTATATTTTTTTATGAATTTGATAATCTTGTTACTGTAAAAAAACAAAAATACAACAGTGAGTATCTACTGCGTTTATTATTAGGTAACCTTCTTATGACTACGAATTAATGTTATTGTTAACCAAATATATTAATCGATAAACATTTTATGGTTTTTGAACATCGTTTGACCTTTTTTCGTATTTCCCCAAAATAATAAAACTACGGTGTAGTAAAAAAACAAATCTCTTTTTCTGACAGCCTTTTATAGCAAAACAGTAATTAAATATGCCTTAAATTAAAAGACATTAAATAATATTATTTTCTAAAGGCGTCTATGCGAAATAATAAAAATTATCACAGAATTTCAGCATCTTTAAGTGAGCTAAAACGTGTCGGTTTGAAAATTCAACGGCCTCATAAATATTTCATAAACTTTTTGCCAAGCTTTCTTTCAAAACTTCTCTATTCGCAATATAAAATGTTTAAGCTCCCTCGAAGGTGAAGGTAATTTTAATTTCCGTTTTTTAGTTCCATGCTACTTTGATGAATGATATGTAGGTATGTACGTTGTACGTATGTGACGAATATTTCATAAAACATTATTGGAGAATTAAATTATTTAACCCTCCTTTTTTAGACAAAATCAAACAGATTTTGGCCAAGCAGTTATTTGACAAAAATAATTTACATAAGATAATGACGTAGGTAAATAAATATTGAAAAATTATAATTCTGTGTTTATATGACAAATTTTAATATCTTAATAGAGTAGAAACGGGAATACATATTTTTATAGGAGAACCGGGAAGTCAGGCACCTACAGGGCTTACAACCTGTCATCGGCTGGTTTACGTGATCACTTCGACCGCTTTCGCAAGGTTCACAAATTATGCCTTTTTATTGACAATTCGTAACAATCAAATACGATGACCCGTCGGAAGGCCTCTATTTTTTTACATTAATTTCTCAACGGGTATCATCTAGAGAGTGCACACTGTGAGTTTCTTTGTGATGTGTTTGCATGTATGGCGTACGGATGATTTGCATGTATGAACTTATATAAACTATAAGTTCGATCGACTTTATATTAACATTATGTGTAATATGTGTAAAGTGTATAGACTTAGAGCTGATTAGTTTTCCATAAATATTCGTTAATTTCTTCTCTATGATTTCATCTGTCCAAATTTTCAAAATGCTCTCACGGTCTGGAAAATTTAGGTATTTTTATACTGTTTGAAATTTTGATACAACAAAAATACATCATCATCATCAACAATGGCGCTACAGCCCGATGTGGGCCTTGGCCTCCTCAAGAAACTGCCTCCATTCTGCCCTGTCGGCAGCAAGTCTCCTCCAATTTGTCTGTCCGATCGTTCTTATATCTCCCTCGATGTCGTCCAGCCATCTCATCCTAGGTCTCCCTCTGCTTCTTCTTCCTTCAGGACAGGTGTCCAATACTTTCTTTGGGACCCGGCTAACCTCCATACTACAAACGTGTCCAAACCAACGTAAACGTTGAATTTTGATGTGTTGGACAACGTTTGGTTCGATTTTATTTTTTCGTTCAACACTCTTCAAAAATGCATTCAAGGATTGTCAAAATTTAAAGAAAAAAATATAGACAAGTGTATTTTTAATTCTCTACTTCTATCTTCCTCAAGGGGTAGGCAGTGAGAACCTAACACCGCATTCTTCTATCTTGACACTTATACATCGCCTCATCAACATTGATACACTGTCTCATACGTGCTCATCTTGCTAGTAATGCAATTTTACTTAAAATTTATCTACAGCTACATATCATGTAGAAAGTGCATACTATGAGTTTTGTGACAATTTTTTTGTGTATTTGGTGTATTATGAAAACTTTTGTCCTCTGGGAATCTTATATTTGTTTAAGAATCTAATATAAATGTTCTTCGTAAAATTGCATTTAGATATTGTCAACATTTCAAGAAAAAAATGAACGCTTACTATGGTGTGGAGAGTTTAGTGTTGGCCACAACCCACTCGTTTTATAATATTCCTTAACCATTGTCGTTAATCTGAGAAATGTTATGATAGATTAAATTCTTTGAAGTCTATCGATAAATAAGTTTTTTATAATTATTTTTGTTGAATTTATCAAACTATAATACGTTGATTAATTTAATGTACCTACCACTACACTTTTTATGGCCATACGAAATAAAGTGCCTTATGGCAATATAGGTACCCGCTATTGTACACATAATTGTACCTACATGAAGTCTATTTAGATGGGTTGTAGCAGAGCGGTTAGCGCGCTGGGTCGTGATCAATGGTCGATCCAATGGTCGCGATTTCGAATTCTGCCACGGCCGATTTCGTTCACTTATAGCACAAGCATAATACTTAATTGAGGAAACGTGTGAGGATGTAAATGTACTTGTTACAATAATATATAAACGTATGAGGATGTATATGTACTTATTACAATAATATATAAACGTATGAGGATGTATATGTACTTGTTACAATAATATATAAACGTATGAGGATGTATATGTACCTGTTACAATAATATATAAACGTATGAGGATGTATATGTACTTATTACAATAATATATAAACGTATGAGGATGTATATGTACTTGTTACAGTAATATATAAACGTTTGAGGATGTATATGTACCTGTTACAATAATATATAAACGTATGAGGATGTATATGTACTTGTTACAATAATATATAAACGTATGAGGATATATATGTACTTGTTAATAATAAATAAATAAAATAAAAATGAATCAAACATAGTCTAATGGAAAAAATATTTACGATATATTTTACTCGAGAAAATAAACATTTATGATTAAAATTCGATTTATTTTGGTGATATGGAGTAAGTACCTATACAGTTATTCTTTTTTCTTATTTTCATGATGTAAAATAAGGTATATAAGAGACTTGTTTCATTAAATTTAAGATTATTTTTTTAATTCCTTCATAAAAGTATAGGTACTGTTATTTTTCATTTTTTGTGTCATTTTTTTACAATCAGCTTTTCGTCTCAAATAGTTGTAAAAAAATGTTACTATTTCATTGAAAAATAACATTATCTGTTTCCACTCTTTTTAAAAATGGTCAACCCACAAAATCATCATAACAAAATACAAATAATAAACAACAAAATCTGTAAGCATGATCGCAATAAAATATTGATATTTAACAAGTGACTTGGCCATTATACATACAATTTCCTCACAGTAGTATGAAAGAATATCCATTCTCACTATTGTGACTTCAAACGATGAACATCAATTTCTTCCTTAAAATGTTGATAATATTGATAACTTACCAAACTATATGAAATAATTAGCTTTGCATAAAAAAAAATTATTAAGATCGATGAAAACCGCATCAAAGAAGTTTTATATTTTTATTATCAAAGAAATTTGAACATCTACCTTGAACGATTTCTTGCTAAGATATGTATTCGTTTCTAGCTCGGTCCGTCGTTCAGAAAACATGTTGTGTTGTGATATTTGAAAGGCTAACCACTGAATCCGTAATAAAAAGACAACAAGAATAGACAGTAAAAGTAAATGGAGAGAAGAAAAGATAGAGGAGGGCAAGCGTACATAAGATTTAAGTTTACTGCCTCGAATATAAACAATGGCTGCTGCAAGTAAAAATTTTATATTCATTTTGGCTGTTCTCTTTCTTGTTATGAATTTTTCGCCGTTACTTAATGTTATTCCATTTTTCTTTTATATTTTGTGACATTTTAATTTCACACTTAGAGAGCTTCAAGTTTGGTACAGAAAATCTCCCTTCTGTTTCGTAACTTTAACAATAATGTCACCACCTTTACACTATTATACATAATTTATTATGTATATTAATATAATAAATGCACAAACTTTACAAAGGTGTGGAAAACTCAAGATCCCCAAAAATCTGCTGCGAAAATTTATGCAAATTGTTTATTTTCTCTGAATAACAAAAAAAATACATATTTATGAGAGATCCTGCCATATAAATAACTGCTATTTGCCAACAAACAAAAATATTAATCAAACGTTATTTTGCATTCGAGGGTGAACAAAAATTGACTCCTTTTATTATGGGCATAAAATCAACTTTCCAATATGTACACATTTTAAAATATTGCGTCAGAAAATAAAACAACGCCCCTGGCAATGTGTTAAAGCAAATCAAATTTATGAATATCCAATGACACTTTTCAAACGCAATCCTGAAATAAAATGAAAACGGCCTTTGAAACATGAACCAATTTTTCACTTAAATACAATACCCTATAATTTTCACTACAAAAAAATTATCATGAAATATCGAGAAAACGATTTATCGGCGTTCGTTTCAGACATGGGTTGGCTTTTAAATTGTGTCCCGAAATATTTTATAAGTTTTCAAAAGATTTCGAGACAGCCAACATTAGCCAACTGTTGAGACACGACTTATCCAATCCGGGAAACAAGAAATACACATTGTCAACGTTACTGAACAATTCGAACGGGAAAATAAATCCTTGAATACAAGAAATATGAAAACTATCAGCTTTTTAGGAAAGGGGGTTCAAGCAAGGAGGCTTATAAATAAAGGAATAAAAAATATAAGAGCACTTATCTGTAGACCCAGAACCGCACCTAAATTCTAGGAAGGATTCTTAAAATAAATGGAAAAACACAACTTATTTTCAGACAAAACCCGTTTTACTTACCTGATTCAATACTGTATAAATAAAAACGACATATTCTTTATAGTATTATATTATCAAACCTTAAACTAATGGGTTTGAGCATGATCGATATATTTTGTGTTGACATTAAAATAAAATATTTATCACGTAAGTTCCTAAACAAATATAACTTATAAAAAACCAGTTTATTTCAAAATACATGATAATGGTACTCATATGTCGTTATATTATTCAAGGTTGGGTTGTTTCAACAAAAGTAACGGTAATGGTATAGTTAAAATTATTTGATAAAATGAAATTGTTCAAAAATGCCTTGTTTGACGGCATTGGATCTCAATGGAACCATCAAAACTTTTGAATAATTTCATGAAATCAAAGTATTTTAACTATACTTTTACTTTAATCTTTGTTCCAGAAACACAGCCGAATTTATTCTCGTATTCCTATAAAGGAATAATTTTTACAAATCTCGTAGATATAGGTAACTTATAAGTTGTGGAGTAACAGAATGAAGAAGATTTAGGTTCTTCTGCTTTTGATACAATCAATATTATCGTTGAAGATTTTCATCAATCAACAACATTTTACAAAAATTTGACGCATTAAAAAACTTATGTAAGCATGACTTTGGTGAAAATAAAATAAAGGTAAATGGTAATTTATAGATGAAATGTAAAAATATATACGACCCACAAAACGACATGTATTTATAAATATTTCAAAAATCACTAAAACTTTGCAATTTTCATCACATTATAATAAAAGTTTCATTGCCTTTTTTTGAATGTGTTGCCGGAAAGAAGGAGTATCTCTCATGTTTTATGCATGTCCTTTGCACGCCTCTGTCAACGTTTCACCTCTTTGGCCTCCAAATTCTCAACCGCTGACTATAAAATCCTGGGATACCTTCCTTTGCCGAGCAAATCTGGAATCGTGTTTGCCTTTGAGAGAATATTTCGCAGATTTTATATGAATATATTAGAGTTTGATGAGGTTTTGCTTTAGGATGTTTAAAAAAATCTATTTAAGGAAAACCGAATTAATCGATTAAGTACTTCATTCCATTTAATGGGTTCAAAATACTATAGCCGATATTTATCAACCCAAATTTCTTCCGCCATTCTTACTATTTGCGGTTTTTAAATTAAAGCATTTTTTTCTAACAATTATTTTTTACAACTAGTTGTGAATTTACTGGTTTATTTGTTTCCCTTTTTTTAAATCCGAATATTTTGACCCTAATTTTATTTTTTATTTATTGTCATTTTTCATATTTCCATAGTTTTATACGTAATAAACAAATGAATCAAGACGTTGGAGTTGAAAGTAACATTTTCTGAATTGTTTTATTCCGCTAATTTTGGACTGAACTGAACATTTTTTTTTTAATTTTGCATCTGGTACTGAGATCCATCGAACATGAATAAAAACTGAAATTGACATTATTATTTAGGTTTTCAAAATTGTTCAATCATATTTTGTTGGTAGCTTTAATATTGAAGACAAATATTTTCATGCAAGACGATAATATTTAATAACTGAATGAATTTTATTGAAACCACATGAACACGATGAAATATTACATTACATCACAGCATAAGTTCAGAAGTTTTCAGATCCAAACAATAAGTCATAATAAAGTAGGTACCTATGTATGTACAAGTCAAATTAGCATGATTGAATGTTTCTCTCAAACTTTTGAATTTCAAAGGAATCCGTGAACTATGTAATGTATTTCATTACGTATCTTTTGTATTCAAACTTGAGAGATGTTCCAACAAAAGTTAAGTTGTACGGCAGAACCTTAGAATACGTAGGTCTTTTGAAATCTTGTTTTTACTCTTAGAAAATAATGGGATATCACATAATACATATACTATTCCCAGAACTAAGACTGAATCATAGGTAGGTATACCAGCCTTTATGATTTTCAGTATAATATTATAATAATCTCAAAAAAAAATCTTACGCATAAAAAAACTATAAAACAACACTGGTATTATTTTTAAGAATATGTACAAGTGAGTGAGTGAGAGAGATCAAGAAAAAAGTGTACCTACAAGTGTATAAAGCCTATAAAAACTAAAAAATATAACTTTCAAGTTATGATAATTCCAAATCGACTTAACCTTACCAAAAAATAGTTTTCAATAGAGACGAAGTTGGAATATTTTTTTTTTTTTTTTATTTATTTAACAAAAACAATACAATGTTCACATATAAATCATAATTTAAAAAGGTATACAATTTCCATCATATAATTCATAATAACCCTCTTTAATTGAGATAAAATCTCGTGTTAAAAGAGGGGAGTATCTATTTCATATTATTACATTTACCAAAACATTGTACATCTACTAAAAAATATGAAGCTACACAAAAAAAGAATGAAATAACAAAAAATAAATAAATAAATCAGTACAATTTTTTAATTTTATTTTTAAATATACTATAATTTTTTTCGAGTCTAAGACTCAAAGGGAGTTCATTATACTATAGGAGAACTGAGAAATCAAGGCACCTACAGGGTTTATGACCTGTCATTGGTTGGCTTACGCGACTACTTTACGTGCTTGCGCAACGTTCACCAATTTTCCCTTTTTCTTGAGTTCCATTTCAATCCAATTTTCGAAAGTTCTATAGGTACATATATGTTGTTCTTCTAAATTCTTTCACTTGAGAATAAGTTGGAACACCATCGCAAATGAAGTGATGAAGAAACTTTTTGTAACGCCATCTATTGAGAAATTATCATAAAAATATCTTTGACGCCCTACAGGAAAAGATATTTAATATTGCGAAATTTAACATTTTTGAAAAAGTTATTATATTGAATTAAGTAATTAAAGTGATTGAAAGCATATATGTACAGAGGTTATAAAAATGTGTTCCCTAAATAGCCCTAATAAATGTTAAGTGTATTGATATTATGTAAAAAGTGTACCTACAATTGTTAATTTTTCGACAGTTTATTGTTACTGAAATCCACTATTTGAATCAACATTCGAAAAAGAAATTATTCTAAATTTATCAACAAACAAGTGGGTTGTGGCCAATGCTATTATTATTATTATTATAGTTGGATATTTTGGATGTTTATATTCATATATGACATGTGAGATACAAATATATTTTTGCTTGCAGCTATTTGATCTTTTTATCCATGTTCAGAGTTTGTACGATGTTTATGTGAATAGAAAATCATCAATCTCGATACAGGCAAACCTTCAGTGAAAGATATTTTTTTTATTTTTATGCAGAGACTAGGTTTTTATTCAGAGGTGTGTTTTTTTCAATTCAGTACCTATAGAAATTGAAATAAATATAATTTTTTGATAATTCTCCAGAAAATATTCTATACTTCGGGTACCTACAATAAAATCAGAATAAAGTGTCAAAAATAGTTAAAACAATATCTCCCATACATATTGAACATTCTATCACCTGATGCATACTTAACCTAAATCTAACCCCCTGATGGATCAGGATACAAATTACAAAAATATTGATTTATTAAACTTTTTTAGGCAACTTTGAATAATATGTCCAACAATAAACTACCATAAAGTAAAATGGTTTCAATTATACCTATCTCAATTAGATCTAAATTATCTATTTTTGACCTATTTATCAAAACATTATTTGTATATAAGTACATATTTATATTTATATTTAAATTTATAACTATTTTAAACAAAATAACATTCAATTCGATTTGAATCCACAAATGTAGTATAAATAATTTGAGCTTACACGTGTTTAATTATTTTCTAATAAAAATAGTAACTTAAACTTCATCGTTTACAAATGTTTTGCCTGACTTTTGTATTCAGTAACAAAATATTTATATTTACATAAATTGAAAATTAACGAGAGTTAAATTAAACAAGCTAGAAAAGTTCTTATACAAATCCAATATTGATGTAGACACAAATATGATACGTAATAATTTATCCTTCCAGGAAACATATGATTCTAGGAAGGCTTCACGTTCTCCGGAAATAATCCTGTTAATTATGATATTTAATCAAAATTAACCGGAAACTAATCATCTTCAAATATCTCTGATAAGTCATCCATTTACTAATATTATCTTGCGAAAACTCCGCAGAGTCCTTTTACTGAGACGACTCCTTTTGTAGAGGTAGACCAGCTTTCGGTGTTAATAATAGACAACCAATTCATCGCAGCTGCTGTGCGTATAATTTGTATCAGGCCCCTCTCTAACTGGTAGCATCTTGCTCTAAATTGTATCCTGAATTAGAGCTACACGTGGAATATAAGAGGGTACGAACACAAAATCTGTGCAACGAGGATACTCGCACCGACCCTGATTTAATTTACATACAAAGTATTGAGATAAAGCTATAAAATCAAGAGAAACGTAATAATAATCAGTTGCCATTGTTGAAATGGTACAAGCGTGTTAAATTGAGGCGTTAATGCAAATTTAATCGTTAAAGATTCATTTCCTAAGTAGAAAAGCGTGTCGAGATTAAAATTCTTTCCAGACAATTACAAATTTCACCAATTGAAATAATAATTATATTTTACCACCAGTAACCGTAACATGCCTGAAACAATTACGGTACCAAAGAGGAAATAAATAAAGTGGACAATTATTTTCTCAAAGTTTTAAGTGATTAAAATGATTATTATGTTAAGTATTTTACCACCAACAGCGGTCGCGAAAGCAATTATTTTATTTTAATGAAAATAAACGGCTATTTTTCACCAAGATAGACCTTGTTATCCGATTATACTGCAGTTGGACACTATAAAAGTATCTTTTTGATAAATTTAGTTTTTGACTTTCTTCCCGATTTTTTTGCGAATTCCAATTTGTCTCGCCAATTCCAGGATCATGGTCAAAGTGTACACCGATAGAAACGGGACAAAAGCGCTAAGGGGAAGGAAACATTTCTTAAACTCAATACAGCTCTTCTATTGATTTATTTGAATCAAAAATAATCATAAACATTGAATTGTTCCTCGTAAAAATAACGTTTTTTTTAAACGACAAAATTTCTTCCGACGAATAAGAGTATATTCAATTATGCTTCTTCTTCTTGTTCTCCGTTTGCCTAGCTTACTAATATGGCTTTTGTTTTGAGAACATTCATTTTAAGGGGCAGGGTAAGGCAATGTAGGCGAGTCAAATGCAAAATTTGAAACTATTGTATGAGAATGTACGTCCTTAAAGATTACAATCGTGTGCGCCCAAGTTAGTGAATTTGAATTGAGCGTTACATAAAATACTATGCTTTATTTGATTTTACAAAAAAGTGAGAACATTGTGTGAAAACGTATTGAGCGAATGTTTAGATTTATGAAATATCTATCATTTAAAGAAACATTCATGTTTCTAAGCCTTATAAGTTTTGAGTTATGGATAAAAAATCTGAGAAAACAGGTACTTGGAGACTATCCCGTCACCTTAAGGCCAAATTCCCTTCCAGGTTTATTGATCATGTTGACTATCCGATTACATAGTTGTGATTTAATCAGGTATGTAAATTACGAGAAAGAGTTTTTTTATATGCACAACGCTGTATATTATATCGTTGCTGGTGCTACATTGTATGGAATATTTTTTCCCTACTATTAACACAAACAATAATCGTTTGGTTGATGAAAACTATTATTTATCAAATATTTGCAGCCGCTAATATAGGAATAGTGCAATATTGCAACGAATGTAATATCAAAGCCCAGAACGTACTTTAAATCCCATGTTTATCTCAGTTAGGACCGCCTCCACCGTTAGTATAAAAATATTTTTTGCAAGGCGAAAACAACTTGGAAACAGAGTGAAGAATTAGATGATAAAATAAAACATACATGTCATTATAAAAAATATCGGTTGAACCGTTTTACAATTGAGTGGAAGTATATTAATTCCAGCCTTCATTGAACTACCCTAATCTAATGTCTTTTTAAAAATATGGACAAATGTGGTTTTTTAACTACTGATTGAATTGTGAACTGTTCTCTTCCGTGTCAAATACCATAAAACACAGAAGAATTAGGATTATAAACATTGTACCTGAAAGGAATAACGCTGTATGGTTCTGTTGTCGCAGTCAAATAGAAATGTATTTAAACGTAATTGATTCATTTTTCAAAATGTGAAACAGAATTTGCATATTGTGCACCTTTCTGTTGAACCTGGATTCCTACAGGAATTAATATGTATTGGCAGCATTCCAAAGTGCTCCAGGATGTTGTGTTGTAGTATATGATTATGTTAACTGAAATGTCACTCACAGTTGGCTCTTGGGAATCAGCCGAGGTGTTGTAGGTATAGCGACTGGATACTCAGACTGCAACGATCGATACTTGGAGTACAGCACACCAATTAATAAGTAACAGGTACATTGGAAGACATAATTGATTTGACGTCAATTATTCATTTATTAATTATACGGCACTGTGTCTCCGCTCATATAATTAATGAAGCTAATGTCCTTAGTTCATGAATGAAGCCTTAATGAAGATAATTACAATCTTTAGTTCCAACTTGTTAACTACGTTCACGGTGCTATTTAATTTAAAATATTGTTCTTTAGAAGTCATATATTTAACCAAATTATCAACAAGGTTATAATTCTTTTTCTGTAAGTAATAATGTGTTGTGTTAGATGTAAAATTGAAGTGGTTTTTAATTGAATTAGGTAATTAGTTTATACTATGAAGTACATTTTATGACTAGAGTCTACAATCTGAATCTACCCGTTTGCATTCTGTTTCCGGTTGGCTCTCTGATTGGTTGAGATCTCGTAGTATTAAGTCAAATGAGCTGTGAAATTTTATATTAAATGCGAAAAATTAAAAGAATATTATATATTTAATTTATAATAATTTATAATTCAATTTATAAAGCAACTCGCTCACGCGAGTCGCTATTATTATACACAAACTTAAACCTAACCTAAGAATGCAGAAAAGAAACTCAGGGGCTAGACGCTACTCATTTTATGTAATTTTTACCTAGATTTTTCCCGGCGTCAGATTTTAATATGAAACTATTTTTAATTTGTTTAGTGTCTACATTTTCACTTTTACCTTTTATCGCAGAAGGTTTTTTAAATTACTTTTTATAAATAAGGAATATGTAACTGTTTATTATTATTATTATTATTATCTCTTTTTTTTATTTTTATAAAAGAAAAGAAAAAGAAAAAAAACTCCTATTATAAGGAATATATTTATATTGTAATATTATACCTGCCCATATATTGTTTAAGTCTTTCTATCTTCTGTTTTCTTTATTTTTATTTTGTATATTGTAAAAAATACTTTTATTTTGAATTTTTTTAATACTTACTTTTCTATTCTTTCTGTTTTCTATATTCTTTGTTTTTTGTGATAGTTGTAAAAATACGGCACTCATATATATAATTGTATATACGCAAATTTCCTAGTAAGATGGCCATAGCATATATTGTGATGTATTGTATATTTATAAAATAAATAAACAAATAAAAAATTATTGTCAAATTGTTAAAATAAATATTTTTATTTTAGGTGGAGGTACCTGTCTACTTTTTGAGTCAGTTTTTTTTAGTCGATTATGATACAAATTTAGTCGTACGACGAAGATCAAAATAATGTTTTTATTTGATACCTGATAACTTGTTTAACCAACTGTCGATTCGTTCATGAGAATTCAATTATCTGAATGAATCGACATTATTAAGCCAAGATACGTGCATGAAGGAACATTTTGTATGGTGTATTGGACTTTTTGCATGCTAATAACACCAACTAGAGGCCTCGCAGCATATATTTTGCCATACATGGATTTACTCAGAATTCGGAGTAGAACATTTTATCTGAGTTTTGTGTGTGTGTCTGTGTGTGTGTCCCCCCCCCCCCTTATAACTTTTACTCCGCTCAATTTACAGAGCCCAAATTTTCAGAATATATAAATAGTTATAGGCCTACAAAACCTTTAACTTAGAATTGTGAATTTTTGTTTCAGTCAGGGGTTATCAACTTTTGAAATTCTGGTTTATTTTTCCATATATCTCAGAAACCATAGAAGCTAGAAAGCTGAAAATTGGTATGAATATAGACAAATACAAAATCTCAAATTTGCTTTTTCAAAAAAATTCCAGGATTTCTCAAACATTTTTATTAAGAAAAATACTTTTTTATGATAAATTTATGAGTTTAACTGCCTATATTTCGATTTTTTTTTTAAATATTGAAAAAAAGCCGAAACACCCCAACTAGATAATTTAATTTTTTATAAAAAATATTAACATTATATTGGCACATCTCAATTTTTTTTAACAATTTTTATAAAAATTGAACATAGTGACGACATTGCTTCATACAATTTGTATGGCAGTAGCCTACACACAATATCTAAGAAGACTTAATAGTTTGATACTAATCTCCAAACATACATACATACCATCATGCTGTTTTCATATTCAGGGTAGGATCAAAGGACTGACCTCCATACTATCCTATCTTGACAAACATACCTAGGTACATGTGTTGTATAGAAAACCAAATATTATCTTAAAATATTAAATAATTTGTATTTATGGGTTTATAGTTTGGTACTTATTCTTCAACTATACCTACAAACTATCGCTATCGACAGTTGGATCTCATGTGTTACATGCAACTAGTACAAAATAAAAAAATATCAGGTTATTGAAACAATAAAGTAGTCTATTAAATTTACTTATAATCATTCGAAGAGAGCTTCAAATAAACATTTTACAATTTTACAACAACTTGAAATTAGTTTTACCAAAACTAATAATACCAACCCCTTATAATTAAGAATCCCAACCATACAAGTACAAAATATAGAACTTTCTGTGAAATAAAAGTAGCCCAAGTGTCATAGGTACCTTAATAGCTTATTCGAAGTTCCAGAAATGATAAAATTGAATTCATGACTAATTTATTTCAACATTTTCTTATTTAAATATGTGACATTAAAATATGTTTTTGTGAGAGTCTGTCAAAATTAATAATTGTGGCAAACATAATGAGCCTTTTTTCGAGAAAAGTTGTTCAAAATAAAGATATGCTTGAGTAAAATATGAGACCAATTATTTAAATTTACTTTTTTGAACAAACGTAGAACAAAATTCTGAGATTACACATTTCACGTCATAAAAACGCGACATTCAGCTACCTGATGAAATTCCAACAGATTATTTTAAAGAACATGTGATATTTTTACTCTCCACACTATGGAATAGGGGAGAGTCATGATTTCGCAAAATTTAAGCGTATATTTTTTACATCAATTTCTCAATGGGTATCATGTAGAGAATGCACACTATGAGTTTCGTCGTGATGTGTTTTTTGTGTATGGCGTACACGCCGTACGGCGTAGCATTTATCTTTTTTGTGTCCTCTCTACAGCCCAAACTATAAGTCCGATCGACTTCATATTAACATTATATGTGTAAAGTGCAAAGACCTAGAGCTGAATAGTTTTCCATAGACAACTTTTGATTTCTTCTCTATGAATTCATCATTTACGTTGTTTTTTTTGTGTCCTCTCTGCAACCCAAACTATAAATCCGATTGACTTCATATTGATATCATATGTGTTAAGTCTATAAACTTAGAGCTGATTAGTTTTCCATAGACAACGGTTCATTTTTTCTCAATGTTTCTTTATGATTTCATCTATGTAATAGGATAATTTTTTTATGATTGGCAATGTTCAGTTCTTTGATTTCATATTGATATAAGAATATTAATAGCTTGAACTTAGAACTGATTAGCTTTTCAAAGATATCATAAAATTTCTTCATATGATATCACGTGTCAAAATTGTCAAAATGCTCAAACGCTCTTTAAAACAAAATTGATCTGCTTTTATTAAAATATTTCATACAACATAAGCATTCTTCACCATACTGCATTAATAGTTTGTCTATCTTCACATAAAAATATACTATCGTTAGAAAATTTATATTCCTGGTAGTAAAATTTAGAATGAATAAAAATGTATATAATAAGATAAATTTCTTATGTATGGAAAAGTTCAGTAATTTGATTTCATGTTATAATATAAAGAGCTTGAACAAAGAACTGATAAGCTTTCCATAAATAACAAAAAAATTCTTCAAATGATATCACGAGTCAAAATTTTCAAAATGCTCTAACGCTTTTTAAAACAAAATTTATCTGCTTTTATTAAAATATTTCATACAACATAAGCATTCTTCACCATACTGCATTAATAGTTTGTCTATCTTAACATAAAAATATACTATCGGAAGAAAATTTATATTCCTGGTAGTAACATTTAGTATGAATAAAAATGTAATTAGATAAATTTCTATGTATGGAAAAGTTCAGTAATTTGATTTCATGTTATAATGTAAAGAGCTTGAACATAGAACTGATTAGCTTTCCATGAATAACATAAAATTACTTCATATGATATCACGTGTCAAAATTTTCAAAATGCTCTCGCGTTCTTTAAAACAAAATTTATCTGCTTTTATTAAAATATTTCATACAACATAAGCATTCTTCACCACACTGCATTAATAGTTTGTTCTGTTAGAAAATTTATATTCTTGGTAGTAAAATTTAGAATGAATAAAATATTTCATATAACATAAGCATATTTTACCATATTGAGATTGTCAACATTTAAAGAAGGAAAAATAAACGCTTACTATGGTGTGGAGAGTTAAGTGTTGGCCACAACCCACTCGTTTTTTCACTGTTAAAATAAAAAAATCTAGTAGTACTAAAAATAAAAAAAAAATTAAATCGAACAGATATCACAATGCAAAGGATTTTCATAATATTCCAAACGCAGACGATTTTGAAATGGAAATTTTTCATTTTGATTTGCATAATTTAAAAACGTCAAAGTTAGTAAAAGTATTCTCGAAGTGAAAATGAAAATTCGCATTATGGACATTTGTTCAAAAGTTCTGCGAAATAATGATTCGCACAGTAATGTAAGTAATGTAATGCAAATTTGACAGTTGATCAAGTTCATGGCAGAACTTTTATGGGCAATTCGTAAAATTATTGTAGGTTCTTTAATTTATAATATGAATTGGGTATTTCATTTTAAGAGAAACGTTAAAATATTTTACGTTCTTATCACTTGGAAGGTACTTTGTTAAATTTGCAAGATAATTAAAAACCGAGAGTATAAATTTGAGATTTTGAGTTCAGAAAAAAGCATTTGACTTATATTATAAAAATCACTACCAGTTTCAAAAGATAAATTGATGTGAAACAATTAAGGGGCAGGGTATGGCAATGTAGGCGAGTCAAATGCAAACTTTCAAACTATTGTATGAGAATGTACATCATTTAAGGTTACAATCGTGTGCGCCCGAGTTAGTGAATTTGAATCGAGTTACTGTGGCTTATTTAATTTTACAAAAAAAGTGAGAACATTATGTGAAAACCTATAGAGCCAATGTTTAGATTTACAAATAAAAAACCTAGCATGATTAGTTTTGAATAATGGATAAAAAAATTGAGAAACAGGTATTATTAAAAAAAAATATTACGAAAAAAGTACACAAAATAAAAAAAAATGAATGTATAGATAGATAATGAGAGAATAATATATATTTTTGTTAAAGATGTAACTCATAAGAATAAGGTGTAATGAGCATCCAAAAATCGAGATTTCAAGAATTGAAACATTCGTTATATTTTTCACATGTTTATTCATATCATAATCCAAATGGACATAATATATTCGTTTAAGCTCATTGCCTTTCTACTTACCCCTAGTATAATTACCATATATTACCATTACCCCTTCGCCTCTTAGCAGGTTGAGTCACCATGCATTGTCTATATGGCTGCATTCATATTCGAACAACTCGAGTCAGAAATTACATACCTTCCGGTGGTTGTAATAAGTTCACTCTAACTCAACACTTTAAAGTACTGCCTAAAGCAACAGTATATCTGGGGTTTCTTTTTTAAACTTTTTTTGTCTCCTTTCTATTCTCTAACATTTCGTATATCCAAGAGTAATTTGAACTGTCCATTCAACTGCAATTACACTGAATTAATATTCTTAAGAAAAAATTCTTCGTTACAGAAAATAGTTTAGTGATAATACCTATATTATGTTCCTTCCAATACACTAGGCATAGATATAATATGCATTTTGTACAAAAGCAACAGTAGGTAAATCACATCACCTAAAACTACAATGTTCCATTAGATTTATATTTTGGAAATAAGAAATGGATATCGATTATCAAAACAAACAGTTATTACACCCATCTAATAAGAACACATGAGAAAAAAAAATGTTTTATTTGGTACCTTTTTACTGATGCGTTTAATAATTTTCATACTAGGAAAAATACAAATATTTAACCGAATTACGTTCGTTTGACGAAAAATACTTGAAGGGTACTAAATAGCGTGCGACCAAGAGACAGCTAAACCGTCGCCGTCGACGTGAAAGGGTTCCAAATGTTGTGACGTAACAAAGTGAGAATCGGTTGTGTTCCCCCGAGCAAACAATCAGGGGCGGTCAGCAATTTTGGAAATTACCCACCAACATACCTCCATCCTTCCTTGGTACACCTCTCCTGGTGCTGCGAGGCGAGCAACTTTGTTTGGCCCGTATGTGCTTAACAAATGTTTCAATGATGGCGTGTGAGCCAGTTTAATGCGAAAATTGTGTTTGTATAATGGAGTTTGGATAAAGTCAAAACTGACATTATTTCCGAGCCCCAGTCCTTTACATTAGCACATAACATTGTTATGTTATTTTGCTGTTGAGTTGTTCACAGACGCAACGGTGGTGATATTCAAACCCTAATAATATTATATTCTTAATGGGGATGTAAGGATCTATAGAACCGACATTTGATCGCGTAAGACTCCTATCAATACACCTTCTCTTTAAAACTCCCTGTAAGCTTACTATCTTAGGCACATTCCAACATTTACTTATTGTGTTCACTACAATTATTATATTTATTTATTTGTATATACGCCTAGAATTCTTTTAAAATAAAAAAATAAACACAGTAAAATACATAAAGTATTTGACAAAAAAAAAGATGAAAAAGATGAGCTATAAAATAAAATAACAATTATAATAATAATGGATTACAAAACAAAGTCAAAAAGCATAATTACTAAAAATCTAGAGATGATATAAAATCACTAGATACTAAACAAAAAGCCGAAAATAAGAAATTAATAAAAAAATAAGATATAAAAACACATCATAAATTATTAACTAGAAAGAATAAGACAATTCAATAATTAATTAATGAACGATCCATTAAAATTATTTATAGGCATTTTGTCTTTTTTGTTCGATGTTTTTTCAATAACCTACTACTGTACCGAATAAACTTGAAGTTGGAAGAGAATTTCTTAAAAATCCATTCTTGAACACTATTTACTCCTCACCACCCCATGAGGACATAGTGGACACCCCATGACATATGTACTCGTAATTTTTAGGTTATTTTTAATTGCAGATTATTAACTAGTTGGTATCATGCTGAGGTTGTATTCTGAAAGTGTCTGGATTATAGACTAAAGTATTTATTCGATTCTTTTCAAATTTGTATATCTAATACTCGCTTTGATCCCATTAGATTTTGAAGGATATCTGATTAGTTTTTCTTATTTTTTTAACTGTCAAATATTTCAAAGTGACTCCTAGCTCAGGAAACATAAAATTTTATATTTCTTCTGTCAATTTGCTAAAAAGACACCTAACTTTCATAAAATGACATTGAAGAATTATCAAGTTTTCATAATAAAATATTCAAATCAAAAATAATTTACCAGTCATGTCATGAGAATGTTGAAAATTTTCCGTACAAATTTGAATTCTTTGTGTAATGACTTGGTACTTGGTTGTAAGGAGTATAGCAAACACCATGGTAAATACAGTCAGTAACAGGGATAGAAGAATACAAATAGAAAAATAGAAAAAAAAATCATAAATTAAAAATACAAAATAAATATAAAAAACAAAAAATAATATACCTATGTATAAATAAGAACAAAAATAAGAACAAAAAAAATACATCATTTAGATTCACTATGTTTATTGGATGGAGGATATGAGAGGAGAAAGGAAGAGGGATAAAGGGAAAAATACGTGAATTTGTGTTTATGTGGATTGTGGATAGAAAGTGTGACTTTAGACGCTTTTTGAATGCTATCAAATCAGTGGCATCTCTGATACTCTCCGGCAATAGATTCCACATCCGAGCTGCATGAACAGTAACAGACCAAAAATCTATGAACATAATATTCAAAACAAATACGAAAGTATCTGGAAAACTATTATTATTATTTCATTGTAGGCAATACGACCATTCAATGACGATTCGTGGCAATTGACGACATGAGAAATACTAACTAAATTTTCTGAGAGCCAAATGCAAGGTGTCGAAAAGAGTATAATAACGCCTACAAAACTACCATGTTTTTTCTCCACGAATTTTAAAATTCCCTTAAATTATCTGAGAAGCAAATGCAAGGTGTCGATAAGAGTATAACAACGCCTACAAAACTACCATGTTTTTTCTCCACGAATTTTAAAATTCCCTTAAATTATCTGAGAAGCAAATGCAAGGTGTCGATAAGAGTATAACAACGTCTACAAAACTACCGTGTTTTTTCTCCACGAACTTTTAAATTTCTCTTAAATTACCAGAGACGCAAATGCAAGACGGTGTGTAAAAGAGTATCTGGAAAAGGTTAGCCAAGATATAATTTGTATTTCCTATACGGAGTTCAAGAGTATCGCTAAAGACCGAGTGAGGTGGGGAAGAGACAAATCACTTTGCTACCAACCAATCTCTAAGATTGAAACTGAACAAGAAATAATCATACATAATGAGATTATTTCAGAACATTCATAAACGAATAATTACAATTACGATGTCTCTAGAATGTGGATACTTGTTATTGAATGCGTATTAAATTAAAAATTGACATACTTAATACCTGTTAGTGCATTAGAATCAATAAAACGACATACGTGAATCAATTATTTGTAAGTTTTTGTGTTTACTGCCCAATTAATAGTACGTAAATATTTGTCAAAGTCATATTTTTTTATATACCACAAAGTTTTAGATGATTTGATACACTGTCATATAAATTGGTACAAATTTTCATCCTGTAAATGAAGTACATAATAATTTGCTATTAATATTCATAATCCACCACCCGACAAATTATTTATTCTATCTTGTGAAAATGACGTCAATCTGTGATCGATCGACATTCACTGGCGGTCGTCGTGTTTGCATCAAACAAAGTAACATTAACAAACTTACTATAGATACCTGCTGCAGCTTTATAAAAGTCGAATAAAGGAAAATTCAACATTTTCAATATTGTTTTTATCAATTTAAGTTTTTACTTATTCACTTTGTTCAAACTACGATTAGTTTTCCATGCATCTTAGGCTGGGTTGTTTCAACAAACGTATCAGTAATAGTATAGTTAAAATACTTTGATTTCGTAAAATTGATTAAAATTGTGTCGTTTGACGGCATTAGATTTCAATGAAACATCCAAAAGTATTGCACAATTTTATGAAATCAAAGTATTTTAACTATACTATTACTGATACTTTTGTTCGAGAAACACAACCTTAGACAAATAGCGCGTTTATGGGCAAACGGCAATCCCGTCCAGCTTACCAATTTTTCCAACCAAGAGATGCAATACTTTTTATATAAGTTTATTTGGCAGAACTATTATTTATAGGTATAGTTTCCTGCCATTTACAAGTATATTATTGTAGTATATACAGTTGATGAGCCACGTCGTGCGGTGGCACACACACACACACACACACAAGCAGATTTGTAACAATAACACAAAATTATTAGGATATCAGTGGCGGAGAGTGAAAATATAATTTAAGCAAAGAATTAAATAAATGATATCTAAACCGAACAATGTTACCAATTATAAAATAAAATAAGATTTGTTAAAGTAAAAATCCCTTATTGGACAAACGAAAGAACACACAAAAAAAATATATATATTTATATATATATATGTATTTTTTTTCAACTAAAATTAAGAACGAAAAAAAGAAAAGAAAAAAAAAATATACCAATTTCGGTATTCGTTCTCGATCTGCAAATGAATAGAGAAACTATTAACTAAAAAAAAAAAAATAAAAAACAAAAAAATAAAAATGAATATTAGGAAGATGAAACGAGATAGAGAGACACATCCCTCTACCTGCGCCTATCTAGATTTTTATATTATTTTTGATAATGAATTTTGAAATCACGTTGTATATACTGGGATTAAATTCCGAGAGTATTGCATTCATGGATGTTGGAAATGGTACCTTGAGTTTTGTTAAGTCTGGAATAAAACCCGGATATTTTCCCCTATCCTTACATGAAAAGAATATGTGGTTGACAGATTCCTCTTCCTCTCCACAGTCGCATATATCCGTTGTTATCACCCCAATTTTAAACAGAAACTGTTTGGTGCACACATGCCCAAATTTAATCCGACATATGACTGATGTACTCTGTCTGGACAGAGTTATTTTACTAAACCACGGAATACGGTTTATTGTGGGTTGTATAGCTCTATATCTCGAGGGCGACGCATTCCATCTAGTCTGCCAGTTTTCTAGTAAATGTTCTCTACAGGTGAAAAATACATCCGAGAAAGGCACCTTTTGATGGGAAGGTGAACTAGGTAATTCTGATGCTTCTTTGGCTAGGCAGTCTGCAGTTTCATTTCCCCTTATACCAGCATGACCTGGGATCCATCCCAGGACAGCATTACAACCCCGCTCATGAAGGCTGTGCAAGAGTTGCTTTATTTGTAAAACGGTACAATCCAAAGGGTAGTTGAAAGATGAATTATTTATTTTTTGTATCGCGCTGAGAGAGTCACTCAATATAATTGTGCTTTCAAAATTGTTCTGAGAGATGATATTTAAAGCTTCCAGGATCGCAACGCATTCGGCAGAAAATATTGAGAGTTCCTTCGGTAGAGCAATACGTTTAAAGCTGATTGGTAACCAGAGGGGATACCAATCAACAGTAGGTAGTAACCAGAGTGGTTACTATTAAATATAAGTGGTAACCAGAGGGGTTACCAGTAAAGAGAGTTTACTATATCCCAAGTGGATATGATTTGAAATAAGAACACAAGGGCAGTGGTTGAGAGAGAAGAAGAAAGAATGGTCAAAAGTAACAATGAGTATATTGATCACAATTAATAGTTGGCTTAAAGGTAAATTTACAATTGATGAAATAACTTACAAAGGAACTTTCTCACGATGAGTAGGTATAACGAGCGAGTTAGCGGGTGTGTTCGAAGTGTCCGAATCTTCGCATGGTGAAGTACCATCGTGCTCGCGAGGTCGAGAGATGACCGGTGGTCGAGAGACGAAGTGTCGGCGAGACGGCGTGGTCGAGAACGGCGGCGTGATGTGACGAATCGAAGTGACGGAAATACGGAAATGAAGTGACGAAGTGTACAAGTGTAGACTCCCTTAAATAGTGCTGCGCTGGGGGTAGCAAGTTCAATGTCCTCGAACTTTCTAGACTTATTTATTTGAAGTGTCATACCCAGTTGAGGAGTATTGTCACTTGTTTGACGTTGCGGGCGATGAACTCGGCCTAGCGATAAACAAATGTACTTGCCGTCGCTAGGCGCGCGCTCGAAAGAAATTTCGAGATGTGGTCTGCCACATTCCTCCCCTCCAAGTGGTATCGAAGATGGCACGATACCTTGGTAGAACGTCATGGTGTGGCTGAGCTGAGGCAGTCGTTGCTGAAGATTTTTGTAGTCATTACAATTTTGGAGAGATGGTTAGACTTGTGTTAGTTGGACTGTTGCCTAGTTGCTGATGATGATTGCGACGGATCAAGATGTGATTGCTTTGGAAACAGTGTTCCCGTTCAGCCCGTTGACAATTGCAGTGTGTCGGTGAGGCTTGTTCGTACACAAAGCTGTGGAGTCCGTGGAGTCAGTGTAGTCCGTGGAGTCCGATAAACTGTGCAGTGTAATTGGCATCTAAACATTCTTGTCGAATTTGCAGAACTGTGCAGTTGGCTTGCGTTGGCGTTTTCGAAGTTTTCGTTGACTGTCGTCGTGTTGACAGCGTGTGTTGACAGTGACGTGTTGACAGCGTCGTGTTGACCGTGTCGTGTAGACGTCGTGTTGTCGTGGTTGAGCAGCTCCTTGGGTATGCGAGACAGAGTGCGAGTCGTAAGCATAACACGAAGGATGGGACAGCGTCCCAACAAAATCGTTCCTCGTTCAAAGACGTGCGTAGCGATGAGACGAGGTGAGTTTTTGTGTGCTCGAGATGTGTGCGTGCGTTCATATTTGGGTGTCCGACAGCTCTGGAGTAGTTCTCCAGCGTTGAAGTTGCGGCGTGTCTGTTGCGTTAGACAGCTTTGGAGTATGTAGTTCTCCAGTGGGGCCTGTGTGTGCATTCTTTGCTGCGCATCAAGTGAGTCTGATGTCTTTGGGAATACGTGCCAGTATAGCGAGTGCTTGTGCATTCTTTGCCGCGCATCAAGTGAGTCTGATGTCTTTGGGAATACGTGCCAGTATAGCGAGTTGTAGCGTGTCGGTGTTGCTCTTGGTTGCTGATGAAAACCATTTGTTGCTGAAGTTGTCCATTTTGATTTGGTGCCGTTGCCAATGTTGTTCATCTTGATTTGGTGCCGTTGACAATGTTTGCCATCTTGATTTATCGATGTTGATAATGTCGCTTTCCATCTTGGTTTGATGCTGATGATGATGATAACGTTGATCATCTTGCTTCTATAGTTGTACATAGTAACAGCAGTTGACAGTTGTAAATTTTAAATTTTCATAATATAAACATTTACAATTGTAGCAAGCGAATAAATAAAATATTGTTGGTTGCATGTTGCAAAAATATAATATGTACAATGATAAGTATTTGTCAATAATAATTAAGTTGATTACAATATATTTTAGAAGTGAAAATAAATTCAAGTATCTAATTAGGTATACAATGCAACAAAAAAATAATATGAATTTCAGCAAAGTCCAAAAATGTTTAAAATATTCTATTTGTAATAGGTAAATATTGAAATGTGTCTAAGTACAAAAATGCTTTGCAAGTTTCAAAGTATAAAAGGTATTTAAAGCAAAATTACAAAGTATGAAATAGGTAAGTTAAGTATTTCACGAAATTAGTACCTATTTGATATATTAAATAGTGATAATTTAATTAATTATTTGCGAGCTCCTTTGATATAAAAACATATTTCTGATTGCAATGAATTTAAATAACGTACGTAAATATCTTGTTAGCAAAAACTTAGATTGTCATTCGATAGATGGTGTTTTATTAAAACTTAATTTTTCTACCGCTAGTTGAAATTTTGAAAGATTAGTCACGAGCCGTAATCGCGTTGTTTACTTATTAAAAATAACAAAATTGAAGTTTTATCGTTTAAAACCGAAAACTTTCGATGGATATTTGTTTAAACAGTGAAATTACTATATCAAGATTACTTAAATGTTCTGTACCACGCGTAAAACTGTATGCAAAATATAAAATTAATAATTTTTGTCACTTCAGTATTATTGTTGTGCGTGAGAATTTTTTGTCGCGATGTATGTGAAAAATATTTTTAGTTCCGTGAATTATGTGAAAAGAATATAACTAAATTCGGAAGTGCGGTTTTGCTTACGTATATCGCGATTGTCGGAGTATTTTTTTACTTAAAGCAGTGCCGTACAGAAAATTTTTAACAATGTTTGTTTATGTGAAATTATAAAGTGGGTACCAATATATACCTTTGTTTACAATCTCAGAATAAAATGAATGTGTACTATGCATGTCTTATTTAAATGCAATATTTATGACAACGAATAACTAAAAACCGAGAAACGCGGGTGATTTTTAAACGCGATTGCATAGAATTAAGCGCGATTGTTTCGCGGGTGTAGTGTAGTGTACCCATCGTGAGAGATTCAAAAACCAATTCGTTCTTTTTCTAAGCTAGGAAAAGAAAAGGAGTGATCTGAGGAAAATCGGTAAGTGTTGTTTAATGTTATTGTAAGGAAAAATACCACTGTTGTGAATGCATATTTATCGTTTTTCTAGATAAATACCGATGTTTTGTAAATACCAGTAGCTGTGTAGCTTAGCTGTTTAGCTGTTTGGTAACGATTGTGTTCATATTCACGTTACAGGGTCACCAATAAAGCTGATTGGTAACCAAAGGGGTTACCAATCGAAAGTAGTTAGTAACCAGAGTGGTTACTATTAAATATATGTGGTAACCAGAGGGGTTACCAGTAAAGAGAGTTTACTATATCCCAAGTGGATATGATTTGAAATAAGAACACAAGGGCAGTGGTTGAGAGAGAAGAAGAAAGAATGGTCAAAAGTAACAATGAGTATATTGATCACAATTAATAGTTGGCTTAAAGGTAAATTTACAATTGATGAAATAACTTACAAAGGAACTTTCTCACGATGAGTAGGTATAACGAGCGAGTTAGCGGGTGTGTTCGAAGTGTCCGAATCTTCGCATGGTGAAGTACCATCGTGCTCGCGAGGTCGAGAGATGACCGGTGGTCGAGAGACGAAGTGTCGGCGAGACGGCGTGGTCGAGAACGGCGGCGTGATGTGACGAATCGAAGTGACGGAAATACGGAAATGAAGTGACGAAGTGTACAAGTGTAGACTCCCTTAAATAGTGCTGCGCTGGGGGTAGCAAGTTCAATGTCCTCGAACTTTCTAGACTTATTTATTTGAAGTGTCATACCCAGTTGAGGAGTATTGTCACTTGTTTGACGTTGCGGGCGATGAACTCGGCCTAGCGATAAACAAATGTACTTGCCGTCGCTAGGCGCGCGCTCGAAAGAAATTTCGAGATGTGGTCTGCCACACGTTTTTTGTGTCCATCATATTCATTGAATACTGCTGCTCCCGTAGAGTTTGCAGTTTTGTCCTTGGATCCATCAGTAAAAACGCGAATGTATTCCTTCCACTCTTTATTCATTATTTTATCAAAATTTATGGATGCATTGGATACATGTTTGGAAGAAAAGAATTTAACAACCTGGGGACGATAAGTGAGTGAAGGGTAGGCAACCGTGTAGATAGGAAGTGTTTCATATCTTTTGATTTCTTTGACGTATGAGTTCAAAAATCCGTAGCTGGATACTAAATTTGGTGTTGGTTTTTTTCCCCAAAATCTACGATTCTTTTTGACTATATCGTAGAGGTCGCGTATTTTGTTGATTATGGGATTATCACTCAAAATGCAGCTTCTTGTGAAAAATTTATCCGCTAAGTATTGCCTTCTAAGGTCCAACGGCGGTTCTACTGCTTCAACCTGTAATGCTTCAACTGGCGAAGATTTCATAGCTCCTAGAACAATTCGGAGGGCCTCATATTGGACTCTATCCAATTTTTTGCTATTGCATTTAGATAAGGGTGACATTAGAAAACAGCAATAGTCTAGTTGTGATCGTATGAGAGAGTTATACATTAGCTTTAGGATCCTAGGGTGAGATCCCCACCAGACTCTTGAAACTGCTCTCATCGCATTGAGTCCTGCTTGGCATCTGTTGGAAATGTAGAAGGTGGCAGCATTCCACGTCAGTTTAGTGTCCAGAATAATACCCAAAAATTTTAACTCTTGTGTCTGAGGTAGTGGACTATCGTTAATAAATATATTGCATGGCTTGGGTTTTTTGCTTTAGAAAATATTATTTTTTTACATTTGGAAGGGTTAAATGTGAGTCCTAAACCATTAAGTTTGTTGGAGAGTATCCTTAAGTTAGAGTTCATTGTATCTTCTGTTTTATTAATGTCATTACCTACACAGTATATAAAAAAATCATCGGCATAATTAAGCAGTTTGAAATCCGCGGATAGGTCCTCAAATACGTCGTGGATGTATATATTGAACAATATAGGGCTTATGACAGACCCCTGCGGAAGTCCCCTATAGACGAGTCTATTGTGAGTAGTACCACCGGGGCCTTCCACCAGGATCTTCCTTTCGCTTAGTATACAATGTAAAAAGGACACAATTTTGTTTGGTATGCCGAATTTTCTGAGTTTGTCGCCCAATACCGGAAGCAAAACGTTATCATAAGCACCAGAAATATCCAAGCTAACCCCCACGACATGTTTAGAATCAGAGAAGGCCATCAGAATGTCAGTAACGAGATGAGCGACGCTTTCCATCGTAGATTTCCCTTTTCTAAACCCGAACATTAGAGGAGAAAAACTCTGACTTTTCTCTGCAAACCAATCTAGTCGTCTTTTTATCATGTGTTCTAGCACTTTGAGCAGGACGCTTGACAGAGCGATCGGCCTGAAAGAAATATCTTCTGGGCTATTGCTTTGTTTTTTAGGTATAGGAATGATCACCTGACTTTTCCATGTATTTGGCACTATGCAGTTGTCAAAGCAAATGTTCATTACCTTTAGAAGGTAGGAAATTGTTGAGCTACCACTCTTGTATAGAAGACTGTATGGAATTTCATCGAGTCCAGGAGCCGAGTCCCTAACAGATCTCAGGACAGAGCTGAGCTCCTCCAAAGAGAACTGCGAGACCAAGAAAGAGTGGTCATCCAATTTTTTTGCAGTGTTAGAGATATTCAGGTCTATTGTATACCTTTGTACATTTGAGCTATCTAGAGACCAAATCTCCTTTAAGTTCGGGACATAAGGGGGAGCCAACTTGTTGATGAAGGCGGAGAAAGGGAGTTCAGAGATATGGTTTGTTTTTCTGCTTTTATAAGTGCCCCTAAATTTACGTATGTTAGACCATACAGTACTGATTGGTGTTTGGGGGGATAAAGAAGTGCAAAAAGCTATCCATCCAGCCTTCTTTTTAGCTCTGAACAATTTCTTGGCCTGAGCCTGGGTATTTTTAAAAGCGATAAAGTTTTCAAAATTCGAGTTATACTTATATCTTTTAAGTACCTCTCTACGATTCTGTAACATTTTCTCACAGTCGTCATCCCACCATGGGACAAACGGGTGTTGGGTCTTTTTGAAAGGAGTTTTATTCTGAAAGTTGGGAATTTTATGGAGCATATTATTCAGAGAATCAGAGCATTCATTTATGTTATCATTTGTTGGATGAGGCAGAGAACCACAAGATCCATCACAAAATTCTTTAAAATCTCCCCAATTGGCATTCCTTAACACTTTCCTATCAATATTCTTTTTGCTACCAGTAGCAGGATTTGTTCTAATAAATCTCTTTACAACCTTGATCTCAGGGGAGCTCCATTCCAATAGAATTGGAAAATGGTCGCTACCACCTACTTCCTCCAACGTATTCCAACAAAACACAGAAGCCACATCGCAACTGGTAATTGATAAGTCAGGGATGCTAGCCTGCTGGTTAGGAACCGGAATTCTTGTAGGGGAGCCATCGTTCAATACACAAAGATCAAAGTCGTTCAGATATTCCACGATTCTCCTGCCCGGTACATCTGTATTATGGCAACCCCACAAGGGGTGATGCGCGTTAAGGTCTCCTAAGAGTACCAATGGTTTTGGAGAGTTCTCTAAAACCTTTTTTAAATATGTGAAAGATTCTTGTGAAATACTAGGGGAAATATAAATAGAGAGAAATGTAGTGTTAAAGATCCTAGCGCCAACAATTTCAAATGGACATAGTGGTGGCTTAACAGAAATAGGGGAAAAGGGAAGGCTGTCCTTAATTAGCAATGCTGCCCCTCCATATCCTGCAGGCCGATCATCCCTCAAGCACGTGAACCCCTCTACGCCAAATGTTCTTTCTGGCTTAAGCCAGGTTTCCGAGAGAGCCATTATCGATGTATGATAGTCTAAAGCAATTTTCAAAATATCCTGTTTGTTGCATACAGCGCTCCTGCAGTTATATTGTAGGATATTGATAGAGTTATTTCCCGCCATTAAAAATTAAAAAAAATGTATTAGTATAAAAAATAAAAAAATAAATAAATATATATGAATTTATAAGCAAGAGCGATGTTAAAGAAACAAAATGTTATTATTCAGAGTCCTCGGTAAACGTTTCTTTTCTTTGAGATGATAAACTGTCAGTTGTATTTACAAGTTGCCTGTCGGCTCGAATATTTTCAAGTTGGGACATTATAAATTTATCTGAAGTCGGGGAAGATATAAAATTACCGGCCGTTAGATGGTTTTCGAGATTGGTTATCGCGGTGATAGCTTCTTCAATTAGGTTGTTTGCTTTAAAAATGCAGCCGTCCTCCGGTTGGGGATAGTTGCCATCCGGGGCTACTAATATTAATTTTAGCTCATCAACAATTTTAGAGAGGTACTTTTTTTTACTGTTTTCTTTAGTTATTGATGATAGTTGAGTAACCCTCATTTTTTGACTGATTTTCCCTGCAAAACTCTCCGAGCCTCTAGGTGGTGATCTCGGTATGGACCGAGTAGGGGACCGCGGAGGTGGACCATCCTGTATTGGTCTTTGATTGAGATTATGCGCAGCTACTGCCGAATAGGCCGGTTTACTTCTTGGGAATCTTAAGCTTGCTTCGTAGTATGATATGGAATTTTCCGCCATTACTTTTTTTATATTTTTCTGTCTCGCTATTTCTGGGCAAAGAACGCTGACTGCAGGGTGCCGACCTCCACAATTCACACACGATACATGATCGTCCCCAATCGTACACTTGTCTCCTGTATGGTTACTACCGCATCTGTAACAAACTTCTTTACCTCTGCACTGCAGTTTAGTATGACCAAATTTGCAGCATTGGTAACACTGCACTGTTGGGAGGACGTATGTCTCTACAGGTATTCTATTGAAAAATAAATATACATGGGAAGGTAATTCCTGTCCTTCAACAGACATCACGATTGATCTCGCTGGTTTCCAAACAGTTTTATCGTTTTCAAAAGTTTTAAATGTTAGTCTGCGCAGTTTTATAATTTTTCCAAAGCCCCTGGGTGTGGAGATGTGTTGGAGCAAATCCTCCTCAGACATGTCTACCGGAATATTTCTCAATACCCCCATTCGTGATGACAGATACTTTGGGATGAATGCAATATACCCATGATTACTCAGGTTTTCATCGTCCAAAAATCTATTTGCGGCTTCGATGGTATTAAACTCTACGGCGACCTTTTGTCTTCCCACGGATTTTATTCTCGAAATATTTTCAAAATTTTTCCTGTATATAAACGACCCAAAGGAGACTGAATCCATACTAGCAAAACCATTATCCGTCTGTTTTTGTACGTGAACTACGAATGGACATGAAAAAGTAGAATTATACCTAATTTTGTACTCTCCGCCACTGGAGTCTTTTATAGTAACACCGTTGTTGCTTTTTTTGTTTGCCGGAGCTGTAATATCATCGTCCCTTCCTCGCTTACCGACAAGCGAGGTGGGGAGGTGCGACACCTCCCCACCCGCAGTCTCCATTTTTAATCTAGTTCTTGATATATTTTAAAAAAATCAGACAATAAACGAAAATGAAAAAAAGAAAACATAAATGAACGAACGTTCATATAAACGAAATAACAAATAAAGTATTTATAAATTATTTTAAGGAAAATAATGGAACGAACTCACCAAAACACTGTCAATATACACAACAACACGTTTAACACAAACCAAAACACGTGCGCTCCGCACGGCACTCAATCGTCGACCCGATGCAATACTTAAAAATATTTTTGGCTTATTTCTCTTTGGAATAAACAAAAAATAACAGAATTCAATATTTAATTCACGTGTATATTCTTGAGGCACATATTTGATATTATTTCAATTTGTATGATTTGGTTAAATAATCAAATGGAAAAGTAAAGTCAGCTAGGTCGTGTTATACTTTATATAACAAAATTAAAATGTGGCAACTTGTTATTGGATGTGTGTCAAAGTAATATTTGGCATAGTATCTTTTAGTTGCCCGAGAAACAATACTAAAAAAAATATAATAAAATAAAAATATTTTATGTGTAATTCTCACACGTTATTTTTTTTTTGTTTTATTGATTTTTTGGGATGTTTCATATAAAATACTTCATTTTTTAGTACCTACTGTGTAAATACTGTACATATTATATAAGGCTTCTTGCCGTATAGACACATATATTTTTAAATATCTTCATTGAATTATACACCTTTAAAGGAGAAGAGATGACATCATCCGTCTTGCTGGTGTCAATTTGATGCTGAGAGCACAAGATAAAGTGGCTTGGAGGGAGATGTAGGAGGCTTTCGTCCAGGAGTGGACGGGATTGGGCTGAGAAGAAAAAAAAGAAGAAGAAATGTATCTAGACAAAAAAGTTACCTATACCTGCCTACAATTAAATATTAGATACAATATTGTCATTTTAAATAAAATAATAAGATAAAAATAAATGTATTTTGTAAAAAAGCTGTTATGTTTCCGAAAAAAATAAAAGAAAATGAAACGAAACGAAACGAAATGAAATGACACAATGACAAAAAATAAAATAATATTGTCATTATAAAAATAAAATAAGGTTAAGGGGGGGACTGCTGCCAACGTACCTACCTATTTCTCAATTTGATATACCATCATTATTTCTTATCAAATCGTTTTGAAAAAAATAATTTAGATAGTTTGGATATTAATAAACAAAAATATACCTTAACTTTTTGATAATGTTCTGTATAAATTCTTGTAGAAAAATAATGGCATACCCCGATTTTCAACGTTTATCATATATTTTTAATAAACTATAAGGCGTAGAGTAATAAGTAAACTAGAGGCGTAGAAAAATATGATGTGACGTTGCATTACTGCTTCAGGTTTAGTAAATAAACCTAAAAATATGATGTGACGTTGCATTACTGCTTCAGGTTTAGTAAATAAACCTAAAAAACATTTATTTTCCATTCAGCGCCATTGCGTAATAAAAGTTTTTTTGGTTTATTTACTTTGCGTTAATGCAACGTCATATCATATTTTTTCAGGTATTTTGTTCTTCTTTAATTTATAAAAAAAAAATGCTCTATACCTTATATTTTTTTAGATATTTAAGATAAATGTCTAAAATCGGGGTATGCTTATTATTTTCCTACAAGAATATATACAGAACATAATCAAAAAGTTAAGGTATATTTCTCTTTATTAATATCCAAACTAACTAGGTTATTTTTTTTCAAAATGATTCGTTTAGTAATAATGATGGTATATCAAATTGAAAAAATAGGTACGTTGGCAGCAGTCACCCTCTTAACACAGAAAAATTATTTAATACCTTAGATTATATTATATTATATGATACAGATACCTAGTTAGCGCAATGAAAGTATGACAATAAAAACTCAGGTGAAAACCCGAGTTTCACTCGCCCGGCCGTATACGTACACCTACCGATACGCACACCTACATACATAATACGTACACCTACCGATCTACCGCCTCACACACACATGTAAAAAAACTTGTCATACATTTGAATTCGAAATTTTTACTACACGCGGCTTCTGTACCTTATAATTCTATGTTTAATAGGTATGAATCCGTAATTTTATTTTATTGACAAATAAATCAAACGACAGGAGAGTGATGTGAAGAATTTCTTTTGCTTTTTTTAACCTCTTCAATCAAAGTACGCTGCCAAATATCCACGCCCATTTGATGTATGATGAAACAGACATAGGTCAACTGATACCTAAACTTGGCATTGGTCACGTTAACGATATTTAGACAAAAAAAGGCAAAAAAAATAGTCAAAAAATAGTTCTTAAAATTGATTCATAGATAATATACTCATTCACATTTTATGCCAGTAATATTATACTAATATTGGTCTGAATATTAATTTAAAGGAATGCGAAGTCGACTATTCCATTACCGTGATACTAATAGGTACGAATATTAAATGATTTGCAAGTATAAATACTATTTCACATTCGATTTAATTATCACAATTTAATACCCACCTACATTTTCCGTGTCATCAATTCTGTGGTAAAATTACAATGACCCACTAAGTAGGTATGTATTATTCACAATAATTTTAAAAAGTTGAGTCGTTCTTTTCAAAATATTAATGATGTTTTTTTGGCTACGCAATATTTTTTCCCCGAAATTTATGTCAAATTAATTGGCGCTCACTTCACGCTTTTGCGGAGTTCGAAATTCCTTTATTTAGATCGTGAAATTGACATCGACAAGAATTATTTTTAGACAAAGAAAACGCGATTGTAATTTTGGAGCACTTTGATGTGATGTTTTGAAATTATACAACAGAAACGAATACAACAAAGAAAAAATATTAGAAGGTTAATCAAATAATCATCTAACGTGAAGTTGCACAATTTACTTGAGAAGATTTTGGCCTGCCTCGTCTTCTCGTCCTTTCCGGAATGTAAAAAAGGCTTGCATAATCAACACTCTCGGGGGGCATACGAACCACATGGCCAAGCCAGCTAAATCTGAGGTTCTGGACGACTGTCTGTTGGGCTGTTCTGGTTCTTACAACTTCGTTATTATCATTCTTTCAACAAATATTTATTGTCCTTTGATTCTTGATTCTTTCATCTGTACACATTTTTTTTTTTTTCAAATAAAGAAAAATATTCTACTCTTAGTCACGTAATAATTCTCAGTTTTTTATACATTTTTTATATTAAATATAATCAATCATCATTTTACCCTTTTCACAAAAGGAAAAATCCTATTATAATACACGTTTCTAAGAAAACTTGGCTATTCACCAACGAAGAAATATGTCAGAAATAATATTATTACATTTATTTCACACTCGCAACTAAACATTTATATTATCAAAAATTCTTTTGTAGTCTATGGTCCATATTTTTTCTAATTACATTCGCGGTGCGTATTATTAGAAGCTTCGCCAGATTATTTTGATATTTTATTTCTTTTATTAATTTAAAACCAAAAGTATTCACAGAAGTTAAGGTTAAGAGGCCCAAGAGAATTCGATTCAATACTTTATTGTGGTTCTTAAAAATAAATTAAAGATGCACCTGGCGTCAAATGAGATCTATATGGCGTTAAAATTATTATTTGAATGAATCAAGCAATGTTCCTATTCTATTCTATTATTTAAATTCTTCATCTTTCAAAATTCCATTTATGTTACGAACTTTTCCTTGGCCGACCTCAACTTTTGTTCCTCTTATCAGCCTAAAATATATTTTCTTGTCAGAGGGTCATCACTCATTCTTTCTATGTGGCCTAACCACCTAAGGGTAATTATTATCATCTAACTTACGATTTATCTTTCAATCATACATGTCTAATATCATCGTTATGTTATCCTCGTAGAACTAGACACACTCCTCTTTTCCGCCTAACCACTCAACACACCAACTATGCTCAACATTGCAACAATCTACAGAATCTGTAATACATATAATAGGCATTTCCAAGAGATCGACATATTCTTACTTAGCGCCCCCACATTTGAAAAATATATCAAACTTAAAATTTCATCCTCATAATCAAATTTAACACTTAATGTACTGTCACATTTATATATGCAATTTCACACACGATTCACACAATATCTCACCATAATATGTAACCATTCCTAATGAATCTTAATATACTACAATAACTTCAGCGACAACCTGTAATTGGCTTTATTATTAATCAAATCATCTTTATTTTATATAATTTATTATATGCTGTATGTTGTTCTCTAAATAAAATAAAATAAAATGTATATCGTTTTACCGCACATTCGTCTTAGTGACCTCATTTCAACCACGTTAATTCTACTTTCATGCGTATTCTGCCATGTCCATGCCTCACTAGCATACATTAGAGTCGAAATAAAAAGTTCATTTTAAAATTAAGAATACAAAAGAAAATAATTCAATATTTTTGCCCCAGTGTGGACACCTGTGTAGTTAGTTCTATCTGATGATGTATTTATTGGATCATATTAGGTTGGGGAAAAAGTTTCTTCGCATTTTAAGTTTATTTACATTTAATAAAAGTATAAATGTGCCATTTCGTTCAATGACTTTCTGTCGTTCAATGACTTTCTATCGTTCAATGACCGAAACAGGTGGAAATCTGAAGGTGCAAGGTCAGGGCTATATGGCGGATGCATTAACACCTCCCATCCAAACTCTGTTAATTTTTGTTGAGTGGCTAAAGCTGTGTGTGATCTAGCGTTATCGTGATGAAAGATCACACTTTTTCTATTGATCAATTTCGGCCGCTTCCTCATAACTTCTTGCTTTAATCTAATCAGGTGTTGGCAGTAGAGATTTGAATCGATGGTTCTGCCCGGAAAATGATGTAAAAGCTCATAATGAACAATGTCCTTCCAATCCCAACATACACACAGCATTACCTTACTGCTAGTTAACTCGGGTTTTGCCACAGTCTTTGACCACGACCTTTTTCGCACGTTCTAGTCGTACGTTATCCACTTTTCATCACCAGTTATCAATGTCTTCAAAAACGATTCGGTTTCATTACGTCTCAATAAAGAATCTCAAATGAGTACACGGTTCATTAGGTTTCTTTCAGTGAGCTCATGTAGCACCCAAATATCGTGTTTTTTTTGTACCCAGCTTTTTCAAATGGTTCAAAACTGTTTTGTGGACTATTCCCAGTTTTTCGGCTATGTCGTAACTACTGATATACCGATCTTTCTGTACTTATAAAAATGGCGTCCATTTTATCCGTAACAGGGCAACCAGAGCGAGGTGCATCTTTGACATCAAAATTCCCGGATTGATAACACTTAAACGAACTTTGTGCTACTCTTACGCGATGTCCTACGTAGGCGATTCAAAAGGAACGCGAAGCGGCGTGAAAATAACAAACAGTCGGTAACTATCAAAATTAATGTTCGACAAACATTTGGATATAATAGTTAATAAAGCTTATAAATCTTTGGGGTACATTATCCGCCTGTGTAAACCATTTAAAAATGTCTGTACACTTCATAGGTTATACACCACGTTCATACGTCCACATTTAGAATACTGCACTCCAATATGGTCTCCTTACTACCTAAAACATATAAATAGAATTGAAAAAGTTCAAAAGAAGTATTTGAAACATATCAACTTTCGTTTACGCATATATTTTCCTTTATATTCCGAATCAGTTCAATTTCATAAATTTGACACACTAGTTAATCGACGAATTATGGCCGATCAATCTCTCTTATATAAGGTAATAAACATTTTTTTTGACTCTTCTGAACTAATAAGCTTTATACCACTCAGAGTTTCTGGAAGAACTACCAGACGGCCCGAATTGTTTCACGTTCCTCTTTGTAGAACGAACTATCGGAAGTTTTCAACCATCCCTCGAATTTGTCGACAATATAATGAAAGTTTTAATGATATAGACATATTTTTGCTTTCTTATAATCAATTCCGGGAGAGGTTTAGGTGCGAGTGCGGACGGATATCATAATGACCAAAGGTGTTGTGACATACCATCAGTTGCTCTACCTCTCACATTCCTCCACTTTTCTATTTCTATTCCTACAATTCCTCCCCCATCTCCGTCATTATCCTTGTTGCTTTTGTCATGTATATATTTTTTTTAGTTTTTAATATATAATATTAATATTTTTCAGAATCAACTGTAAAAACGTACTTTGTGGACAGTTTTTTTTTGGCCTTGATTTATTACTCATTGTTTTATATTCATATTAGTTAATAATGCTGTTATTGTCCCAAATATACAAAAAAAAAACAAATAAACTATAGAAGTGTTCTACGTTAGCAACCGCGAGTAGGGTATGGTGCGGCGCGGCGCGATGTGAAGCAAACGCGATCAGTTGGTTTAATATTTTCGCGCGAATCGGAAGCGGTGCTAGTTTTTTTTTTTGTTAAGTATAATGTCAGAAGCGCGATTCACTTTCACGTAGGATAGAGCCGCCGCGTGTCACCACATCGCTTTGAATTCGCGTGTAACCGCTTCGGATCGCTTCACAATCGCGTTCGCTTTGAATCGCCTACGTAGGACGTCGCGTAACTGACACTGCATTAGGTCCATAAACGTCACAATTTTTTTTCACAGCTTGCGTTGTATTTTTCCTTTTTTTGAAATAAAATTTTAAAATGTATCGAACTTAGATTATATATGATAATGTATCGAATTTCTTCATTAGATTCACTGATTTTAACAGAAAAAAAAACAAATGAAAAATAGCTGGAAGCAACATTTTACTAATTTGGTTCTTTGTTTGAAACGTAACTTTCTTAATGTCATCAAAACCAGTCAGATATAATTGGCACAGCAAAAGATATTTCATTACAAGTTTATGCATACATACTACATATATGCGAAAAGACTTTCTATCCGACCTATTATAAAGAAATCATTAGTTCATAAGGCTTTTTAACGGTGGAAACAATAAACCAAAGACAAAACATATGTCTTTATCTATGCTGAAGAACTATCTTTCTCTGTAGATTTAACTTGAAACCAAGCTATGTAAAATGACGTTCATCCATCTTTTTTGCAAATTATTTCAGCTATTTATATCGTCTCGTAGGTAGGTGTCGATGCACTTCATGGGCCTTTTTGCCGTGGAGGCGGGCGGTTTACGCATATACCAACTCATGTTATCTTCCGATAACTATACTTACACCGAAATGTCATACTAGGTTAATCTAAAATTTACATTATTCTAAATTAATATCAATTGGTATATTTATAAGGCGAAAATTTAGAATCCGAATATTGAAATCAATGTTTCGTAGGAAAAATATTTAATGTTGAGAATTGTATGCAAATTATCTTGTACCTAAAATAACGTTATATTATTTGGCTTCAAAAATCATTTAAGCGAATAAATTTGCATTTATCTATAAAATATTCTCCGTATAAATGAAATGGACACGAATAAATAAATATATGAATGTATTTTGAATATATTTTTATGTATTTAATTTTTTTTTGTATTATAAATAAATAATTAAATAATTACCAACCATATGCTGAATCATTTATGTATTACGAATATTTCTTTCAAATCTATAAATAACAATCGAGCAATAACAAAAATCGATTTGCGATGTTATGTTCCATTAAAATAATTATTATTAAAACACCATATATGCTTTTCCCATTTCAGAAACATTGATTTATACGCACTACGTACAGTAGGTACATGTAGTTCAATGTTCATCAACATTGATTTATATGTACTACGTACGGCATCTGTAGTTCAATGTTCAGCAACATTGATTTATATGTACTACGTACAGTGTATATACATAGATCAATGTTAAGCAAAACTATTTTATATATACTACAAATAGTATATATACATAGTTCAATGTTCAGCAACATTGTTTTATATGTACTACGTACAGTGTATATACATAGATCAATGTTAAGCAAAACTATTTTATATATACTACGAATAGTATATATAGTTCAAGGTTCAGCAACATTGATTTATATGTACTGCGTTCAATTTATATAGTTTCATATTCAGCAACATTAATTTAAATGTAGGTACTACGTGCAGTATAATATATAGTTCAATGTTCAGCAACATTGATTTATATGTACTGCGTTCAATTTATATAGTTTCATATTCAGCAACATTAATGTATATGTACTACGTTCAGTAATTAAATGTTCAGCAACATTTATTTATATGTAGGTACTACGTACAATTTATATAGTTCGATATTCAGTAACAATAATTTATTATAACATTGATTTATATGTACTTCGTACAATATGTATAGTTCAATGTTCAGCAAAATTAAATTATATGTAGGTACTACGTACAATTTATATAGTTCAATATTCAGAACAATGATTTATTATAACATTGATTTATATGTACAACGTAAAATTTATATATGTATGTAGTTTAACGTTCAGCAACATTCATTTATATGTAGGTACTAGATACAGTATATTTAGTTCAATGTTCAACAATATTCATTTAATATACTACGTACATTTCATAGTTCAATAATTATATATATATATATATATATATATATATATATATATATATATATATATATATATATATATATATATATATATATATATATATATATATATATATATATATATATATATATATATATATATATATATATATATATATATATATATATATATATATATATATATATATATATATATATATATATATATATATATATATATATATATATATATATATATATATATATATATATATATATATATATATATATATATATATATATATATATATATATATATATATATATATATATATATATATATATATATATATATATATATATATATATATATATATATATATATATATATATATATATATATATATATATATATATATATATATATATATATATATATATATATATATATATATATATATATATATATATATATATATATATATATATATATATATATATATATATGTATATATGTATATATATATATATATATATATATATATATATATATATATATATATATATATATATATATATATATATATATATATATATATATATATATATATATATATATATATATATATATATATATATGGTTGGATAATTTATATAGCGCCGTTTTCGTGAAAACTCACCTCAAGGGCGCTTTGTAGCTTAACTATATTTATTCTAATAATATACTTTCTACGGGTATTTACGTATTAGTAGTTTATCGAAATAGTTTTTGTTGTTGTTTAAATAATGTTTATAACAGAAAATCCATTCAGAGAACTTTATAAATCAAAATTACATAATACTAGGTATTTAGTTTTGGACATATAGAAAGAATGAACGATGAACGACTGACCAAAAAAATATACATGGGTGCTAGAGATGGAGTGAATAGCAGAGGTCGCCCAAGAAAGGGATGGCATGACCATGTGAATGATATTTTGAAAGAAGGAAACATAAAAAGTTTGAACAATCGACGAGCATGTATGAGACGATGCATGGATGTAAAGGAAGCCAGAAATGTGTGCAAAAATAGAGAAGTATGGCGCTCGGTTCTCTCTGCTTACCCCGTAAGGGACATGGCGTGATGGTATGTATGTATGTATGTAGTTATATAGTAAGGAATAACGCAGTCTCCTACCCCCACTCGATGGGGATCGTTATATTTCATACCACTACCACTAAGAGTTCAACCACAAACGTGAAGGCCCGTATTTAGTTATATAAAATATATCTAGTTATTGTCGTTATGTTTGAAAAAATTCAATAATTTATTATTTATATAGCGCGCGGATCGTTGTAACGTGTGACGCACAGAAAGTTTTCGGAATGAATATTAATTAATAACAATGAATGAATATTTATTAATAACAATGAATATATAAATTAATTCACCAAGCCTTTACTAGTTATTTATACCCGGCGTTGCTCGAGAAAGTAAATGTAAAACAATAAAATCGTTTCTATAATTTTAAACTGCTTTTTTGTTATGAAAAATTCAGAATAAGTAGTAGATATCTAATACAATAAGTAGATATTCACATCAGTCACCTCCATCCCTTCAGTCCTTCCCGTCTAGGTTTTCTCAGTTCCCGGGCTCAACGCTGAAAACTGGTATAAATATAGACAAATACCATTTTTTTTTTTACTTTCTCAGACATTTTTTATTAAGAAAAATATTTTAGTTATGATGTCGGCGGTCACCCAGGATAGGCTGTGCCGGTCTATGTAGGCCTTAGGTATTTTAACCTGTTCGCCTGTCCCCAAGCGAAGGTATTGTAATAGCTGTGTAGGTATTTACTCAGCACAGTACTACGTACATATATATATAAAATATAAGAAATAAACACAGATAATTATTAAGACAGAAATCAAAAGATAATGAGCGATTACTTACATTGATTTATTGAATATTGGTGTCTATAATACATTTCAATAATTTACTTATTTAATACTTATTATTTTAATTGAATATAATAACGATAATTACGCGGATTTAAAACTATAAGGTCGCAAGGACAGCGCGACCACGGTAGCTAGTGGTGGCTGGATCGAATGAGCGCCGCACGTCGTATCCGACTTTATGTAGTGGTGCAGCGTCAGGATTCAGACGCTAGCGCACGCCACAGATTTATGTGTTTAGCTGCCTATATTTCCATTTTTTTAAATATCGAAAAACGCCGAAACACACCAACTAGATATACCTACCTACCACTCAATTTTTTTTAACATTTTTTATACAAATTGAATTTAGTGACATTTCTTACAATTTGTATGGCAGAATACACTACACAATGTCTACGGGGACTTTCAATATTTTGATAATTAATTTCCAAACATGCTTACATACCATCATGCTGCTTTTATATTCTGGGTTAGAAAAAAGGACTGACCTCCATACTATTCTATCCTCACACGTGTACCTACATGTTTTGTATAAAAACAAAATATCTTAAACAAAATATTCCATAATTTGGATTTATGGGATTATAGTTTGGTACGTATTCGTCAACTATACATACCTACTATCGCTATCGATAGTTGGATCTGCCCCCCTAGATAACGTGTCATTTTATGGAAGATAACTCGTATGGAAGTGACAGTTGCCAGTCACGTAACAACTGTCACTTCCATACAGTGGGTTATATTTTCTTGTTTATTTTCTTGAACTAAATAATACGTTGTCTATGGGGGTTGATGTGCTGCATGCAACTAGTTTTTAATCAATTTCTGTTTTGGACATTTAGTTTTATCGCGACATTATCAAATAGGAATGTTAGAAGTTTGATTCAATATAAAAATGCTATTGAAGTCATAAATATCTTTTATTCAAGCAGATTCAAAATTTTAACATACATAATTTCTGAAAAAATAATTTTGTTTCATTTTGAATACAGTTTTAAAATTACAAATAATAATAGGTAAATAATATTATGTATAATGAACCCAAATCTAAGTTGAAAAAATAAATTATATGGCTATATTGCTTATTAAATATGCCAAAAATTTCATTTTACATAGATTCTATTTTTTTAAACTTCTTTTTTTTTTTAAATTTAGTAAATTATCAACACCTTTTTTACACTGATACAAAATATCATAAGTACATTATTTATTAGATTAGATTTTTTTAAACAACAAAGTACTAGTAAAAGAGATTTTAATTTTTTTATAGGTTGATGTATTTAGCAATAAAATCAATTTAATACTTGTACTTATTGATTTCACATAATATTATGACATTTTGTTCTCTATTGACGAAATACCAATCGATTCAGTAAAATAAAGAAAATGCAGAATCAAAACAAATTGTTTTTTTTATTTAAATTTATAATATAATTTAAGTAAACAAATAATTATTCAATATTAATTATAATTTTAACCCTTTTCAATGAACCTGAATCGTTAAACTGTGAAAATACCTACATACATCAAATAAACAAAATATAGGTACATGGTTTATATTATAATGACGCGTTTGAGACAAATGAGTAGATTTTAAATATTTCACACAACAACTGTTGCATGCATGATTAATCTTCCGGTCAAGGCCACTACAAAATCTACCAGCGACCTCATTACTATTTTTCTCAGTTTTATCATCACCAGAGCTATAGGTACCTACTACACTCGTGCATGATATGGGTCAAGGGTGACTACATATTATAGCGAGATTATATTTCATATATGGATGTATTTACCTACATATCTCATACGCACATACATATCATATATTTTCAGCATTTCATCCTAATGCATTATGTACATATATACTCATTTCATCCTAATCACACGTTTGGTGATATTACGACTTTATATAATGATATATCTCATATTAAGTGAAATACCAGGTGACGAAGTTTTGTATCAAATACGATGTTGTTTTTAACACTATGCACACTGTCATATACATACTCTGTCATTGTCTATTTCCAATAGATATTTTTTTTCTGATATGTGTAATTAATAGATAAAAACCTACAAGATACCTACAAACACTGCATGTACCTACATACATATCATGATGACTATAATTATTCACCTTTCTAATCTGTATAAAAAAAGTTTAATTTTTATACATAGTTTAGTTTCTCATTATAATGTAAATACAGCCTATAAATATGTCATTAATAGAATGAAAGTGAACACATTGAGATGGCTTGGCCACATGGGGAGAATGAATGAGGCACGTCCATGTGAACGGTATTTTGAAAGACGGAAATGTCAGAAGCATGGACAACAGACGAACATGTATTAGACGATGTATGAATGTCGACGAGGCGATAATTGTGCGTCAACATATAAGTAAGTGGCGTTCGGTTCTCTCTGCCTCCTACCCCGCGAGAGACATGGCTTGATGGTATGTATGTATGTTTGTCTCTTTCTTTTGTGAAATATAATAATAATATGTAGACTGCTAGCCATAGAACAGTTATACCTAGTTGGGCAGTAGTTATCTATTTTTTAATGACGCATATGTAAATGGTTAGAATAAATAAAATAAGTAAGAAAAATTTAAATTTTTTATCAGGACGAAATTTTAACCTTTAAAAAAATTTTATTTGTAGAACATAAAAAACATAAAAAACGGTGAGATTTAATTTTGATAAATATTACGCAATTCTACATAGTCAACGCGATCAGTGTAAAAAATAAAAAGTGCAAATTATATTAATAAAACTTTAAAAATAGTGTATGTCAAAATGAAAATTGAAAATGGTGTATGTACTATGTCTGAACAACATTAGTTATGCAATATCTGCATGGTATAGCGTAGCAGACACCTGATTAGAATGTCTATAAAAACCTAATAGTGTTTAATCTAAGCTATCAACAAGAAACCATTCAGGTAAAGCTCTGAAAACCTCTTTAAATATTTTTAAGTTCTGCATATACGACAAATGTACCTACACTAGATCAATTATAACCATATTTTTTTTTCATTTTTAAAAACAAAACAAAAATTCATGAAAACAAACACAACGGACACAACGAGCAAAACATCGGATAGCAATGGGGTTCAAAAAATGAATACCAAATTCGGGCAAAGATTATTTTCATATATTGCACCGCGTATAAATTATAATGATAAACTGCCTTCGGTATCGGCAAGTGTAAAAAAATTCAGAATTTTAAGAAAAAAGTGGCTGCTTGAAATAGGTAGACTAAAATGAAATCTATGTATCAACAATATTAATTTAACTCATGTCTTTTTCCTGCATATTATACTTTTGGCTATTTTTTTTATATAAAATGCACTTGTATTATTTTGTATTTTAGAATAATAAAATGTATTACTATATACACTCTATTAGTATTTGCCTCGGAGCAAACTTTGTTTAGCGATTTAAAACTATATTGTAAATACGTCTAAATAAATATTATGATAATTATAATATTTTCTTTCATCTAACCAATATTTGAATATTTTTCTCTGCCAGGAATCGAACCCAGGACGCCGGCGCATTAGTTAAAGGGCTCTCCACTATGCCACGACGATCAACAATAAATAGAAGAAGGTGATGATGTATTTACCAAAAAATCAAACATATTTTTATTTTATTTATGAGATAAATTAAATATTCTGATTTGTAAACAAACCTTGTATTTTTACAAACATTTATAATACAGTATTTTCTTTATAATGGGTAATAATATTGACTTACCTTTAAAAACAATAAATTTACACCAAAACAATCAACAATATCGTATGTCAAAATAATACGTCTAGTTCCTTTGTTTTTGTACAGACGAAAAAAAATAACAGTGAAAAACAAATCACAAAATATTCACTTAACTTCAAATTAATATACAACTCGTACGTTCACAGACACAAAAGAGAATCTAATATAACACTCAGTCGAGAAACTGAAAAACAAGAAGGAAAAAATAATACAACATGAAACCTTTTTAATGTCAATGTACGATTTATCCAATTCGTAGAACGAAATTCACGATCGCGGCGAATGTTCGGAAAAGCATACACGTACAGCCGTCGCGACACCTTCTGACAGACTGAAAGCTTTGAAATTTGAAAGCTCCAATTCTCCCTCGCGAAACGTCGAGTAAACAAACCAAACGGGCATGTACTAAAAGGAGAATATCATTCACAATAGGTTAGCGCAATATTTTAGGAGTTTTCCGCGACGTGGCCATGTATTGATTGGTGTCCGTATTGGTCACTACGTATTTAATCAGTTTCGCAAGTCGCTATTGGCCGATTGCTTATATTTAAAATAAGAATCCAAGTTCGCGCCGTATATAATTCGACGTTGGATTTTGTTTCGGTCTGTTTTTGCTTGGGAATTTCTTGGACTACATCATTATGGAATGTGCCACGATGGTCAAGGCGCGCGTCTAATATGATTGTTGTTGTTTTTGTCTCGATAATGGAACGGCCCGTTGAGAAATTGAATTTTCCGGTAATCATCTAAGAAATGAAAATAGATGAAGAAATATCAGTAATACTAGTTGCATGCAACACATGAGATCCAACTGTCGATGGCGATAGTATGCATAATTGAAGAATACGTACCAAACTATGAACACCACAAATTAATAAATATTTTAAGATATTTTGTTTTCTATATAAAACATGTAGGTATGTACCTATGTCAGGATAAGATAGTATGGAGGTCAGTCTATTTTTGCTACCCAGAATCTGTAAACAGCATGATGTATGTTTGTAGATTAAGTAGGTATCAAACTATTGAGTGAGATATTGTGTACTATTTACTACCTTACAAATTGTATGAAACTATGTCATCACTAAATTCAAATTTTATAAAAATTGTTAAAAAAAAATTTGTTATGTACCTACAACAATGTTGATATTTTTTTAAATAAAATTAAATAATCTAGTTGGGGTGTTTCGGCTTTTTTCGATATTTTTTAATACTTTGGAAGTATAGGCAGTTAATCACATAAATTTATTATAAAAAAAAGTTATTCTTAAAAAAATTGTTTGAGAATATCTGGAATTTTTTAGAAAAAATGAATTAGAGAGTTTATATTTTTCTATTATTATACCAATTTTCAGGGTTCTAGCTTACACGGTTTTTGAGATACATGGAAAAATAAAGTAAAAATTCAAAAGTTGATAACCCCTGACTGAAACAAAAATTCAAAATTTGGAATATAAATTTTTTTGTAGGCCTATAATTACCTATTTATTCTGAAATTTTGGGTTCTGTGAATTGAGCAGGTCAAAAGTTATATGGGGGGGGGGACACAGACACACTAAATGTTCTACTCCAAATTCTGAGTAAATCCATATATAGAACATGATATTATGCTGCGAATCCTCTAAGTTGGTGTTTTTTGACTTCAAAGTTGGAAATACCGTGAAAAATATGGATCCTGCATACAAATCTCCAGCATCTTAGCTTGATACTTTGTCGATATGTTAAGAGAATAAGATTCTCTTGAACAAATCGACTCATCAAATTGGCTTCCCATACATATTTTGATTTTGTTTCGTTCGTAGTATTGTTAAACCATAAAAAGAAATTTGTGTTTTTACAATTAGGCAAACGTTTTTTTTTCCATGAATTCCGCGACATGTGTCATGTAAAAAGTGCATACTACGAGTTTTGTAGAGATGTTGCATTTGGGAATGGCGTATTACATAATATGGCGTACCTACTACGAAAATATGTGTTGGCTGTAAGTTACCACAACATAAATTTAGCGTTTAATTGACTTCAAAACGATATAATAATATGTGACGAGCCCATTATTTCATAGATATTGATGTGATCTTTCGTTCTGGAAAATTATGTTTATTTTCATTTTTGCTTAAAGCTTGTTCTTCGCAAAAAAAAATTCCCTTCTCTAGTTGTTGTATATGTGTGTATGTATGTGTATGTATGTATGTATGTGTGTATGTATGTGTGTGCGTGTATGTGTGTGAGGGTGTCTATGAGTGTATGAAGGTGTGTGTATGTATATTTTTGGATTGTAAACTGTTATTTGTTTTCATATTATGTTGATGGAATGCTTTTTTTGGCTCTAACACTGTAAAAATAATATTGTGTCATTAAACTGTAAATGAGCTGTAGCTTCCCAAAGAAAATAATTAAATAAATAACAAATCTGGTATGTACCTTTTATTTAAAGAATCTGAATGTAACTTGATCAATTCAATATTTGAATAAATTTAATTAATGACTTTTTAAATAGGTTAACATCTGTGAGAGTCAATATATGAAGACTAGATCACGTTCCCACCTAATTGAATCCCATATAAATGATTTAAAACCCGAGTGAAACTTAATACTAATACTACACTCATGAATGTTATACCTTCTGTGTACAAAGCGGAGATAACATTCGCCACAACTAACACTACTTTTTTACACCCTTTTCTTTCACATGTCTGTCTGTACTGGAATTTCGCACATCTATTTTTAACTAACTTCCCGGCCAGTAAGAATTCTAAAACTTTCAAAATTATATATTTCCGATGACAATAATTAATGTTGAAAATGATTGAAATTCATTTGATTTTGTGAGGAAATTTAAGAGTTTTGTATTCAATACCAAGTAAACAAAGCAATGGATCGATGGGTCGATGATTAGATGGGTCGGTGGCACAGCGATTAGCGCGCTAGGCTAGTAACCCAGTTGTCGCGAGTTCGAATCCTGCCTCGACCGATTTCGTTCACCTAAGCACAAGCATTTATTTGCTTATTTTAGGGAACGTAGGAAGATGTATATGTACTTGTTTAACAAGGACATATTCTTTTTATTTAAAAAAAATGCGTTTCCGGCTGAGGGTAAAAATTGAAATTAATTCGATTAGATGTAACAATAATATACTGATTTTCATATTTTGATTATAAAAACAGTTAAAATCATAATAATGTACATTTCTATACATGAATAATGTGTATTTCAACTTTTGAGAAAAATATATGTATATTTTTCTTCAAGAAAACTTTGAAGTGTCCACATTTTTTTTACTTGTTTCTATGTAGATAAGCGTACTTTAACAGTCATGTGTTTGTTATTTATTTAAATAAGTAAAATAAACATTTTTACATAAACAAAATAAGTATTATTCAAATAAGGTTAAGAGGACATATAACGCAAAATCTAGTGACTGAAAACATGTTATATTAAAACCGCCTAATACACTATGAAGTAAATGTATTAGGCGTTAGTAAGGGTAGTTTTCGTTAATCGTGTTCGTTGAAAAGGGTTTATACGTGATTTAAATTTTCGGAAACCAAAAATTTGTTGATTTTTTGCATTTTAAGAACAAACCTGACTTGAGATGAAAAAAATTTCATGAACATTCACTTTGATTTTAAGCACTCTTAAAGCATATAAAGGACTTATTTCTCTACGATACGTGGAAACACACTGTTTAACATATTTGAGAAATTTGATTAAAAAAAGGGGCGTTAGGTTTATATGCCCCCTTAAGTATAATGTACATATAAAATTCTATATGCCATTATTATTCCAAAAATTAATTAGGAGCTTATATCATGGCTTTTTTACTGCGACCACGAAAGTTAATTTTTATTTCAGTTCCTAACCCATCGTATATTTTTCGCTCATTTACGCCTTGTTTCAAATAATTAGGTACTTGTAATTTTGAAATGCGCATCACATTACAACACAATCGTTAGTCCCGTGTTAAAAAATACACATCATTTTATGACCTTTGTTCCCAGCACGGTCAAATTCATGTTCATTTTTAATTGTTTTGTTGTGAACGCTGCATTAATTATTAATCACTTTTAATTGCTATGTTCAGGATCAGTTCCTGACATTTTAAGGTACATATGAAAACTGAGATGTCAAATCAACACAATAATAAAATGACTCATTTCAATGATGCACAACACCGTCAAATAGAAAACAATAAGAATATAAAATAAAAGAATTAATATGTTTGTTTGGTAAAAGTCTTCTTCGTTGACCACGTGACTGAGAATGGCGGCTATACTCAAATACTAGACTAGGTGTACCTCCATGCAAGACAGTCTTGGACAAAGCAAAGAGATTGAAAAGTGATATACACGTCAGTGTACACTCCAGCACATGGCTTTGGGTTAGTGGAGTGGAAATGTTCATGGAAAATGCTCTTAATGTATATTTTTAAGTTATTATATTTTTCTCGATAATTTATAATTGATTGTACTGGATTAGTGATAAATAAATAAATGAACATTTGCATCCCTATGTAGATACACATTTCAGCAAAAGTGTTATTGAGAATTACTGGTATATATCATGATATATTTGTATTCTAACCATTTTGTTTTATATTTCGATTTTATTCCTGCTGCAAAATTATAATTACACACCCACTCTTCGTTTAAAAACAATCGTTTTTCTTAAGTGTTTTAGGAATCAAAGTTACTAGGCTATCCCACATTTTCTCAACTTTGGCCAAGTTTCTGCCAATTACCGACTTACGAACGTATACAATTTTCGGTATTCTTAAATAATATTAAATATTCAGTAGATATTGGTAACAAGAGATGCTTATATTAGACATTGTTATCTCCAGGCTTCTGCAATCGTTCATTTGAACATTGAAATCTCGGATAGTATTCATATGCTGTGATCGCTCAGCTGGAATGCATTCAGTTAGTACCTATCTACATACATTTCTCAGAATATCGGTACGATATATTTTCCTTGGAGATATTATGAAGATTTTGAAGAAAAATAAACAGTAAACATTTTATATTTTTCATTTTTATCTTTGTGAATATTTTATTTATAATCAATTCAATCCTAGTGATTAAATTTGATTTTAGTATTTATCATTCGATATAATTATAAAAATATATTTTTTATCCGTTCTCTTGTTAAATATATATTAAAATCATTTTCTTATAATTCTCTTTTGAACACTGAAGACTTTTATTTGCCCACGTTAATTAAGAAATTTTAAGAATATGTTTTATTGGAGTTCATCACCTCTTCCTTGAGGATAAACAAAAAAATATAATATAGTATGTACTTAAAAATATACTTTAAAATAAATTTAAATAATTGAATTAATTTACGATTTTTTACGGATTTATTTTTCGGTTGAATTTTTAACCACCTACTTAAGTAGTGCTTTAAAAATTTCTTCTACAAAATTGATCACAATTAGAAAAAACATTCAATAAAAATACAGTATTTCACTTCAAATATTTTCCATACATTTTTTTCAAAAAAAAAATAAAATTGTTTTCTAATTAATATTTCACCCATATTCGTATAAGTGATCTGTCAATTATTTTTTTTATGTTATGATACAAGTACATATTTTATTAAAACCCAATATTTTATAGATGGGTTTACTGCACAATGCTCAGTTACAACATTTTGTATAAATAATATCTATGTAGGTACATATTATTTATCAAATATAATTACTCGGTACAAACGAATCAATACAGTTATTTGAGGCAACATATTTTATATAATAGAAAATACCCGGATTTATACACTATTATAAATAAGTGGATATTATAAGAATAAGAAATATTTGTTTTACTATTATATTTCATATAAAATTAGTTTCGGTTAAAATACATGGACCTAAGTATGTAATTCACTTTTTGTACCTACTATCTTTTAATCATATTGTTCTAATCACATTTTAAACAAAATTAAGTATTTATTCTCAGATTTCTTCTTGTGCCATTTTCGAAAAGAACAGCTTATTCGTTTACTTGTTATTATTTTGTTTGTGCAAAAACGGAAAACAAAAACCTGATTAACATTTTCCACGGCAGCATCCTAGACATAAAAGCCGGTTCATCTAATAAACACACGACCTATGTTTTTGTCACACATACAAATTTTATGTCGTGTAATAAAAATGAAGTGTACGCGTATCGCAAAACAATGCCTTTATGTGGTCTATTTACTCTAGCAAATGGCTAGCATTAAATAATATTCCCTGCTGCAATAAATATAAATTGTGTAATTCAAAACATATGAGGAAAAAAATTATATGTCCGCCAGATGTATGTAAAGGTCTCGTGATAAATTTAAAGATAATGCGTCACACTATGTGACGTGAACGATGTCACCGAGATATGTCACAACAAAACAATAATTCCATATAGCTCCAAGATAACGCTAATATTCTACGTAACACGTAATTTATAAAAAAGAAACTGGAAAATTCACGAATAAAATTATATGCATCGGTATCATAAGGAAGACTTAAATAGGACAGTGTCTTCATCAACCCAATTTTTCATAAATACTCGAGATAAAAATACAAGAAAATATCGTGAAATATTATGTACTTACCTACGACGTAAAAAGATGTCATAAGATACTGATATGTCTGTATCAATGATTTATAGTACTTAATATAAAATCATTGGTCCGCATTCGATTTATGGCAAATTAATCATGTTTCAACCATGGTTTCATATATAATCTAAGCATGGTTTATTATTTTTTTGATTAAATTTTAAAATAATAATTTAATCATTTTCATAGTAATTACATAATCTACATACATACATACCATCACGCCATGTCCCTCACTGGGTAGGCAGAGAGAACCGAACGCCACATCATTCTATCCTGGCACACATTCATCGCCTCGTCAACATTCATGCATCGTCTCATATATGTTCGTCTATTGTACACGCTTCTAACATCTTTTTTCTCATTTCAGTGTCCAAACTTTATATACATATTATTTCATATCTTTTCATATAAATCAACAGTAAATTTTGCGAGTAACGTTTTGGGTTTTTGTTAACTTGTAATAGCTATAGAATTTTAGGTATTTGTTAGACAATGATATAATATCTTCGGTTGAAGCTTTTAAATAACACAATTAATCGCCTTGACAATAGTTTGTCGAATTCGACCAAAAACTTGGAAGATAAATTGATACTTTGATTTTACGGAGTTTCAAATCTTTCGGGCATTCGTCGTTTTCAAAATAAAGCGGTCTTGGTTAAACGAATAGAATTAATGACCACCAAATTTATAGATAAAAGGGTTTATATCAATACGATATCATTAACATACAAAGGATTTTCTTTGGCAATATTAAATTTTACAGTATTTAGGCTCTTGTTGCAGAGTATTTATAAATAAATTTGCGATATTTCATGTAATGTGCCCTTTCATTAGGATTTAGGTTTCAACAATCTCACACTTTGTTTACTACGAATGAGTTTTTTGGAACAAAATAAGAAAAAAAGTAGATAAGCCGACCGCCGTGGCACAGTTGGCAAGCCGTTCGGTTTCTGTGCGGGCGTCCTGGATTCGATTCCCAGCAGAGGAGAAATTTATTAAAATTTATTTCTCACGCAAATATTGTTTCTCTGGGCTGGAAACACTGGTTAGTTGGAAGAAATTACCATACGGCAATAAACTCGCCACTTGCGCAGGGTGCAAGGAAGTTTTCATTATTATTATTATAAGTGGAGTGTTATCAATAAACAGTTTCTAATATGTCACAACTGGGGTGGCAAGTCTGGTCCATCCGGCGAAATCAAAACCCTCACGATTACCCATATCATGGATATAATTATTATATAGAGTTATTTAATATCTTTAGATGTCATAGAACTCCATATGATAATTATATCCATGATATGGGTAATCACGAGGGTTTTGATTTCGCCGGTCGAACCAGACTTGCCCCCTGGTCACAACATTAATTCTCTTGTTTATATAACTTTCATTAAAATGTTGGATATTTTTAGATTGAATTTCGTTCAAATACACAAAAATATATGCAGGATTTTTCTAACTATTGAAACTAAATAAAACATCAAACCTCAAATTGTTGTTTCAAAACGTGATTTTCAAAATTAAACTCATATAAGCACATTTTTTTAGATTATAAAGAAATATAGGTACCTATGAACAATAGCAAGACAAAAACTCTTCTTTTAAGATGTTTTCTAATAAACTTGAATTATTGTTATAAATGAATTGCGATTATTCAATATCAACTTGTATCTTGCTTTATTTATAAAATGAGATATCACAATTTAGATTATTTTATTGCAGCTTTTAAAATATACCGAATTGGATACATGATTTGACCCACGTAGGTATTCATTTTCCAACGATGAATTGTTTCATAAAACATTTATGTATGTAGGTCAACCGTTTTATTCGATTTAATAACGTTTTCAATACAAAAAGCGGATTTAGAACGATGTGGGTTTTATCAAAAAAATGCACGTCTAATATCTCAATCGTAATAAAAGCGAAGTGCAAAATTTAAGCGGACTCCAAATAATAATTCAAAATTACACATTTTATAGTTTCTTTTTCATTTAGACCAAGGCCGTGTAGCTATGAGGGATGGAAAAAAGATTGCCTATATTATTTTGTGTAATATGTGTAGTACACAAGTACACCTACCTAACAAAACAAAAACTTTATTTTACATCAAACTAAAAGTAGGTACCGACCTACATATTTTCTATTTAATACTCACTTCTTTGCCAACTTCTTCTTTGTGGCATTTAATTGAGATCGATTTTTCTAGTCCTCATCCTACAAGTTCTTCTGTCCTCCGCGTCCGATGTTTCGTACGTTGAGCAGCCGCTTCAGGGATGAATAGGGCTTCGAGCTCTAAAACGTTCTCAATGGAGTGGGGTTGGTGAAATTCTGTCTATCTGTCCTCCGAACGAAGCCTTGCCTCCTTGAAATCTCTGATTATCGTGTACATCCATGTGATCAATGGTCTCCCTGATCACCTGGGACCCGCAACTAATAAATATGTATTGATCCCACTATAAAGGCGATGCCTGGGGAAAATAATCAAAATCATTTTTTTTATATGTGTATCAGTAACAAAGTCCTTAAGTCAATCACCAACAGTCTCAGATCCACCGTGGTGTGTAGGTGGAAATATTCAAGATTATATCTATAGTTAAAAGTAAAGACTTTTTGATTCTACATTATTTTTTTTATTCTGCGCGATAGGCCTATTTCGCCTTGTTAGGGCATTAACTAGCTTATATGACTATTTTGACAAATTTTACTTATATTTATAGATTAATTATGTAGGAGGAGCTTACAGGTTCTTGTGATTGGTCATTTAAAACTATTGATATTATACAATACAAAAATGAAATAAATTTACTTTACTCTGGTTGGTTGAGACTATTTATTTTTTGACCAATCCCTATTTAGATAATTAGTGAAATTGAATATAATGAATTGATTTATGGTAATGGCTGGTTTTTTCCCTAATATTGTAAACACAATGCATTTCACTGCCCATTAGGGCACAATACCATGTACCGTTACACCGAAAAAACCAGCCATTACCATAAATCAATTCATTATATTCAATTTCACTAATTATCTAAATAGGGATTGGTCAAAAAATAAATAGTCTCAACCAACCAGAGTAAAGAAAATTTATTTCATTTTTGTATTGTATAATATCAATAGTTTTAAATGACCAATCACAAGAACCTGTAAGCTCCTCCTACATAATTAATCTATAAATATAAGTAAAATTTGTCAAAATAGTCATAAGCTAGTTAATGCCCTAACAAAGCGAAATAGGCCTATCGCGCAGAATAAAAAAAATAACGTAGAATCAAAAAGTCTTTACTTTTAATTATAGATATAACTTATAATGGAATTCTACCAAATAAAATCTTCGTCGATAATTAATTTAAGATTATGTTTTGCAAAACATGAAGAATCATGAGCCATCCCCAAAAGATCCACAAGAATCAACAACATAGCTACATATGCATGGAATAGTTACCTCTACAAAAGCTACAACAGCAGATCTGATATATTTGAAAAGTTCTCACCTTGCTGCCATTTTTACACCTCTTTCATGAAGAAATAAAAGCATACTTACCTTATATCATGTTTCCATTTGATGGAGACTTATACGGTCCGACGTGAATTCCCACTAATCCGATGCTTACCCAATATTTCAAGGGTAAGATTGTAGTGTAAATGCACATACTTAGTAAGTAAAGATCGATAGTGTTCATATTCCAACGAGTAAAGTCATAGATCAAATAAAAAAATATAATTGTATTGTAACTGAAACCGATATTTTACACATTTATATACCATATACGTTTTTGGGGTATGAAAGACAGAATGAATAGTGATATTGAAATAAAATATTTAAACATTCATATTACGATCTGTCAATTTGTAAAAATACATCGCTCCGTTCATTCTGACAGATAAACGAAAGATATCACCAATTTATAGTATTTTTATTCGTTATCTTCATCAGATTTTCAATTAGGTGTGAATATAAAATGATATAAATGTAATATGTATATGGCGTGAGGTCAATGAGGCGGCCTTGTATTCAGCAAAGAAAACTTTATCATCTATTCTCTTTTACTTTTATCCAATATAAAGTATGTCCATAATAAAATAAGGTAATAGTGTGGTTTTCAGGCTAATGTATGAGACGAACTGATGTAAACCACAAAGTAAGTACCCATACATTACTACCAGCCAGACCCGGAGAGCTTCCGAACAAGTGCTCCGCTACACGCTTGGGGTGAAATATTTTTATATTAAACATTAATTTAACGAGTGAATATTTATGAACGCAGCATAGATATTGAAAAAATATACATACAAAGTATCCCTCGCGACCCTTTGATGGTGGCAGCAGAAAAAAATCACACATTTTCGTTCATACAGAGCTTCTTTTATTTCCACGCAAATACAGCAGGCTCGTTAATTATTCTGTATTGTGATTATTAAAAATACATTTAAAGATATTATAGAACTCCATACAATAATTATATCCATCATATGTATAATCGTGAGGGTTTCCCTCGTGATTACCGATATCATGGATATAATTATCATATGGAGTTCTATGACATCTAAAGATATTATAGAACTCCATACAATAATTATATCCATCATATGTATAATCGTGAGGGTTTCCCTCGTGATTACCGATATCATGGATATAATTATCATATGGAGTTCTATGACATCTAAAGATATTATAGAACTCCATACAATAATTATATCCATCATATGTATAATCGTGAGGGTTTCCCTCGTGATTACCGATATCATGGATATAATTATCATATGGAGTTCTATGACATCTAAAGATATTATAGAACTCCATACAATAATTATATCCATCATATGTATAATCGTGAGGGTTTCCCTCGTGATTACCGATATCATGGATATAATTATCATATGGAGTTCTATGACATCTAAAGATATTATAGAACTCCATACAATAATTATATCCATCATATGTATAATCGTGAGGGTTTCCCTCGTGATTACCGATATCATGGATATAATTATCATATGGAGTTCTATGACATCTAAAGATATTATAGAACTCCATACAATAATTATATCCATCATATGTATAATCGTGAGGGTTTCCCTCGTGATTACCGATATCATGGATATAATTATCATATGGAGTTCTATGACATCTAAAGATATTATAGAACTCCATACAATAATTATATCCATCATATGTATAATCGTGAGGGTTTCCCTCGTGATTACCAATATCATGGATATAATTATCATATGGAGTTCTATGACATCTAAAGATATTATAGAACTCCATACAATAATTATATCCATCATATGTATAATCGTGAGGGTTTCCCTCGTGATTACCGATATCATGGATATAATTATCATATGGAGTTCTATGACATCTAAAGATATTATAGAACTCCATACAATAATTATATCCATCATATGTATAATCGTGAGGGTTTCCCTCGTGATTACCGATATCATGGATATAATTATCATATGGAGTTCTATGACATCTAAAGATATTATAGAACTCCATACAATAATTATATCCATCATATGTATAATCGTGAGGGTTTCCCTCGTGATTACCGATATCATGGATATAATTATCATATGGAGTTCTATGACATCTAAAGATATTATAGAACTCCATATAATCATTAAATCCATGATATGGGTAATCATTGGGGTTTTGATTTCGCCGATTGACACGACTTGTCCCCCTAGGCAATGCAAGAGAGCTCTTTCATGTTACTTAAACCGGTCATCTCAAGAATGTTTTGTACCCATGAAAGCCACCTTCTTCTTACCCCTTAGTGGCCCTCAATCTTCTTCTTGAAAGTTAGCTGAATGATTTCGTACTTCTCTGTTTTTAGAATACCTATGGTCAAAACATTAAGTTGTACGAAGCTTAATGGTGGTGGAGAGTTCTCAATTGACGTTAACATTTCCTTAACCAAGCAAATACGCTTGTGCAAATGAGCTTTTTCATAATAACACAATAACACCCTTGGAATGATTTTCAATGGAATAATAAATAAATGTATACATTGTGAAAATTTAAAACACTACTAATTTATTCATTTAATCAAAGTATTGGTGTATTAAACTATGATTCCTGCGTTTTTCTATCTTTGGCACTAATGCATGTATCATATACAAGGTTTCTATATATAAACATATTCTGTGAATAAATAATATTTTTTGAACCAATGTTTAGGAAGCGTCGCAGATTCCATCCTCATCGCAATAAAAATTACTTTGGTTTATACATACATCGTACAAAACTATATTGTGTTATATTATTATACAAACCTACTAATATTTTTTATTCGCATTGCGAACAAACTCAGTTTGACATTCACCCATAAAGTTGTATAACTGTTAAGTATGTAGGTATATTAAAACATTAAACCCATTGCATAACTGCCTACTGGACAATGTGTACGTATGTTAAATTTCCGCTCAAAGAAATACGTAATAAACTATAAAACATGAATTATCATTTTGTATGTGATTTTTTCTTTGTAAAGAGAAGATTTACAGGACATAGGTATAACGCCATGGAAATAACAAACAGAAATGAGGTTAGGTAATGTTTGTTCGTGGAATCTGAAATATATTTTTCTAGACGTTACTCCAATAATCCCTCTTGGGATTTCACGCTGAGGACATACTCTAGTTCAGCTTATCGCAGACTTGAGTATTTTGATAAATCAATATTTGTATCCTTCGGTCCATCAAATTACATTTCATGTGATATCTTCTGATTAATCGATCCCGATTATGAATTGAAATAATTGATAACTAAAATATCTAAGAATAAATAAATATATGATATTGTTTAGTTATTAATACGTTTCTATTTATGAGATCTATATGCGTTTCACGATTTGCTGAATATTACATAGATTGGTCCGACAAACGTTATCCTGCATGCACGTTGGCTTACCTGATATAAGCTGGTTCAACAAACATACAAATTAATCACACACCATCACAACGTATCCCCACTATGTGGGATAACCAAAGAAAAATGTGCGGGTGAGTCTGTCTCGCCTCACCTAAAAAAGGCAACATTCAGGATGGGTTGTGAACTATGTAAGATTTTGCCTGTTGTATTTTCGATTACCGTTACGGGAAACCAGAAAATATAATCAAATCAATCAAAATTAATCTATCCGTTTAAGAGTTAAGTGACATAATATACATGTGCAGAAGAATTACATATGTATATTCAGATATTAATGAAACTCCTGTATCAAGTTTTATTTTTAATCTCAAATGTTATACTTTTTCAAAATACCAGGCGTACATATTTGTTTAACATTTTTTTTATTCATTTTTCATTTTTTTATTCAAATATTGAATCTATACCAACCTGGGACACACACAAAATTTATAATAAAATTGTCCAGTCGTTTAGGAGTTTAGTGACATACATACGTAAAAAAGAATTGTTTATAAAGATAGGTATACCTAATACCTACCTTTTTCTTCTCATGTAGATACCAGATGATGAAAAGAGCATAAAAAAACCAGCCATAAAAAATTAATTGTTTTTTGACGTTGCTATCTCTTAGACTATAAGCGTTTTCATTTTCCCGCTCAGTATATCAAAAATTCTTTAAAAAAATCTTTTCCGCTTTCGATTTTCCTGATTGATTATACCTATAATAAACCGACTTTTGATTTTTCGAAGGTTTTGTCAACGCATTTTTAAATACAAAAATAAACTCGTGATCTGTTATTAGAACGGGAACTCATAATATCTTGTCCCAAAATACTCTAAGAAAAGTAGCAAGGCTGGTGATATAATAAAAAGATCGCCAAATAATACAACACGACCAAACAGGAAATAAAGAATTTAGATTCCCAAGACCCTACATAAAGGAATCAAGGCCGTTGCTAAGTGATTTGAAAAATCCTACTTATCCAACAAAAACTTCTCACAGCTAACACTCTTGAAACTCTGTCAAAAGATGTAACCAAACCAAAATTAATAAAGTCAAAGCTAAAATCTCAATGAAAAATGTCAATTTACTTCGCATGTGTTCGGTTAGTTCATTTTCTTCAAAACCTCCAAGGCTCTAGGAATAACTTTGTTCCTAAGTTTTAGAATTATAATAAATTAATGAGTGAGTTTGAAAAATACAACAATTAATGTAGTATTTGACTACATAGTAATTTTTAGATTTGCGGTTTTTGTAAAATGTTTAAACGACTTTGACATATTTAAAAATAAAAAGAAAAAAGTGAAAGAGATGGATTTTTAAACAAGGGTCTCCCTATAAAGGGGAAGTTTCATTTTATTAATTTTATATTGAAAGATATACATAAAAAACTGTGAACAATCGACAAGAATGTACATATTTACGTAATAATGCACTGAGTAATGAGTGTTTGCAAGTATTGAAGTGTGTGTAGCTAGGTTTTCTCTACCCATTCCGTCAGGGATTTTACAGAAAATAAAAAAAAATTGTTTTTGTGTATTTCATACTTAGTCCTAAATGTTTTTAATCCATTTGATACGTGTATTTTTCAAACCAATTCGTATGTAGTGGATACCTACATTGATTGAGTTTTTAAGAAAATTTATTTATTTATTTTTCTTATTGTACATATGTAATATAAACAAGTATATTGCACGCTGGCGGACTAATACTTCATGGCAAAAACATTATTGAGAAACGACATTGTTATTTTCTTGAAAATACAAAATGAGTTTAGACGACGCAATATCCAGACTAAGGCTATTTCATAGTCTTGCTGATTGTATGTACTTCGAACGACGAGCTTCAAATACGAAGACGACAAAATCTTAATTTTCTAATAGTAAGTTTAATGTCTTGCACTAACAAACTGTTTGTACAGTTGTATTAGTGTAAAAATAATGTAGTCTAATATACTAAAAAAAACAAAAAAAAAACATTACATCCAACTTCATTTTCACTATTTTCTTCCTTATTCTGCAATATAATTTAACACCAACATAACACGATAAGTTTCAGTGTGAGCTTATATCTACAATTTACTCACCTCCAGATGCCTACGGGTGAATAAGAACTGTCTGACTCCGAGGGTGAGTATTTATGCACAAACTAGCACTTCGCTAACGTGTTCCAGATGTTCAATAGGTAGACATACTTTTGAGTCATCCCCTCACTTACTTTTCCTATGCCATAACTGTTTTCATACAGTCCATTTTCGACCTAAAGTTTCTTTCAGAATTTCATACGAACGAGGAAAAATCGTGCTTTTATCGTAATAAAGGAATATGGAAAAAATAATATCAAGTTATTGTTTCCTCAAACTTAGCCGAAAACATTACATATAATACCTATATAGAATATAAAGTTTGTGGGTTGAAAATATTGATAAATATATTCAAATTGTTATTTGTCGATTGAAATGCATACATAAATTTAGATATTGCATACTTACATAATTGAGGACACCCTTTTCAAAATTTTCTTCGCGTTTTAATGAAGAACAAATGAAGTTAAAGAAAACTGACTCGATCGAATAACGTCTCTAAATAACGCCTGAATATTCTGCAAAATTTATAGCAGTCACAATTCAAGTTTAGATATATTAAACTGTTCAATTTTATCAGAATGTCAAATGAATCAAGATTGCAACATGCATTGTCATTAGTTATACACAAATTCTGAAAGTTTCAGAGCTCTAAATGGTCGGAAAAGTTTCAAAATTCCAGTGCAAACAAGTGACGTAAATAAATGTTTGAAAAAAGGTAGACAAGCATTGATATGATCAACTTGAAAATATATATTTCTTTAAAGAAACAATTTGTCATCAACATCCGTGAATTTATAAATAGTTTATGTTGGTAAGCCGTTCGGTTTCTGTGCGGGCGTCCTAGGTTCGATTCCCAGCAGAAGAGAAATTTATTTAAATTTATTTACTCCCACCCAAATATTGTTGTTGTTGAAGTGTTGATTATTATTATTTTTATTATTTTATTTTATTAACAAAATATACGGCATAAGCCATTTACTTGTTACAATATACATTTACAATAATTAATTACACACAAAGATGAAATATATTAACAAATAAAAATAAAGACATTGATGAAATATAAAAACATAAAATATAGATTCAGATAAAATATAAATATATAGATTTAGATTAAAACACAGATAAAGATAAAAATAGACAAAGAAGAATCAGAGAATAAGAAAAAAAAAATATGATAAAAGGGAAAAAAATCGAATGTTACAATAGATCGACTGCATAAGTTGACAAATAAGCATATCATTTCAAATATCCTAAAATTGAGCAAATACTTACTTGAAAATATGTTAAATTTAATTATCTCTTTGCACATAATATTAATAAATACAATGTAGTTACACTTGTAGGCTTATTCTCTTATTATCCCATTAGGAAATTTCTTCCAACCAACAAGTTTACAAATTATGACAATATTATAATATAATGTACAGCAACAAAAGAATGAAAGCGAAAAAACAAAGAAAATATACATTTTATTAAGATGACAAAATGAAACAAAAAAAAACAATTATAAAGGATTGGGATAAAACAAGGACAGGAGATCGGGATCAGGTGTTTAGGGATAAATATTCCATCTTTAATTTTTTCTTGAAAATACAAAGTGACTTAGACGACGCAATATCCGGACTTAGGCAATTCCATAGTTTTGCTGATTGTACTTCGAACGACGAGCTGAAAAAAGATGTGTTATGGCTCTGGATAGTGTCGTACGCTCACCAGATCGGAGTGAAAGACGATGATTGAATAAATAATATATGTGAATTTGTTACATCAAATGGTTAAAGACAGATTCGGAACCCGGCTCCATTGAATCCAGCGAAAACTGCTCTTCTATCGACCCATGTGTATTGTGTATCTTTCCCATACTAATGTTTTATCGTACACTAAAAATTATAAAAATATATGTGCTTATCATTTTTTTTATCAACTGATGTTAATAAAGGATATACTGGACAGTAGCGGAATTACTTATAGAAGCCGAAAATCTTGGCTTTCCTAAGAATATAATGTTAAGAAATTCAAGACCTAATGTTTTTTGTCTGTTTTATTGAAACCATACTACAAGATTAAAAATTGAACCGTATATAGATACTATGCTTGACAGGGCCACAAATGTAAATATTATTTTGGCATTAGACTTAAAAATATTTTCATAGCCACTCAAACGAAGAAGGATGCTAAAAAACATTAAATTTTCGACATTTCTCAATTTTCTTTCAGGGTTTGCCTAGTTGGAAGATTCTAAGGACGTTCCTGTACTGGAATATTAGTTTAGTGCAGAAAACTTTTATTTACAAATACCATTTGAACGAACCATTCCAAAAAATCATTAAAATAAATCAATAAATAAATAAATAAATATTAAATAAGTAAATAAATAAATAAATATATATATTAATTAATAAATAAATAAATAAATAAATAAATAAATAAACAAATAAATAATTCAATAAATAAATAAATAAACAAATAAATAAATAATAATAGAGATTTTCATAGTGCCGTTTAATAATTCAATATCATTTCAAGGATGCTAGTAGTTCAGTTTTGTGCTGCTCCACGAAACAAAGCTGTTTTCAGTCTTCTTGTGAAAGTTCTCTTGTACTGCGAACTGCGGAAAACTGGAGGCAGTGTATTCCACTTAATAAGACCGCTGATCGCTTACTATGACCAAAACAAAACATCGGTCATAGTAAGCCGCTTTGTTGACTCTATCTAACTCCTTTAGGCGGTTGTTACTCTGTAATCCAGACGATCTGAGTGTGAGATTTTCCCAGAGAGCTCTTTCCCCTGACACAGCTCTTAAATGTATTGTGATGCTAGGTTGTTCAAAGTATTAAACACCGTCTAAAAAATTTTATGGTTAACTCGTTTTGGACTCTTCAACCAGTGTACTTAGTTTAGTAGTGGAGTTATGTGACATCGTTTTTCCGCATCAAAAATAGCCTTGCCGCTGCATCGAGTTGATTCTTCGGCAATCCAGCATGAATGGCGTTGCAGTAATCAAGGCACGACACGGCTGCTTTTATGAATCATATAAAGCAATATAATTTTTTTTATATTTATGAGCACTTCCAATTATCTTGTGCAACTGGCAAACTTCTTCCTACTTATCAGCGCGCAGCGGTCCCATCCCTGAGAAGCAATAATTGCATACAAACTAATTTTAAATAAACTTCATCACTGTTGGAAGATCCAGTTTATAATTTTGTTGCTGCATGAACATATATGTAATAATTTTAAATATATATTTATGAGCACTTCCATTTATCTTGTGCAACTGGCAAACTTCTTCCTACTTATCAGCGCGCAGCGTTCCCATCCCTGAGAAGCAATAATTGCATACAAACTAATTTTAAATAAACTTCATCACTGTTGGAAGATCCAGTTTATAATTTTGTTGCTGCATGAACATAGATGTAATAATTTTAAATATATATTGCGAGGGTATGGTGGTGTATGAGAAAAGAAAAAGAGAAGCTAAAATTATACTCACCATAAAACCTTACCACCAGCAGTCAGCGATATTGCAATGAGACTCATTTAAAATAATGCAAATATCTCAGTATCTCAGAGCGTGTTGTTTATTGATTAAGACAAAAAAAGAATATATTTAAGTATCAAATAAGAATTTTCTGTTCAATGAAACAGTAATTAAAACATGAAAAGCTGAGTCAGATGTGATTGTAGGGAAGATCAAGTGATGAAAGAAACGCACAAATACAAAAGAAATTACAATTTATTCATATCATGGTTGGCAAGGAGTGTTAAATATGATACAGTTATCTACGTTACCTGAACTAAGCTAAATATTTGACATTTTAATAAAATAATTTAATTCTTAAATTACAATTTACAAGTTTTTAAATGTTTTTCTAGACCATGTGGTGTATAATAAAAAGAAATATCAGACATGACATAATTAAACAGATTCAACTAAATTTTCAAATGATATCAGTATTTCATATGTTTTTTTTTTATAATAACCAAGCAATGAAACAGTTTTATGAATTTCCATCTTCTTGAAGATGATCAGCCGGTACAATTTTTGTGATGAGAACTATCATCGTAGTATTTACGTCGATTTGAAGTACAATTTACAGGTGTTTTAGTTATTATCAAGTCATGATGTGCAAATATGAGCATGCACCAACCATGATATTTAAAATTATTCATTTTCAGTCATCCATGGTGTACATAGTAAAGTACACCAATGTTGAAGAATGATGAAAAGACAGCATGAACAACAAGATAAAGAAAGTAAAGAAGAAAGCAAAGAAGCAAGGAAGCAAGGAACAAAAGACAAAGGACAAAGGAGGCGATTATATTTCCTGCAAGAATTCAGTTAAATTAGCGAACGTGACTCATGCCAGATATTTTATATAGACGAGGATCGATGAAATTAGATAGAGAACTTACCCAGCCTCCTTTGAATTTAAATTTCCAGTCTTTGCTGGATAATTTTGCGTAGGCCATAGTTGAGCGATGACACCTCGTGTCGGCTGTCAGCGTTGAAAAGAAAGGCATAGATATTTCGACCCGCCTAGCTAATCCGTTCACGGCTGTGTTCGCCTTACAACTTTTTTAGAAATATTGCCAATATTGCGAAGTGCGTTCGTTTAAGACATTTTTATAAACATTAAATTAAAATTATTAAATAGTGACGTGTAAATACAAAATAACGTCACATACCTCCTCTGTTAACAAAAAAAAAGAAAAAAAAGTGTTTTGATAGTAAATTTGAAAAACAGAAATTAGTGAATATAACTGGCATAAGTCCCATGTTCTCCAACTCAACCGAATCCCGCGAGGAAAAACACCTACAATTTAAGGATAAGGAAAATGTTAGAGTTCAAATGACATAAGTCTATGTCGCTGATAACGACATATCCTCGTCATTTAAATAACTGGTGGCAGATCTGGAACAGTTACATAATAAAAAATAACAAAAATTATCCACCATAAAAATATATAAAATTCTTAAACTAGCTGAAACAGAAAATTTTCATATTAAATAAAAATTCCAAATTTTGACATACTTGCTGTCAAGATTAACTATTCATTTAAATGAAACCCCTCTGTTCATAAAACAGACGTAATAACAATTATAATACAGTATTTACAGATCTAGTGGTGAACATTTTCAGTCCACTCACGTTTGATTATTTAACCCCTTCAATGACACTCCCGAGAAGCGTTCATTATTTTTTTTTTATCGATGGAAAACTAAGGAAACCCCATCTTAGCTTTTCATCTTGTCTCCATATTGTGAGCTTGGATTAGCTTTCATTTGTGCTAATTCTCATTGTGAGCTAGAATCTGCGGAAGAGGCTCTCATGTTGAAACAGAATCACTCAGATACCATGTATCTTCAAGCGTGATACAGTTATCGTGAGTCCATCCTATAAACACCTTAACTCACGATAAAAAAAATTTCATCATAGGGAAAATTTAAAGTTCAGAATATTTTCCCAGTTAAAACAGCATCATAGTCATCATATCAAATTGTGAGCTTAGCTCAGTATCATACATGTAAGTCTTAATTGTAAGCCAAGAAATGTGAAAGCTAACATGTAAATTTGTCTATGAAAGATTTATGTGTCAGACATAGCAAATGTAAAATATCATTATTTTAATAATCATTATCAATAACTATAAACATCAGTTATCATGAGTACCTCCTATAAACACCTTACCCATGATAAGAAAATTCATCGGGAAGATAAATGCATAAAATTTATCCACTTTGATCCCAGATGAAAAACATTTTTATATTAAACAAAAGAAATTTCATACCAGCATCTTATTTCTCCATAGAAAATAATAATATAATGCAACTTCAAAATTAATATTTCAAGAATGTGATAAGTCCAATATTGAATCTGCATTACACTATTTTGATCATAACAGAATTCAATCTTAACTAAAATGTTGTTATATATCATGGTACCAGAGATCAGGTTTGGTAATAGATTACCCAATATGTCATACATAAAAGCATCAGCTAGACAGAACATCAGAAATGTAATATCTAATGACTCAATTTAATAAAAATTTATAACGTCTAATAAATTGTAACTCTTTCTATTGCACAGCAAGTGTGTCTCCTCATGTATGTCATGTAACAGTGTCTCTTCGTCATGATTAAGGACACTAGTACATACAAAATTATATAAAAAATAATCTACAAAATGACAAGAATTGAGAAAATTTGTAACATTCAATAATTTGTAATATCTCCTATCGCACACCAAGTGTGTCACCTCATGTATCTCATGTGACAGTGTCTCTTTATTATGATTAAGGACACTAGTCCATGCAAGGTTATAAAAAATAGTTTACAGAATGATAAGATTTGAGAAAATTTATAACGTTCAACAATTTGTAATTTCTTCTATCGCACACCAAGTGTGTCATCTCATGTATCTCACGTGACAGACAATGATCAGAGTCTCTTCGTTTTGATTACATCAGACATCTAGTTGACCAAACTAAATCTCCAGATGCAGTCTACGATAACTGAGTTGGTCGACACAGTTATCTGGAAGAAGACCATGGCAATTAAATGCACTTGATACCATAGATATAGCTATTATATGGTAGAAAAATGAGTGAATTATCAAATAAATTTCCTATTATTGTAATAAAAAAAACAGAATATAATGGCATTTCAGTATTTTAAGTTATACCATGACATATAACAATCAATTTCATATTACAATATGAAATTGGTATTCATAAACAAGAACATTACATATACAGTAACCTACATGAAGTAAAAGGAGCTCTACATACAAACTTTTATCAAATTGATATACTTAGGTTTTCATTCAGGATCATATTTATCATCAACAGAATTTGTATGACATATACTAGACAATTTTCCTTGGAAAATGTTAGTTTTATAGTCCAATATCTAAACAATATAGGATAACATTTTAATATAAAAAAACAAGTACAATGTAGCTCTACAAATTTTAACATAAAAATAGAACTAACTCATCTGAATGAAAACAAAAGTATATGACATCTCAATATTGTGAAGAAATACTCCATCACAGCATTCCTCACAATATAATCAAATTTAAATTTGTCGAGGAACCCATCATATCAAACATATGCCATCAGAGTACCAATATGTTCCTCGAGAAATTTCACATTATATAAAAAAACAGTGTATTTACAGTGTAAACATTTATCAACGTTTGATTAATTTGGTCATCTGACATATTATATCCTGAGAATGATAATAGCATTAAGCAGATATGGATGTCATGTATTGGCAATGAAAACATACAAATTATATGATACAGTTGTATCATACTGATGATACAGACATCAAAAAAATTTAATATTAATCTGGTTTTAAGAGATCCTTGATGTGAAAGTTCCCTACAGACTTATTTTGTTCATTCGCTAATGTATAAACTACAGGTGATATTTTTGCTATAATTTTGTTTCTAACAAAGCGTGGAGCTAATTTTGATGAAAAGAATTCAGCGCCTTTGGAGTTTACAAAATTTCTCCGGTAGACAAAGTCACCTACATTATAAGAGCGTTCGACCCTATTTTTGTTATACAAAGTGGCATTGCGTTTAAAAGCTGACATAAGATTCTTCTGAACTTCAAAAAAAATAATTCTTAATTCATCTAGCATTTCAGCATAATCATGGGGCTTTTCTATTTGCATGTCATCTACTGAGATGGGTCCAGGTTGATACCTTTGATGCATCTCACCTGACAGAATTTGTTCACGACCGTGAAAAAGAAAATAAGGTGTATATCCCGTTGAGATATTCACTGTACCATTCATATAACGCGACAGCATACTTTGATGAAATCATCAATTTATAATTTTCATAAAGCTATAAATTCAAAACTAAGTAACTACTTCAAAACTTAAAGCAAAGTATTAATCAATTAAAAACTATATTCCCAAGAAAGTTGATTTCAAAATCAAATTAATCAGATTTAAAAGCATAATGTTGGATTTGTTCGCCATTTGTTCAAATACACAAAATAGAAATCATCACAGTGCGCCCAATGCCAATCAGTTGAACACCCAAGGCTGAACAAGATTATTAAACAGAAATCTGTCCATCCAAAGCCTATCCAAAAATCCGACACCGCACTACACCGTAATATAATTTCATCCTTGTAATTGATTCGTCATCTATACGTTCCATTTTAAAGAAATTTTATATTGTGGAAATGTCAAAAGAAAGTGCAGAAACGTACGAATGATTTTATAACATCAGCTTATTACTCACAATATAGGATGATTTGATACAACATGATTAATTATTCGTACCGAAAACAATAATCTTTGTAATGTGTATGACAGTTACAAAAAAAGAAGAGTTTCTTTATAAGATTAACATATTAGCATACGCCATGCATTATTCCCATTAATATACAATCATATCTAACAATTACAAATATTTCATAACTCAGAACCAACTATTTAGTTGCAGCACGAGTAGTCATGCAACTACATAAGTTTTCCTCCCGCCGTATAGATGGCGTTAATTACACTTTTGACAAAAGAATATAATTAATTTTCATTTATTTTAACTTTAAAACAGTATTATATCCCCGACATTAATTTTAATGATTGTTAATCATTTCTAAAATAAACTACAATGATTATAGTCAGTAAAATGTCAAATAGATTATACACAAAGTGTATTGTTATACATAAAAGATTCTATCATTTGAACGATGAGTTCCATAACATTTCAGAATTATTGACATTACTTTCTATTGAATAACCAGCGTAACATGTTGTTGTAGGTCGATACTGTGTACCACACATTAGACAACATAAATATAATATGAAACATTAAACAATTTATTCATAATAGAAACAAGACTCATTTCCATATAAAAATGAAGTTATTATCATCAAGAAGCAACATTACATTTGGTAAATTCAAACTAAATCATTCTCAGAGATGACAATATTACATCATAAGTTTATGTCAGACCAAATTAATAAACATGGAATACCTTAAATAAGAAATAGACCAAAATCCATATAGAAATATCATCTCTCCGAGCCTTGATTTTTTTGTGATTATACAGCAGATTCAAATTCAGCATTCCCAAAAAATATTTCATAGAGTTCACCAACACTTTCCATCTGTAAAAGTGAAAATATTTAATTGCATATTCATTACAATCATAAACCAAACTCCCTATAGCACACATTGATTTGAGATTCAATTTAAAAGAACATTTTCAGTTATTATTTTATACAACATAGCTGAACTTTTAACATCAAAAATTGAGAAAAAACACATGTCCCCAAAAGAGAATAAAAACTCAAATTGTTTTAAAACACCATTTCCTTTTAATTATATTGATTCAACATGAATTAAGAAAACTTTTTATTATTCTCGAAGAGTATTATAACAATAATATCATTATTTAAAAAAGACATTGATTATTTTTCACTTGTTACCAGAAAAAATATTAAGTGCCATGCAACAATGTTGATTCTATGCAGGTATCAGACAGACTTTTTTTGGTAATTACCACAACAATCTCCTAATTAATTTCTACCTAACATATGATTTTTATAATTATTTTTTACAAGTTCAAATTTTATGACCGACCCAAGAAAAATGTATACCATGTTGTATATCAGCAAAAAGGAAATTACAACGCTTATAAAGATTCATATTTTTTTTATCTATAACATAGGTATTCAACATTAAAAATGCAAACCAAACATGAAATAATATTTAGCACAGTCCAACGACAAATTAAAATTATACAACCTGATGTTTTTTGAAGATAGTTTCAATTATAAAAAATTTGATATCCTCATTATGCATGTTCAGTTAAAATGTGACATTTTAATTATGAAATCAGAAAAATAATTCTAATCAATTTATAGATTTCCAAAAAATAGACATTAATAATAATTGATGACAACTCAAGTTTTGTACTGAAAAGAATGTGAATTTTATGTTATAGTCCTCACGACATTTAATTATTTATTAGTTTACAATACAACCTGATTGAGTAGATTTCTTGAATGGTATTTCTCGAATAAGACTGGTCATAATGGGCTCTTCCACACTTTCTAGAAATAGTTTGGTTGACTTCTGGTCATCTCCTGAATATAATCTCACAGCTCGGCTTTCATGACGATGGATTCTGCGCAGTCCTCAGATTAAGGATGGGTTTAAGGAAGGAAAGGAATCGCTACCACAAAGTATACGAACTAATTATCAATTTTACGTTCTCTACAAACACTAATCTGTCCCACACAAACATCTGACTTTAAAAAGAGTTATAGAATGGGCGCCAGTCTTACAATCAATAAAAATAAAAAATACAAATGGAATTTAAATCCTAATAGTCCGCGCTCTTCAATTTTTTGAAAAATCCTGCCCCACGTTGGGCGCCAATTGCGAGGGTATGGTGGTGTATGAGAAAAGAAAAAGAGAAGCTAAAATTATACTCACCATAAAACCTTACCACCAGCAGTCAGCGATATTGCAATGAGACTCATTTAAAATAATGCAAATATCTCAGTATCTCAGAGCGTGTTGTTTATTGATTAAGACAAAAAAAGAATATATTTAAGTATCAAATAAGAATTTTCTGTTCAATGAAACAGTAATTAAAACATGAAAAGCTGAGTCAGATGTGATTGTAGGGAAGATCAAGTGATGAAAGAAACGCACAAATACAAAAGAAATTACAATTTATTCATATCATGGTTGGCAAGGAGTGTTAAATATGATACAGTTATCTACGTTACCTGAACTAAGCTAAATATTTGACATTTTAATAAAATAATTTAATTCTTAAATTACAATTTACAAGTTTTTAAATGTTTTTCTAGACCATGTGGTGTATAATAAAAAGAAATATCAGACATGACATAATTAAACAGATTCAACTAAATTTTCAAATGATATCAGTATTTCATATGTTTTTTTTTTATAATAACCAAGCAATGAAACAGTTTTATGAATTTCCATCTTCTTGAAGATGATCAGCCGGTACAATTTTTGTGATGAGAACTACCATCGTAGTATTTACGTCGATTTGAAGTACAATTTACAGGTGTTTTAGTTATTATCAAGTCATGATGTGCAAATATGAGCATGCACCAACCATGATATTTAAAATTATTCATTTTCAGTCATCCATGGTGTACATAGTAAAGTACACCAATGTTGAAGAATGATGAAAAGACAGCATGAACAACAAGATAAAGAAAGTAAAGAAGAAAGCAAAGAAGCAAGGAAGCAAGGAACAAAAGACAAAGGACAAAGGAGGCGGTTATATTTCCTGCAAGAATTCAGTTAAATTAGCGAACGTGACTCATGCCAGATATTTTATATAGACGAGGATCGATGAAATTAGATAGAGAACTTACCCAGCCTCCTTTGAATTTAAATTTCCAGTCTTTGCTGGATAATTTTGCGTAGGCCATAGTTGAGCGATGACACCTCGTGTCGGCTGTCAGCGTTGAAAAGAAAGGCATAGATATTTCGACCCGCCTAGCTAATCCGTTCACGGCTGTGTTCGCCTTACAACTTTTTTAGAAATATTGCCAATATTGCGAAGTGCGTTCGTTTAAGACATTTTTATAAACATTAAATTAAAATTATTAAATAGTGACGTGTAAATACAAAATAACGTCACAATATTTATGAGCACTTCCATTTATCTTGTGCAACTGGCAAACTTCTTCCTACTTATCAGCGCGCAGCGTTCCCATCCCTGAGAAGCAATAATTGCATACAAACTAATTTTAAATAAACTTCATCACTGTTGGAAGATCCAGTTTATAATTTTGTTGCTGCATGAACATATATGTAATAATTTTAAATATATATTTATGAGCACTTCCATTTATCTTGTGCAACTGGCAAACTTCTTCCTACTTATCAGCGCGCAGCGTTCCCATCCCTGAGAAGCAATAATTGCATACAAACTAATTTTAAATAAACTTCATCACTGTTGGAAGATCCAGTTTATAATTTTGTTGCTGCATGAACATAGATGTAATAATTTTAAAAATATATTTACACGTCAAATAAAACGAGTGTGTTGTAGCCAACGATATACGCCTCACTACCAAGTCACTCCAAAAAGTATTAATATTTTGTTTGGAAATATTCAGCATTTTCATGAAATTAGTTTGTCATATTGATTTGAATATTTTATTATGAAAACTTGATAATTCTTCAATGTCATTTTATGAAAGTGATATCACTTTTTAGCGATTTGTAAATAAAAATGTCAAATTTTAAATTTCCTGATCTTGAGATCTCTTTGAAATACTTAACAGAAAATTTTGGAAGCACTGTTCAGGTATTCTTTAAAATCTAATGGGGTCCAAGCGAATATTCCTACCAAAGAAAATATTCCGATATGTTGGACCAAATTCAGAAGAAATTCATGAGGTACCTGTATATGCAGATGCACGGAGTAGTTCTGACGTCCTGTTCTTATATGAGTCCTGAAAGCAGGCGTGATAACACAATACTTTTGATCGGCTTCAAGATTTCCAACAATCTTATTGATTTCCAGAACTGCTAGAAAGGCTAGGGCTTTTTGTGCTACCCAACTACATAAGGGGTAGAGGACATAATCTTATGAACGTCCCCCATTCCAGAACGGATGTAGTGGCCCGCAGCACTCTGGTGCGTATTATGGAGAAATTAAACTCGCTCTCGGACGAGGTAGATATTTTCCATTGGAATATAAGGCGCTTTAAATCGCACCTTAAATGGAGATAGCCAGCATCGAACCGCACATCACACCATAATTGGCAGCAGCTGTCGTGTGATTACGAAAAAAAAAAATAGATATACAAAATTGCAAAATTTGATAACAATCAAATTATTAGTCTTTAATCATAAAAATAAATAAATAAAAACAATAACATTTAGTACACAGCACACACACACACATGGATACTTTGTGATAAGACTTTCAGAATACAATCTCAGCATGATTCTAGTTGATAATCTGCCATAAAAAAATTACCATAAAAATTGCGAATTCATAACTCCCCTCAATATCCCCTTGGGGGTAGTGAGGAGTAAAATTATAAGCCTTGCTTCAACTAATGGTGCATTTAGTCATTTCCTGGTAAACATCCGGAACGAATACATCATAGCGTATCTCTGCATAATATACGCAGTCTCAAATATTGATATTCTCTCAAAGGATTTCTATATTTATTCCTACTTATTATACTGAAACGATATTATCACATCAAATATTCATCGAAGTTTTTTTCTCTTCCATCTATTGATAAAAATAAAGTACCTATATTTGAAAAAACCTAATTCATAAACTTACTTACTTAACGAGTCCGAGTACTTCTCACTAGGCCTTCCCACTCCAGAATACAGCAACCGCAACGGCATTGTCATCCTCTGCGTCGCATGTCATTGGCATATCTTGACAGATGAGGAGGTGTTCGTCAGTTTGTATCTCGCCGCAATTACAGGAAACATCCTCTTCCACCCTAATACCCCACCTTAGCATGTTCTCTTTGCATCTTGTCACACCGACGCGTAATCTATTAAGTGTCTTCCATGTCAGGTAGGGTAGTTGGTGTCCCTGTCCCAAACTTTCCGACAGGTCGACCTGATCTCCAGCGTATTGTGCTTGGCAAAGATCTTTCCTTGCCCTATCTGGTGGTAGTTTTAGGGAGGATGTAATTCTAAGAAAGCTTTCCCTTGATTTTAGTCTTGCTACCGGTGGTTTGTGAACAAACAAAGGATGTCTCGGGTCCGTTTCCTGTTTATGTCTCTCTGCATTCGCAGCGACTTCCCTCCTGATGTTCGGAGGGGCAATACCTATGATCGGGTATATGTCACTTACTCGAGTGGGTTGTAAGCATCCAGATATTATTCGTCCTGTCTCATTGATGGCAACATCCACATGTTTAGCATGTGACGAAGAGAGCCATACCGGAGCCGCATATTCGGCCGCAGAGAAACACAGTCCAAGGGCGGAAGTGCGCAGGGTGGACGGTTGTGCTCCCCAGGTTGACCCTGTCAACTTTTTGATTATGCTATAAATATATATTATTAATTCATAAATATATCCATTGATTCATTTTGTACGGATGAGAATTTTTCAAAACGGCGGCGTTGTTTAATAATTCATACTTTAAGAACATGAAACACATTAATATTATACAATATATCAAATTCGTATAAATACGTAATTCTCACTTTTATGTTCAGAGATGTTTGCGTTGTTTGGATATAATGCATACTTTAAGAACATGACATACATTTCCATGTCATCGACAAACGATTGTTTTTTTTTTACTTTGTTGTATCATTTTGAAATTAATTAAATAACATAAAACACAACTTTGTGTACACCACTACATACATAACTTTTATTCAAATGAATAAAAATTCCTCTACATGTTACGAGAACAAAGTTCCCTTCATCAGGAGGATACAAAGTAACTTTGTATATATCTTTGAAGGGAACTTTGTTCTCGTAACATGTAGAGGAATTTTTATTCATTTGAATAAAAGTTATAACTGTAGTGGTGTAGGTACACAAAGTTGTGTTTTATTTCATGAAATACATTTATATTATGTAAATGTTTTTTTGTGGATATATTAAAGTTTATTGATGTGGCCCGACAAAAAAATAGTAGTGAATTGGTCTATCAATACAGAGACCTGTGTGACCTGTGTTTTTGACATCATTGTTTGTAGTCTCTGTCCATAGGTGTCTGGTTCCTCTGGTGGTCTGTCTTCGAAAAAATCACCAGGTAGTCTGAGTGTTGTACCGTAGGTCATCTCTGCGGGCGTGTAACTTGATCCTTCCTTGATTACTGCGCGGAGACCTAGGAGTATCATTGGTAGTGACGTCGACCATGACGTATTACCTACTGCCATTATTGAACTTTTTAACGTGCGGTGCCATCGTTCAATCATTCCATTGCACTGTGGATGGTATGCGGTAGTTCTATTATGTATTATGCCCAATTTACTTGTAAGCTTTTTGAATAGGGAGCTTTCGAACTGGCGGCCTTGATCTGTTGTTATCGAGGTGGGAACGCCAAAACGAGAAATCCATGAATACATGAGGGCGTTTGCTACTGTTTCTGCAGTCATATCTTTTAGTGGCACTGCTTCTGGCCATCTGGTGTATCGGTCGATTATTGTTAGCATATATGTATAATCTCCGGACGGTGGTAACGGTCCTAAGAGATCTAAATGAATGTTTTTAAATCTTCCATCTGTTTGTTGAAATTCTTTTAAAGGTGTGACGGTGTGTCTGTGGATTTTCGACGTTTGACATTCTATGCAATTATTTATGATGTTTTTGACAGTTTTATCAATATTGGGCCAAACGTATCTCTGCTTTATCATTTTTGAAGTTGCTTTTGCTCCGGGGTGACTTATTTTATGTGTCGCCAAAATGACTTCTTCTCTCATGCTGGCCGGTACGTACGGACGTACTGTATTATTAGATATGTCACACCATAACATTTTAGTAGTTCCCGGTATTAAAATTTTCTTCAGCGTTAACGATGATTTTTCTTGAATTTTCCTAAATTCTTTATCACTGATTTGTTCTGTCGCCATTTTTCGGTAATCTATATTTGATGGAATCTCTATTTCTTCGACTCTTGACAATGTATCGGCGACTACGTTATCTTCGCCTGATACGTGTAGGATATTCGTGGTAAATTGGCTAATGTAGTCAAGCTGCCTCTCTTGTCTTGGAGAGTTGAGTTTGACTTTTGTGAAGGCGAAAATTAATGGTTTATGGTCCGTTATTATACAAAAATTTCTTCCTTCAATCTGTGATCTGAAATATTTTATTGCTTCATATATGGCAGTTAATTCTCTGTCGTAAGTGCTGTACTTGACTTGCGCATTGTTAAACTTTTTCGAAAAAAAAGATATCGGCTGCCAATCATTATTTTTCTTTTGTTGCAGGGCCGCGCCCATGGCGTTGTCGGATGCGTCGACCATTATTGACATTTCTGCTGAAGGGTTTATATGCGTGAGGAGTGCTGCTTGTACTAAGTCTTGTTTGCATTTTTCGAATGCGTTGCGTAACTCTTCTGTCCATGCTAGTTTTCTTTTGTCGTTTTTGCTGTATCCTTTGAGCTGATTGAATAATATTTGCTGCGTTTCTGCTGCGTTGGGTAAAAATTTTCGGTAGAAATTTAACATACCCATAAATCTTCTGAGTCCCTTGGCATCCTTAGGTGGGTCAATTTTTGTTATTGCCTCGATTTTTTCTGGGATTGGGGTGCTTCCGTATTTGTTTATTTTATAACCGAGAAAGTTGACTTCTTCCACGCCTAACTGGCATTTGTTTTGGTTAATGATGAGACCATTCTCAGATAGTCTTTTGAACAATATGTCTATATGCTTTTCATGCTCTTCTAAATTTTTTGAGGCGACCAGAATGTCATCTATATACGAGAAGACAAATTCTAGGTCCCTTGTGATGTTATGAAGATACCTCTGGAAGCTTTGTGCTGCATTTGATAATCCAGGTTGCATTTTTGTGAACTCAAATAATCCAAATGGAGTTATTAAAGCTGTTTTCGGAATGTCTTCTTCCTCCATCTTAACTTGATTGTAAGCTCTAGCCAAATCTATTTTGCTGAATATTGTTGATCCGTGGAGCTTATGTGAAAAGTCCTGAAGTTGTGGTATCGGATACTTGTCCGGCTTGGTAATTGAATTCAGTCGTCTGTAGTCTCCACACATTCTGTAGTTTCCATCTGGTTTCTTAACCATGTGAAGTGGGCTTGACCAATTGCTCTTTGAGGGTCTGCATATGCCTTGCTCGACCATGTATGCAAACTCTTTTTTTGCTATCTCTAGTTGCATCGAGTTTAATCTTCTCACTTTTGATGTGACAGGCGGTCCTCTTGTTTGAATGTGGTGTGTTACGTTGTGTTTCGATTCATTTGGTGTCATGTTTACTCTTGTCAGATTCGGATATTTTTGTAAAATTGTTTTAAATTTTAATGTTGCTTGCACCGTTGCTATGTCTATGACTGATGTCTTGTATATGAATCCTCTGGTTGTTATACCTGTTGTTTTATCTATTAACAGTTTTCTTTTTAAATCAACTAAAATATCATAATTTGTAAGGAAGTCCGCTCCGATAATTGGCTTTGTTACATCGGCTATTACAAACTTCTATTTATGATTTCTGCGAAGCCCGAGATTTAGATTTATAACTTTATGACCGTATGTTGGTATTACTGTTCCGTTTGCGGCGTATATTGTAGTGATGATGCTGTCTGTAGAGATCGTTGCTTTGTCACTTTTGTGATATCTCGGTATTATACTGATCTCAGCACCAGTATCGATTAAATATTTGACGCCGGTGACTATATCTGGCATGAAGAGACGATGTTTCATTTGCGACAGTGTTGTCTCGCACACCTGTCGCAGTTTTAGTTTTCCGGAAGATTGAAAGTGCAGGGTAGTTGACAATATCTTGCGTTAATTCCAAATCTTTGATGTGGTATGCATATATCTTCCTTCTTGTTGTGATTATTATTATTAGGCATATAATTTTTATTATTATTATTTTTATTTTTATAATTTCGATTATTATTTTGTCGGTTGTGATAAGAATTATTATTATAATTATTATGACGGTTTCTACTAGACGATCTTGATCTGGAACGTTCTCTTTCTTGATTATTATAAAATGGTCTTGATTGCCTTTGCTGAAGTTCTAGTCCTAATATTTTGTCAGTCAAAATTTTAATTTGCTGCTGCATTCCAATAAGAAGTTGAACTGTGTTTGGATCGTTATGTGCATGGTTATTCATTGAAGATGTAGATGGTAAATTTATCGATTGTATTTCAGCTCTATTGTTCACCTCCATAATTCTGTCTGCTGTAGTTGCGATTATCATGATGTCGTCAGTATTAATTGCTGTGATGATCTCTTGAATTCTATGCGGAAGTCTCTCTATCCAAAGTCTTTTGATGAGTGCGTCGTTGTTTAATGTTGGTCCTGCGAGATTTTTCATTTTTCTTAATAGTTCCGATGGTGTGTTATCTTCCAATTGCATCCCGTGTAGTAGATGTGTGAGTCTTTTTTCTTCCGATTCTTGTAGACGGTTCAATAATGTTAATTTTAGATTTTTGTAGCGCTCTGTACTTGGTGGAAATTGAATAATATCTGCGACGCAAGACATGGTTTCAGGATCCAATGCTGCTAAAACATGATTATACTTCGATTCGTCTTTTGTGATTCTCGCGTTCGCGAATTGCGCTTCTATCGTAAAAAACCATAAGTGGATTTTCTCTCTCCATACGTATGGTAGTTTGAGGTTCGCTGAAGATATTTCGTTTCCTGTTTCTTGTGATGTCTGATGTAGATTATCTTGATCCATAATGCTTAATTTATCGTAGGACATTGTATACAATTTTATTTAAATTTAAATTTTTATTATTTGTAGACGATTGTATTTGTTAATTAACTAAGTTGCTTTCAATTAATGTTTGAAATTGCTTGATGAAATAATGTTTGATCAATTTAGAAATGAATTTGTAAATAAAAAAAAATTTGAATCTTAAAAAAAATTTGGATCTTAAAAAAAAAATTTGAATCTTAAAAAAAATTTGAATCTAAAAAATAATTTGAATCTTAAAAAAAATTCAATATTAAAGAAGTTTTGAATCTTAAAAATGTTTCTTTTGTTTCTTTTCTTTTTAATTAAAGAGGAATAAAATTTGTTTTATAATTATTTATACGCGTTTCGAAAAATTATTTTTTTTTGAAGTTCTATTTGTATTTGTTTGAAGTGCGATGTTTTGTTTCTTGTTGCCGTTGATTAAGTTGATATTGGTTAAATATTATATCTTTTTAAAATATTATAAGTTTAAAATCTGAAATAACGTTACAAGTTATTACAGAAAATAAATAATATTAAATAATATAATGTTGTTTGTGAAACTCCGGGTATTAATGCTAGATGACAATATTATTTCCGTTACGAGATTCGCGGCGAGTTAACTGACGTTCGGGATACGGTTTCTCGCTTTGCGGGATTAGTTATTTCGGGAATGCAGTGGCGTCCGAAATATTGTTGCGATGTTATTTATTTTACGATTAATTTAAAATAAATTTGTTTGGACACGAATTAATGAATATGATTTTAAGTTTTTATAAATATTCTGATGTTTGATAAGATGATTATGTTGTAATTTTTCAAAGTTAGTTAGGTATTTAATATTATTTATTAAATTATACCCTTGGTTTTAACAAAAATGGCTTAAATAAAATATTATTTTTCAAATGGTTTTTTTTACAATATAGTATATATTCTCACTTTGTTGCTAAAAATGTTATTGTGTTTTTTTTTTTTTAAATGCAAAATAATATTTTTTTGTTTGGTTTTATTCTTGTTTATTATGCGCGTCACTGGCAAAATTGTTGTTCGGTTTTTTTCGATGGGTATTTTTTTTTTATCACGCGGAATAATATTACGCTTGGTGACGATTTTCGGCAGTATTTTTACTACACACAATAATAAATTATGATTTGATAAATATTCCAAAATTTAATTCTACCCGAATTATTGGTAGATATCAAAATATCATGATAATAATTTATGCGAACGCAAAAATAATATCACCTTGATAATAGGTATTTTTGTTACACGATTTTGATATGATTGTTAAATGTGCTAGATTTCTCGTTACCTTCTATTCGGTTATAATTTTAGACAAACAACATATATTTAAAAAATATGCGGAGTATTATATTCCTTTTTTGTAGGTATTTTTATTAAAATGCCTCTACAATTTGCCAATAAAAAATGCGTCTATTATTAATTTTTTTAAAAAATCATCAATGATTTTACTTTAGATTGTGCACTGATTTTATATATTTTTTACTAATTTTGGCAATAATTTTACATATTTTTAACTATTTTTTTTTTTGCAATGACTTTACATATATATATTTTTCAATGAAATTACTATATTTTTTACTGCACAACTGAATATTATTATAAAAATTTTTATTTTACTTAACTTTTTGTAGAATTCTTGCTTCTCTGGCATGTAATTTTTTATTTTTACTTCGTTTCCAACTTCCTTGGTTTTTTTTGGGTATTATTTTTTTTCGTCTAGTTTACTTGTTTTGTTTGGTTTGTCTCGTTTCATGAAAAAAAATAACATATATTATTAATAAACATATACATTTATATCTAAAAGAAATATCAGTTATGATACAAAAGTATTCAACAATAATAGGGTTATATTACATATTTATATATGTCGCTTTTTATAATTAAATTTACATGTATTTATTTATATAACTATTTCGAAGCATTTTTTAAAATTAATACGCTTCACACGGGTCTTGCGTATTATATTAGGCTAAATTAAATACAAAAAAATACGAATACTTCTGAATGCGTATAGAGTTACCCGTGGGATTCGATCTAGCCAGTCCTTTTTAACGACAAATTCAATTATTTTTTAATTTCTGGCTACCTGTTATGATTAATTCTTTAAAAAAAAATATATATTATTTGTGAAATTATATAGGTAGATTATTAATGCACAAAATTATTTTGTTCCTTTTAACAATTTACCGGTTACAATAATTATCACAAATTGAGCACGTTTACTTGGCAACAAAAATATTTATAAAATAATCCAATTTAATACAAAAATAGTACACGAAATAATGCAATTTTTAAAATAATACATGGGGCTTACCAGTTTAAAACCTTTATTTTTTTATGTTAGATTATATGCTCAAATACAATTTCGGTGGTTACCAGTTTACTGATTGGTAACCATTGTGTTTTACTTCACGTTTTTGGTTTACCAGATTACTTATTGGTAACCAATTGTGATCAAATTCACGTGTTTTGGGTCACCAGTTTTCCTCTTTTAGGTGTACTCTCGTCACCTGTTTAGCTTTTGGGCCCTCGGGATACCAAGTTACCTGATCTTGGTTACCGAGGACTGGGTTGTGCTGCCGATCAAGTTAGATAACCTGTCGGTGGTCACCCAGGATAGGCTATGCCGGTCTATATAGGCTTTAGGTATTTCAACCTGTTTGCCTATCCCCAAGCGAAGGTATTGTAATGACTGTGTAGGTACTTACCTAACACAGCACTACGTACATATAGATATTTAATATTACAGTAAAACACAGGTAATTAGATGGCAGAAATCAAAAGATAATTGGTGCAATTACTTACATGAATTTATTTGGATAAGCGACTCTAATACATTGAAAATGGTTGACTTAGTAAATAATTATATTTTAAATTAGAATAATATACGATGATTACGCGGATTGAAAACTATGGGGTCGCAAGGACAGCGCGACCGCGACAACTGGAACAGGGTAGATCGAATGAACGCTCCCGGTCTGAGGCGTCTTTATATAGGGCTGAATCGTCCGGATTCAGACACTAGCGCGCGCCATAGGTCTATCAATACAAAGACCTGTGTACGAATTCTGGCTTAGAGTAGGGGACGAATAAGGATGATAAATATAGTTGTTTATAAGACATCCAAATTCTTAAAAAAAACTCAAAAATATTAATAATCAAATTATTAAATTCAATTTTTAAATTACCTTTATAAATTCGTCCTCAGATGATAATAACTCAGTTTTCCAGATGTTTTAAAAGTGTAATAAAAAAAAGGTTCAAACAATGACTGAAAAAACATTTCACAATCTAAACGTGGTTTATGTTCATTTATATTTTTAATAAATAAAAATAAAAACACTTGTTTAAAATTAATTCCACTATTTATTTGAGGACTACAACCTACGACCGGTTTCGTGCTAAGCACATTTTCAAGTAGTAAATATACATAAGTTTAACAGAGTATTTATACAAAGACAAGTTAAATTTTTTCATGGATAGCAAACAAGTGAATCTGGAGCTAGGTTATAATTAAAAACAAAAGTTAAAATACTATGTGAACTAAAAACAATTATATAAAACAAATACACGTCTAAAAAATGAAAAAGTTATATACCTACTTAAAAACAATTATTATTATTATTTTTTTTTCCAAATAAGTTTAAATGTGAATAAATATGAAATAGAAAATTATATAAAAAATAAGTAAATTAGTGGAACCTATATAACAAAACTAAAACAAGTAAATTATATTAAATAAGAAATTATATAAAACAAGTGAAAAAGTTTAACTATGAAATGAAAATTATATAAAACAAGTGAATAAGTAGAAACTATATAAAACAAGTAAATAAGTAGAAACTATATAAAACAAGTAAATAAGTAGAAACTATATAAAACAAGTAAATAAGTAGAAACTATATAAAACAAGTAAATAAGTAGAAACTATATAAAACAAGTAAATAAGTAGAAACTATATAAAACAAGTAAATAAGTAGAAACTATATAAAACAAGTAAATAAGTAGAAACTATATAAAACAAGTAAATAAGTAGAAACTATATAAAACAAGTAAATAAGTAGAAACTATATAAAACAAGTAAATAAGTAGAAACTATATAAAACAAGTAAATAAGTAGAAACTATATAAAACAAGTAAATAAGTAGAAACTATATAAAACAAGTAAATAAGTAGAAACTATATAAAATAAGTAAATAAGTAGAAACTATATAAAACAAGTAAATAAGTAGAAACTATATAAAACAAGTAAATAAGTAGAAACTATATAAAACAAGAAAATAAGTAGAAACTATATAAAACAAGTAAATAAGTAGAAACTATATAAAACAAGTAAATAAGTAGAAACTATATAAAACAAGTAAATAAGTAGAAACTATATAAAACAAGTAAATAAGTAGAAACTATATAAAACAAGTAAATAAGTAGAAACTATATAAAACAAGTAAATAAGTAGAAACTATATAAAACAAGTAAATAAGTAGAAACTATATAAAACAAGTAAATAAGTAGAAACTATATAAAACAAGTAAATAAGTAGAAACTATATAAAACAAGTAAATAAGTAGAAACTATATAAAACAAGTAAATAAGTAGAAACTATATAAAACAAGTAAATAAGTAGAAACTATATAAAACAAGTAAATAAGTAGAAACTATATAAAACAAGTAAATAAGTAGAAACTATATAAAACAAGTAAATAAGTAGAAACTATATAAAACTAGTAAATAAGTAGAAACTATATAAAACTAGTAAAAATGTTTAAATATGAATAAATATGAAATAGAAATTATATAAAAAAAGTAAATTAGTAAAAACTATATAAAAACATGTAAACTAAAACATGTAAATTATATAAAACTTAAAATAAATTATATAAAACCAATATAAAGAAATTATATAAAACAAATAAATAAGTTTAAATATGAATAAATATGAACTAGAAATTATATAAAACAAGTATATTAACTCTGAAAAAAGAAAAAATTATATAAACCAAATTTATTTATTATTTTTAATTCCATTTTTTTTTTTTTTTTAATTTTAGAAAGGACCGCTGGTTGCTTAATCCTGGTATACCGTGTTGTTAAACGAGATAGGGGTCTGGAACAAAAGAAATTGAAAGGCAGTTTATTGTTCATAAATAGTTGTTTTAATAGTTCCTATTAATCATTGGAAAAAACAGAAATATTGGATTTTAGTAAATTATTTATTTAATTCACAGGATATAGTAATGGAGATTTAGGAAAGTGGTTTATGTAATGATGGATGTATTGTTATGACCAAAATTGTTTTGAATTGACCGTTTTCTATTTTTTTTATGTATACCTATTTGTTTTTTGTTTGTGCATAGCTTTTTATTCACCATTGTATAACTCTGTATTTATTGTATTATCTAATGTCTTATGATTCTCTCATCAAGCAGAAGGTTTTAATGAGGTAATGTAACAATTTTACTATACTAAATATCATAATATATTGTATAAATTTGTTAATAATATTGTTAAATAAAAAAAAAATGTTAAATATATAAATAAATATATTATATCACTAATTAAATGAGTGATTTGTGGCTAGTTTTAAACTATTTTTTGCACTATAAAATAAACATTTTATACTAGTCAGAATCAAATCTATAATTATTGTGTGAAAAACAATAAGGAAATTGTCAATAAGGATGGATCGATGTTGAAATGAAATAAAACAATCTCTGTGTGAGGTATGAACGACATTATTCTTTTTGTTATAAAGGCCAATTATGTATGAAATATGATATCGTTCAAATGTCGAGACGCATCCGAGAGGTCCAGTTTTCAATGACTGCTGCATAGATCCAGCTGAAATCGAGGATGCACGAAAATCCGCACCAATCAGTATTTTTTTGTGGATGCATTTCCACCTGGTGAACTTCGTGTGGGTTAGAGTCGTCCCATACACTGCCAATCATCCAAAATTGTGCCTCGTTGCTAAAGAGAATTTTTCGGCTATCAGCGAACCCAGTCAGCGAACGAACGGCGTAAACTGACGTAAAGATCACCAACTTGATGTCTGCGAAAGGCGGAGTGTTTGTGCGCGACAATGAGTTAACTGCCTCAGGTTCTTCTGCACTTTCACAGACAGCGGCGATGTTCTCGTTCGGTCTGTCATTCCTTTAACGTACGAGTATTGGCTGATTTTGCCCACCGAACGTTGGAGAGTCGAATTTGAAATGGATGCAACGCATCCAACGTTTGCACCAGCACTCATTTTGAAAACAGAGTTTTTTTTGACGTACTGCTCAATTTATTGTCTTTCTTGCGGTTGTGATTTGACTTCAGCAACTGAATAATAAACAGCAAATTTGACAGACACCGCCAAAACAATATGGCCGCCAAAGCCTGTCTACATCAACCCGTCCCTATTGAATAGCCCTTTATATTGAATATTAGCAAATCGAGATGAAATTCTGATCAATCTTTTATTGACTTAGCAATCTCAGCTTGTAGGTATAAGCTTCATGTAGTGTTTTTTTTATAATATAGACAGCAAAATTGCAATGGCAAAATGCTGAAGTTCTATATCGTGTGCACTCAAATGGCTCCAATCAGCATCCTATAAATATCCGGTAAAACCATATTCGATAATATTCTGTGGGAATAAGAAATAAATTAGTTCCCCCAGAATGGGTTGAATGGAGGAGACTAATTAGTTCGCTCGATAGAACACTTATTCATTTAAATCGCTAGGTGAGGTGTGAACATCTTGCTGCGGGTGAAATTATTTGTGACACAGCATACCAAGTACCAACTACACTGATATTCATTTTTATTCTAAGAAGTATCCCGGATAGTGAATATTGTCTCTTATCTCGGATAACGAATCACAATAACTTTGTCTCAAGTAAATTAAAAAGTATTCCATTTGAACACACAAAAAACCATCACTAAATGAAAAAACGAGGCAAAAGGTATAGGCTGCTCCAACGTCAGATGTCATGGATCCGCAACATTCGTGAGTGGACCGGAGACATCGACGAATTGTTCCGGACTGCGGCAGATAGAGATGCCTTTTTAACAGTTATCGCCAAATATGGCACGAAAAAGAAGACATGAAAAAACTAGATTCTTGTTGATGGAATAATTATTAAGTATAAACGTGCAGAGATTAATGTACACCTCAACTCAATTATATTAAAATATTTAGAATACAAAGTGATATATTTTAACGAATCGTTTTTTGTTTACGGTGCCACTATTTTTACGACCGGAATTGGCGGGAAAAGCGTTTTCCCGCCAAAAAGTTTCAATTTACACGACAAATTTTCTGACGTCGTCTATGTTTTTAGGTCATTTATAACCATAGAAAGCGCAGATAAATCAAAATACAAAAATATTTACCTTTGTCATTTTTTCAATGGTCATAAAAATGCATAATGGAAACCAACTTGAAAAAAAAAAAAATATTGGCATCTTATTACATTTACTTAATTTTATAAATCATTTTTTCATCGAGATCTACAATTATAACAAAGTATAAACAAAGGTTAATATTTTTATAACTTGATTTATCTGCGTTTTCTGTGGTTATTTTTGGTTTTCGTCTATGGTTGAGTCGTGTAAATAGTCGTAGCCTTTTGTTTAATTTATAATTTTTAATGATTCATTTCATCTGTCAAAGTATTCAAAATGGTCTCACATCTCAGTCGCTCTTAATATGCATAGTTTTCTGCTTAAAAAATAGATAATTCTTGAAAGTATTTTTTTAAAGAGCCGATTACTATTGTATCTTTGCATGTTTCAAACAAAATTTATAAACTCTATTTCCAAAATGTAATGGTCTATACATGAGTATGAAAATTAAATGAAATCGGTTAACGAACCACATACAAGATGATTAGTTGTAAAGTACGAATACAGAATTATTAACAATGAGAAGAAACTATGTATGTAATTAATAGTCAAACCCTCGAGAGATTTCAATTGCCTACCGCCTGTCATATTACTGAATATAATGCGATAATTCACGAGAGTAATAATTAATTTAGCGTGGTGTAGAATAGGGAATAAAGGATCAGGTAGGACCAAACCATACATTGTATGTAGATACATAGGGAGTGGTTTAGGTGTTGATGAATATTGACTCCTCAACGTACTATTAGGTGATCCGATATTGAATGTTAGCAAATTGGGATGAAAATTAAAGAGGTTTTCATTAAATTTTCATCTACATTCCGCATACCCTCGACTAATGAGGTTTTCTATTACGCACAGGAAATCGGGTAATAAAACGAAAGTATACAATATTCGAGTAGAAATATTTAACAATTACAAAATGTACACACATTCTATCGGCAGTGACCATCATACAGCTCCATCACGTTTTTTATTCATATTTAGTAAAGATTTAGCAAATCATATGAGACAATTTAATTTTTAAACAATTCACATTTAACTGTTTCCTATAGGATTAGTTGTCGTCCGTCTTTAGGTCGCTAAAACAACTGTCTTGTCAAACAACTCGTTTACGCTTTGAAGTGAAATGTCATAAATAAAATTGTATTAAATGAATCTCAACGCTAACTACAAAAATATGGATAATATTTGAGAGTTTATAATTAAAAATTAGTTTTTCGCATAAAAGTTGCGCAAGCTCATTAAGTGATATAACTAACCATTTTTCAAATGATTATCCATTGAAATACAAATGATTGCTTCGTTTTTCAATGAAAAATTAATATAGAGATAATATAAATTATAGATAATATAAATTTTACCAAAAAGAATCTCGTGGACTGTCATCTGAAGTCGATGACAGTCCACGAGTGTGAATCTTCTATTCACATTTGTTGGTTGTTCTTTTTGAACTATGGTGCCGAGATTGCTAATCTAGAGGGCTCCATGGACTACTTTTCGTGCTATGCTTTTATTTTGTTGCTAATTTCGCGTTCTGTGAAGGGGCCGTTTACAGTCCACATATGCAGAGAGGGTGGTGGTGGAAGTAGCGATATATGTATATAAAGATGACAGTGCGTTTCGGGTCTGGCTCTCTACCTCAAAATGGAAAATATATGAGAATAAAATAAGACATTTAAAGCTAATGCTATTTAGGTAGATGGCTTTAACTATATCTCAAACGAGCTGCATTCAAAATTGCTTAAATCACACGTGCTTTTACCATTAGATCCAGAGTTTCGATAGCGCTTAACTGCACCACAGGTATACCACTGGATATTTATGTAAAAGTTACCCTTGGTCATATCCTCCCTCTCCAACAAGGGATATCCTTTGTCTTGCAACGTTCTGTAAATGGGTTGTTAGCTGCCATCATAATGTGAATAGATTTTTTGAAATCGGTTTTGAAAATAACTTATTCAAATAATGATACCCTGATTCTCAATTACTCTATTCCTCGATATTTATTTTCCTTGTGAGTTAAATAAATTTAATCGACTCTTCAACTCAAGTTGAATAATTTTCGCCAAATATCTAGAACCTGGCTTTCGGGTGCGCAGAGCGCAAATTTGTGTCTTTTGCTTCGTTGGTATACGTGCAAATCGCCCCCCTCCACGGCGAAATGGCTCAAGATATTCGGCGACAACTATAGTCATTTTAAAGACAAATGATGCAATGAATACATCGCCGGAAGCACCTATAACTAAAAAAAATGACAGAAACTAGACCCATAATGCTTCGGCCATGTAATGAAAATATGGTTTAACTTAACACACGGGTGCTTGCGCTATGGTAAAGGGCTATATGTTTTTTTTTTTATAATGTAAAAACACGTATGGTGAAAATATGTACCGAACAAAAACCACTAGTAAATTTATTTCATCTTATCGTTTGTTTATAAACTTTATCTAAGTTTTAAGACTCTTGATACTGCCATTTTTCCTTTGGCCCATATTCACTTATTACGTAATATTTCTTTTAATAGTTCAGTCACGTACTTTTAACCAGGACGTCTGTCTTCTACCAATTCCTTATTGTCCTTTTATTCTGCCCTTGAGAATTATTTAATTTAATTTATTTGTCTCCGCCATTAATCTACTATTGTTAAGCTTTTTTCTCTGGGGTGTCTTTACAGAGTGAAATATCTTTATAATAAACTTACGTCATACTTATATATTATATAAACTCATTATTATCATTATTTATTTTATAACGTTAAAAATGCTTAGCAATATTGTTCATGTCTTTTAGGAAACAATCTACTAAACATCTGAAATAAGACGCTTTCCATACTAGTTATTTATTATATATTTCATTTTTTTATGCAATCATAAATGTACTGAAGAATGGTTATTGAAGTTTGAAGATGTAACTATTTTATGACAAGAAATAATATAATGTCATATTGTAAAGCTACAACAATATTTATTCAATAAATCATTAATTAGGTATAAATTAAATATAACACTAATTTTCTGTTTAAAATATATGCAGATACTTATATCCGTTCTAACAAATAAATGTATTTTTTATTATGTATACGCGTGAATGAACTATAACTATGTCTTGTATTACCTATTTGAACTTTCATTTTTAAATTTAAAATAATTATTATTTATGTTTCATAGAATCATTCAATAAAAAACAGACTCCAAAAATAATTAATTTTAACGAAAATAAAGAAATAGTAAAAAATAAAGAAATAGTACAAGATATTAGAACAGTTGTAACATATGGATGTTTAACATGGACACTTATAGCCAGGTGCCCCGTTCCACCATCGTACTTTTCAAATTTGCGCTTTGCACTTTGCAAATCATCGGCTTGTTTTCGTTCCACCATTACATTTTTTCGCAAAGTAAAAGTTGCAATTTGCAAAGCGAAAAGTAGACGCATATTACAAAGCAAATAAGCCGTTCTGTTCCACCATCGCTACTTTTCATAAAAAACTTTGCAAACCTTGCGAATGAATTGAAAAGAATATTTTGACATTTCAAATTTGCCATTCGTCGAGTTGTGAAAGTAGAAGTTGTTTGTTTAGAATTTTTGAGTAAATGTATTATAAAATTTTGCATAAATTATTGTTAGAAAGGGATGAGGAAGACGGGGTTGTAAGAAATTATAGAGAAAGGATAAATTTCGAAAATATTTTACCCACGCAGTTCCTCGAATATTTTCGCATAAATAGCACTCAGTTTGAATATATGTCTTGATTAAGTACACGATTTATTCTGATTTTTTTAGGTAATTTAAACTATGTTTATGTGATTATTATGTCCGCTTTTTCTAAGTTTATATGATTATTTCACTACTCATTTACACATATTTTAAAGTACAGAACAGCACTAAGAGAAGCAAATGATTGTCTCCTCAACAGCAAATAATTCAGTGAAGCACCTGTTGTTTCACTGTATTAGTGATAGTGTCACTAATTACTCAAAAAATAACTCCTTTCTTTTCATTAATTATCTCCAACACGGCTATTTTTTTCTTAATATTGTCTTTCCGGCTCATTTTCTAACAACAACAACGAAATCACAGAACAGACAAGAACGAACGGTGTCATATGATCGTGTACGCTACGCGCGAAACACTCGGTACTACTAAGTTATCACTAGGTGTCGCTAGCGTCAATTGAAAAGACTTTGTAAATGTTTGGCGTCGCCGCAAAGTGACCATTTTTTTTTTCGTGGAACGCGAACGCTTTGCACTTTGCGAAATTCTCAAATCGCAAAGCGAAGAGTGTAAAGTTGAAAAGTATAATGGTGGAACGGGGCACCAGGTCTACTGAAATGCTGAACACATTTAAGAAATAAGTGCTTCTCAAAATTCTAAGACCAGTTTCTGATGATGGTGACGCCTGTAGGATTAGATATAATGATGAGCTGTTTGATATCTATGAGACTCAAAAGCTCTATATGTATGTCGGATTGAGCAGATTGAGATTGGCTGGACATGTACACCATGTACAGAGAATGTCACCACAGCGGAACCCAAAAAAGCTCTGTGTGAACATCCAGGTGAAAGAAGAAAGGTTAGAAGACCGCGGCTGCGATGGAAGGATGAAGTTGGAAGGGATGCTTCCCAAATATTGCAAGCGCAGGACAGTTGAAGAGTTGCTGCAGAAGTAAAATGACTGGTTTATATAATAATATATCCAATTAAAACACAAAATAAATTTTCCAACAAAGAATGATTAGTATTTTATTCCACTACTTACAGGAGATGTATTTTTCGTTTCATTTTTTTTTAATTATTATAATATTTCGTATATAGGTACTCTGGTTTCCCTTCAATATATATAAAATTTCATATTCAAATTCATTTTACGAGTAACTATAACTACATTTAAATGCATTATTTATGTTCTAAATTAATATAATATGGTTTAGATAATGTGATGTGATTGGTTTAGATGATAATAAGTATGTCCAATAAATATACAAAATAAGTTTTCGAACATAAAAAGATAAGTATAAGTATTATATTTATCACATAGAAAAATTTCAATATTTCCAGACGATATATTTTTTTGTAACTGATTTCTTGTGTAGATAAAAAATCTCCACGTTGATTATAATTATGTTTACTATTCCCTGTCACTACATGTCTTGCATCTGTTGCCCACGAGCGCCCACATACCGTACACCAAAAGCCCTTAAGTGTTTAATAAACGGACTGGAAAAAAACATGTTAAAAATAACGATAGATATAAAAATTGGTCGTGCGTGGTTTTAGCAGCAGTGATTCACACAAAATTTGCCGATTTCGTAAATATTTTTGACACACTTTCGATAAAGACCCAATACTTTGTGGCACACGACCGCTCCAAGATCTACCGAGATAAACCGTCGGCTTCGGGCAAAAACTTTGCCGTTTATTCGTCCGTTCAGAGATAAAACCTGAAAGAGGTTTAAGCCACGTACTCTAAGACGTTGTGTGGAAGCGGGTTTAGACAATTCATAGAGAAAATAGCTTCTTGTAAAGCCCTAGGCGGCGATTGTCTCAATATCCTTTGGACGTGTATTTAACTAATTGACCCATATTTTAACCATACAGTGAGTTCTCACTGAGAGTTTTTAGCTTCGGTATTTTTAACAGGCATTTCAAGTGCACAAAAATGAGTTGGTTTTAATAAGATAAAAAAAGACTTTTTAAACGGCTATTGAACCATTAACTATATCACCATTTAATTTTGAGAAATTTGACACTTATCTTTACTAACTCCAAAATAGATGTTTTTGCCACTTCTAGGCTTAAACGACACTTGGTTTTTAAAATCCCAGAAAAGACATACCATAAACTTAAATAATCTTTTGTAGATAAAATGCAGAAATTATAAAAAAATGTTTTTCGTCAAACGTAACTATAGAGGACTTAAATATATATCCTTAAAAAACTGTTTAAAACAGAATATATCTATCAAACAAACTTGTGTAAATATAAAAATGATATTTATTTCTCCCTCCAGCAACTGCTTAATATTTTAAACTGTTGGTTCTATATATCAATAAATATTTTCATACAATAATAATGATAAAATATACATATCTATAACTAAATAATTTCACTAACGAAAATACTTATTAACATACGGTTCTACTGACTTAATATGACATACCTAATATTATCTAATTCTACTGATTTAATATGACATGTTGCCAGTATTTTGCATATTCTGGTAATATTTATAACGATTGATATTTATAATAAATTGATTAAAAAATTACATTTTGATCGATAATATTGTCAAGTGATGTTTAAAATATATCTTGAAGAATAATGTTGTATCATTTAATGATTCGGCGGATATTTTGTGGTAGTTAATACTAACCATATTTGAATTATAAATTAGCTATAAACCACTTGTTTTATGAGTCACTTCGCGACATGTTTCGGAAGCGCTGTCCTTCCATCGCTGTCCTGTCTCGACCATATAATTCAAATATGGATAATGTTGTACTTTGTTTTATCAATTTATTTTTATTTTCAAAAATATTATTTAAAGAAATAAATAGGATGAAAAAGAAGAATCAATAAACTGACAACACCAAAAGGGAACTTTACTGTTTTTTTTTCAATATGTATTGTGTTTTATAACCTTTTTTTATATAACTGTCCTTTCCCAGAATAAAATAAAATAAAAAATAAACACCGAAATTATACTTATTATTTAACAACATCTGTATTAATTTACACATTTTTTTGTAAAATTACAAGTATCTAAACGTTAAATTTTATTTCAGAAAAGCTTTGATAACAATACATCATATATAATAATTAAAAACATCCAGGTACCAATTATATCCCCACTTCTTTAAACTTAGACTCACCCACATATTTGGCAACATTGTAAGATCAACGGAAAATCCACTCACACAGGTGGCAACACTGTAAATGTTGTAGTGTAGGATGATTTTTGTTTAAATTGGTTAGTTTCAAGGCCTTGATAATGCCGAGCCACCTCGGCGAAAACGTTCAGTCATTATAATCGAATTTTTGTGCAAAAATACTATAGTATATTTTTGTTCATTAATTTTAAAATGGATTTCCACTCTTTTAAGACAAAAACTTTAGAATCAATAAATTATTTAATATATTCATGGTGTTTATATTATGGTGAACGAACTGAACCGAATATTATAATATTCTGTTTTATTCTTTGATGTATGTAATAAAATATTTTATGAGGATTTTAATGGTTTAAGAGGGATTGGTCAGTAAATTTACGCAACAAAAAAAACATATAGTCAAACGAATTATTATATTTAAACACCGGATGATTTTATATACATTATATTATAATATGTAGTTGTGAATAAATATTACACAGGCCTGCAAATTGACACTTTTTGATTTTTTTTCACCGAAATGGGTGAATCGTATGTATTTTGGTGCGCTGAGTCCAAATATGCCCTCAGTTTTTCTCCAGCACGTAGGGATTTTCCGCAAAATGAAAATGAAAGTTATGCAAAACCCGCAGTACCTACATATAGGTAAAAATGCATTTTGAAATGAAAAATATATATATTACTAGTGGTTTATTTACATTTTTAAATACAATTTGATAAAAATAATATTTATATACAATAAGGATTTATAATTCTTTATAATATCTACATCTTTTTCCCTCAAAACTCCGTTTTGAGCTTTTCCGTTTGTGTGGGATGTCTGGAAGTTTTCTATGGAGCATCCAACAGTAGTCTCCCATCATATTCACATCCCATCGTCCTTGGTACCTCCGATCCATTTCTTTGATGTCTTGGTGGAACCTCTCGCCCTGCTCTTCACTTACGGCACCAAGGTTTTCTGGGAAATAATTCAAATGGGAGTTCAAAAAGTGAAGTTTCAAGCTCATGGAGCACCCCAATGGTTTTAAAACATTTCAACATTTTATTTACAATTTCTTCATAATCCGGGTCCTTATTGTTCCCCAAAAACTTAGTCACAACTTATTTAAATGATATCCACGCCTCTTTCTCAGCTTTTTTCATCACCTTTTCATCAGAACAATATACAAAATCGCCATCTTGAGAAAAATTGGCTCAAATTGTTTTTCTCTGCTTCTGTACCAAGAGAATGAAGTTCCAGATCTCAACAAGCTCTTTTCTTGAAGTCTAGAGCCCAGTAATTCAGTAGACTCTTTAGAAAGCCCTAAATCACGAACGAGGTCGTTTAATTCTTCTTGTGAAAACTGTTGGGGTCCACAGTCTTCGACTTGAAACTCATCGTCCAACTGCTCTGACTCGCTCTCTGATTGCTCTGGCAACTCGTCAAAATTGTGTGGTGGCACTGGTACTGGAATACCGGGTCCATGAGGCACAGGTCGAAGTGCAGATTGCATGTTTGGGTAACATATATCTTTTTTTTATTTTAAGCATTGTACCCTTGTATGTTGCAAGAACAAAAGTAGCAGTCATCGCCGTGGTTTCTCGGTTCTCTCCAAATCATAGGCACCCCAAAATGAAAAGATTTCACCTTTCCTTTAGACCACATGCGAAGTCCTTGAACACAGCCTGAACACACTCCATGAGGGGCCCAAGATTTTTCTTGATCTCCGATCTTCACACCAAAATAGGCAAAGTACACTTTTTTAATAAACTCCGTAATACTTCGAGTTTGTTTTTTTAATACAAGTTCGCCACAAATGTAACAGAAACTATCAGGATTATTAACACAAGCTCTTGAAGACATTTTGAAAGACACTTTAAGAATATATAAATTGAAATGAACAAATCGAAGGACAACGAGGGTATATATAGTGTCGGGACGGATTCTCAAACCGTTACAATAGGACAATGGGGAAATCCAGGTTTTACCATCTTAGTCACTAAGCATGATACCTTTCTAATTCATAAGCTGACTAATACTGTTAAATATACAAATTTTTATCATATTTCATAGTTTCTGATATAAAACTATAAAGTCGAATAGGAAAAACAACTTTTTTCGGCATATTCATAAATATACGCCTTAAGGTAGGAAATCCCGCAGAAAAATGCGTTTTGCGGAAAATGCTTACGTGCTGGAAAAAAACTAAGGGAATTTCTGAACTCAGCGCACCAAAATACATAAGAATCAACCATTATTTTAAAGAAAAAAATTTGGTCGCAGACCTGTGTTATTAATAATAATTTTTATCAATTTCAAATATTATATTTCATATGTTAATGTTTAATTTCAAGCGTTATATTGAATAAACATTGTAATATTTTTGAGCTTATCTTTTTGAAAATCAATTATATATCAGTACGGATTTATTTTTCCATAGAAAAGAAAGGTGTTTTCAGCTTTGTTTTTTATATAGTCCTGTAAAAATTGCCTTACCTACCAAAATATGCACCAATGATCATCGCAACATGCGTAAGTATTTCGAGAACTGATTTTTCGTTTTTATTTATGAAAAATATAATATCCAGCGTTATTTCTATTAATCCATCTGTCGAAGGAAGAGGCAGTTTAAAGCCAAGATGCGTGTATAAAGGAACATTTTGGATGGTGTAGTGGACTTTTTGCATGCCAAAAACATCAACTTAGAGGCTTTGTAGCATATATGTTTTATACATATGGATAAATTCAGAATTTGAAGTAGAACATTTTGTGTGTTTTTTGTCTGTGTGTGTCAAATATTAACATTGTAGTAGTACATCTCAAACTTTTTTTAACAATTTTTATAAAAATTGAATTTAGTGAAGACATCGTTTCATACAATTTGTAAGGCAGCATACACTACGCAATATCTACGGGGTCTCAATAGTTTGATACTTTATCTCCAAACATGCATACATACCATCATCCTGTTTTCATATTCTGGGTAAGAAAAAAAAGACTGACCTCCATACTTTCCTATCCTGACATAGGTACATACCTACATGTTTTATATAGAAATCAAAATATCTTTAAATTTAAGTTTTGTACGTATTCTTCAATTATTGTACATACTATCGCCATCGACAGTTGGATCTCATGAGTTACATGCAACTATTTTATTGTAAATGGTAAAAGGCAAATCATTTCCTAGCATTAAATTTAGAGGTCACAATCCACTCGTTTCATACTAAATTCGACAAACATTTTTTACTGTAGGTAAATGGACCTTTATATCAATCTACACAAAGCGTTCCTCTTTTGTACATACATTTGAATTATATTATTTTGTGTTTAAGAGCATTTTTGTTTCAGGCACACTGCGTATTTAAACAATGTGTATAATCCCTGGGCATTACAAGTATAATGCCTAAAACGACCAGACGAAGTGCGCAACTGGGATCATTCCATACATTTCCAAGACATTTTGTGTAATGCCTATTTATGTAATGAGAGATTATATTTGTTTATTATAGCTTTCAGCGCTATTATTCTTGTTTATTACCCAAAAGAAGAGACGCAGAGAAAGCATACCCTGGGTCGAATGCTAAATAAAGTTCCAGGTATAACGAAAATTTTAAGAACAAAATTAAATTATGAACAAAGTCACAACATCCTTACCTAATGTTTATTGAATATATGAGCTTACAGCGCATTTAGAAGTTCTGACAATATTTTTTGCATAATGATGTCAGCATTTTAAAATTAATGCATTGTGTATTACTAGTTATGTTTTAATCATACAAAAATGATTATGGTTCTACATGTATATGGTTCTACTGGTTGATAAGGGCCTAGTCAGCCGAAACGGTGGTCCTATTATAAGGAAAATATACATGTAGAACCATAATCATCTTTATTTGATTGAAAAATAATAGTATAATGGAGTTCTACACATCAAACACCGTCAGTATTGACAATTTAAAAAATATTTCTTGTGTATTAATTGTAATCTAATGTATTCCTACTCAGTTTTTATACTATCCAATCGTTGTTACTTGCTGTGGTATTCTTACACAGAATGAAATCAGCCTTTATCATATGACGTTAGTCTAGCGATCGCGTGTTTTTTGATTCAGTAACAATATTAAAATCACAAAAATAGACCCTGATATATATATTAAAGAAACAGACTAATATCTACATTAACCATTTAATTAAAGTTAAAAAATATGAGTTGCTGCTATATTTTCATTTTTCGTCCAAACCAATTTATCAGCATTGTCTCTAGTATAATTTTCGATATCCTTTCACCGGTGCGATAAGTAAACCTAGATCAGGATATAAATATTATATTTAACACTGTACCAAATCCTCTTACAAATATCACAAAAATCCAAAGTGTTGGTGGAATACATACATACATAGATTTCCTTTGTACTTCGTTTTCCGTGGATAGCTTTTGTGTTTTTTTTTCTAACCAAATATGTAAATATGTGCCTATGTTCCAATACATTGGTGGGCCGCTACCTTCATACCATCATGACTTTGTAAAAAAAACTATTTATTTGCACGTGTTCTATACCATCTCCTACCCGATTCCCATTCTCAGAAGGATGTTTATATTCGAGGAAAATAATTAATCAAAACAGAAATGTTTCATTAATTTTATTAACTTTTTTCTTTTTCCTATGTTTTATCGCTACGTCATTCTTCTAACCAAAAAAATCTCCATTCCCGCGGGAGAGGATATTTGATATATGAATATTATGAACCGTTTTCCCTCTTCCCAGGAATAATGATTGAGCTATTATTTTTAATATTGGGCGATATCTATCAGAAAATCTCTATAGTATAAACCGATATCAAAGGAAATAAAAAATATGGCTTCTTATATTTTCTGGGTATACTTGCAAATCACGTTTTTTTTCTATGTGGGGTAGGTAAAAAAAAACAGATTGGCACACGCTTATTATATAGGCTACTTATAGAATATTAGTATTGGTACTAAAATATAATGTATCCAACCATTCGCTTAACTATTTTTTTTTAGTTCGAACACAAATTACCTTTTCGTGTTTTGAATACATTTAAAACCCGACTATTATATCACTTGATTATTAAAAAACATAGTAGGTACTTAATAACTAGTTGCTAGTAACACATGAAATCAAACTGTCGATGGTGATAGAATATAGTTGATAGAATACATACCAAATTATAAACCCTTCAATCCAAATTATTCAATATTTTAATATATTTTGTGCTCTCTGCAAAACATCTATATCACGTTAAGATAGTGTGGAGGTCAGTCTTTTGTGTATACTGCCATACAAAACGATATCGTTACTTTATTATTTTCTTACAAATAAAGTAAAACAGAATTTTAAGATGTAATGCTATAATTTATTTATTATGGACATTGTGCATAAAGCGTATCAAAAGTTATAAGGGACACACAGACACACTAAATGATATACTTCGAATTCATAGGTAATCCATACGTATACATATATATGCTGTGAAGCCTCTAAGTATGTGTTTTTTTACATTTCTTACTTACTCAGCCTCTTCTTGAGTCCAGTATTGGACAAAGGCCTCCCGCTTGGACTTCCACTGGTCTCTATCCTGTGCCATTCTTCGCCATTCAGGACCTGCCACTTTTTTGATGTCATCGGACCATCTGGTCTGTGGCCTTCCCACACTTCTGCTTCCCGTTTTTGGCCTCCAGACCATCACAACTTTTGTCCATCGTCCATCTGACATCCGATATACATGACCCGCCCAACTCCACTTTAACTTCGCTATTCTTTTGGCCACATCCGCTACTCCTGTGTTCTTCCTAATCCATTCATTAGTTTTGTGGTCCCTTAGCGAGATATTTTTAAATTAAAGTTGAAAGACTTTTTACATTAAAGTTGCAAGTCCAATCAAACGGTTAAATCAAAACCCTCATATTTAACATGTTTCAAATTTAGACAAAGTAATGTTTTTGATTTACTTATTTATAGTGATTTTTTTGGTTAATCTTACAGCAAAACACTTTATAATGTAAAGGAAAGATTTTTTATGTTAACTTATTTTTTGTATCTACATATTTATATCGATTATAATTCTGTCAATATCTTAGAATATTACTTTTATGACTCGTATTTGTGAACGCATAGATCTGGTGTAGAAATTTCACCTGGTGTGAAAATGTCGAGTTTCCCCTTTTACTTTACCAAAGTATAAACATAAGCAGGTACCTACCTAACGTAGTACGTGACGGTTTTCCTAGGCATGTAATAATATATTATTATTATTATTATTATGGTAACTTCTTAGGATATCTACCAACCCCTTCGTATTGAAGAAACCATCTTTAGGTCTTTTCAGCAACAGGTTTTATACAATATTTTCGACAAATTATGCGATTCTGAAATATGAGAGATATTTTTAGATATTTTCTCCAGATAATTCTTTCTTTAGTGCTTTAAGACATTTCATGAGAAAAAATACAAAGTCTCGTAATTTTTCCCTTCGGGTCAGGAAGATAGTATGGATCTCCTGTAGTATTTATTTTTCATTTTTTTTTTGCTTCTCGGATAAGCAACATATATATTTAATAGACAACCAACAACAAGTTGTCACATTATATCTACTTATTCAGATTGAAAACAATGAAAAACTGTGTCTCCGCTGGGAACCATCTAGGATTTTTGGTTCAATAGTCAAGAATCTGAGTTGAGCAACTGAGCTTACGAAGACATTCAGTATAATCATTTTATCGGATTTTTTAAATTGTGATAAAATTCATCAAATCACCACTATTAAAACATGATATATTAAAAAGTAGCACAACATATTATTATAAAGTTCCAAAGTCGGGGATTAAACGAAGAGTTTTAGAATTTACTCTCAAGTCAAATAAGATTAGCAAAGTTAAACCTTTTATAAGATGGGAAGAGAAATAGAAAGGATAAATTAAATAGGCACCCTTTCCAATGTATGAACATCTATCTAATTATATCTTAAGTACGTAGTTTAATGTTGTTCATGTTTTGTAATTATATTTAAACTAGTTAAGGTAGGAAGTTTCATACAATGTTTATAATATTTTTCATAATGATGTGTAAATCGGGTATTGTATGACTAGTTGCATGTAACACATGAGATCCAACTGTCGATAGCGATAGTACGTATAGTTGAAGAATAAGTACCAAACTATAAACCCATAAATACAAATTATTTAATATTTTAAGATATTTGATTTTCTATACAACCATGTACCTAGGTATGTATGTCAAGATAGGATAGTACGGAGGTCAGTCCTTTGATCCTACCCAGAATATGAAAACTGCATGATGGTATGTATGTATGTTTGGAGATTAGTATCAAACAATTTAGTCTTCATAGATATTGTGTGTAAGCTACTACGATACAAATTTTATGAAGCAATGTCGTCACTAAATTCAATTTTTATAAAAATTGTTGGAAAAAATTTGAGATATGCTAATACAATGTTAATATTTTTTATAGAAAATTAAATTAATTAGTTGGGGTGTTTCGGCTTTTTTCGATATTCCAAATTTTAAAAAATTTGGAAATATAGGCAGTTAAACTCATAAATTTATCATAAAAAAAATATTTTTCTTAATAAAAAATGTTTGAGAAACCCTGGAATTTTTTTAAAAAAATTTATTTGAGATTTTGTATTTTTCTATGTTTATACTAATTTTCAGCGTTCTAGCTTTTATGGTTTCTGAGATATATGGAAAAATTAACCAAAATTTCAAAAGTTGGTTACCCCTGACTGAAACAAAAATTCACAATTCTGAGTATAAAAGTTTTGTAGGCCTATAACCGTTTATATATTCTGAAAATTTGGGCTCTGTAAGTTGAGCGGATCTAAAGTAATAAGGGGAGAACAGACAGACACACCGACACACAGACACACAGACACACACACACACAAAACTCACATAAAATGTTCTACTCCGAATTCTGAGTAAATCCATGTATGGGAACATATATGCTGCGAGGCCTCTAGTTGGTGTTATTAGCATGCAAAAATTCCACTACACCATACAAAATTTTCCTTCGTACACGCATCTTGGCTTAATAATGTCGATTCATTAAGAGAATTGAATTCTCATGAACGAATCGACAGTTGGATAACTTTCAACTCGTAATAAAGTGAATCAAATTTAAATTAAATTATTGGTTTTATTATTGAGACTCATCGTCAGAACAATAGTCAAAATAAAATCTTCTCCTTCGTGCCATATTAGGTCACCCCAACCTTGGCGATGACTGCTGAGAAGGCATCTCTATCCGCCGCCGTCCAAAATAATTCGCCGACGTCTCTGATGCCGGTCCACTCACGAATATTATGGAGCCATGACATCTGACGTCTTCCTATTCCTCGGCGTCCCTCTATTTTGCCCTTCATAATCAGTTAGAGCAGCCTGTATGTTTTGTCGTGACACAAATATGACACCTTTCATCGCTCAATTGCGTCAACTACCTCACGCTCGACATTCGCACTCCTGAGTACCTCCAAATTTGATATTTTATCGACTAAAGAAGCATGCGGCGATGCAGCCACATTTCAAAGGCCTCCATAGACGATTAAGCATATGGTCCCGGTTTCAAATCCATATAGAAGTTTAGAGCATATATAGAACTCCACTAAGCGTTGCCTAATTTTAAGGTTTAATCTATAGTATTAATACGAAGATCTTAAAATAATTGTCCAGACGATATACTTAATTATGGAAAAAAGTATTTAGGTCTCAAATATTCCTTTACATTTTTATCTGTAGCAGCTTCGGTGGCATATTCAGTTCCAAAAAATAGGATGTCAAGGCTATTTAAATTATTTTATAAAAAAATATATAACTATTGATATGAATAATGAATCTATCAAGCAATAATTGTATCAACTTTACACGGCTATATTCCCTATGGTAAAATAACTAACGGACATGTTATCACACAGGTTTTTATTAGCTTTAATAACAAAGCTTTAGTCGGCCTCTGTGGCTGAGATAGCTGGATGTTTGACTCTCAAGCTAAAAATCGTGGATGATTCCCAGTGGAGACACAGTTTCTAAACGAACCGAAGTTTCTAAAATGTAGCAACTTATTTTTGGGTAGGTATCAAATAAATATTTGATGTATTTTATACATGTATGTATGTAAGTTATCCGAGAAACAATTTAAAAAAATCATATTTATAGTAATTGAATACGAGTTTGGTATGGCACCTAAAAACTCAACATCATTATAATATTCATTCATAGACCTGCCCCCCTAGACATCGTGTCATTTAGCTCAAGAAAAGAAACAAGAACAGATAACTCAATGTATGGAAGTGATAGTTGCCAGTCGCGTGACAACTGTCTCTTCCATACATTGAGTTATCTTTTCTTGAGATAAATGACACGTTGTCTAGTGGGGCTGCGAAGAGATGGAAGGAAAGTTAGACCTTCTCCTCCCGAGATAGTAAGAATATTGTACCGAAATTTATATTTATTTATTTTATTATGGTTCAAAGTCTTATTTATTTTTACAATTTATATTTCTACAATTTATATTTTTACAAGGTTTGTCTAGTTTTTCCAACTCACTACTCAAATCTTTTGTTTTCATTTTTCTTGGGTTCTTATTTTCAAAATATTTCTATTTAAATTTTCAATTTAAATAGAAATAGTACTTAATTTCATAACACTGCCTCCCTCTTAGTTCAGTTCGTCCCGAACAGAATTCTCTAGATGAATAAATCGGCATTTTGAACCTTCTCTACAGTGAGATGCTTTGAAAAAGTAACATGGTACACTTTTTTTTATATTTTTACTGTATCTTGGATTATAGCAGCAAACTAGAACATTAATTCCAGTATTATGAAAAATCTCTTCTATCATATTCCGAACCACTTTCCAATCCATACCATCACTGATCTTTGGAATGCCGAGCTTCATAAGATTCAACTGTAACATTTGATCCCGCATACTTCGTAGACAGTTCCACATCTGAGCATACTCTGCTCGTTCCTCAGACGTTTCCTTATTCGTCATGTAGAATAAATGCTGTTTTCCATGCTGTGAATGGACCGCTTCTCCAATCTTCAGATTCTTGGCTTTTAGCTCATATAACATCCCATACTTTCTCATGATAACTTTGGCTATACCACTAGTCATCTTCATGTCTTGAGCCACACAGTAAGCTAAAACATTATCTTCTGGGATATCGAAGAGGTCTTGCTCAATTTCCACAGTCACACCATGGCGAGTGCGTCGATAAGGAGTCATCATGAATTCCTCGAAGGTCTTTTCTTCACTTTGGACATTGCAAACTTGAGCAACTGGATTTTTTTCCTCATCCTTGTTATCACCTAAAAAAAGGAGCCAGGCGATTGAAATGTACCACTCTTGGCTTCCCATTTGGTTTTCTTCGTATACGATAAACCACATCATTAATCCTTTTGATCACTTCATACGGTCCTTCCCAGGATTTATGAAGCTTTGGTGAGTAGCCTCGTCGTCGTTGTGGATTAAATAACCAAACCAAGTCTCCAGCCTGATAACCACCTTCCACAGCTTTAATGTCGTATCGCTCCTTCATCTTGTCACTAGCTACTTGAATATTGGACCGTACACGGTCATGTATAGCATTCATTTTCCTCCGAAGATCTGACACATAATCTTCTCCAACTAGATCTTCTCCAGGCTTAGATCCATACTGCAGGTCGCAAGGTAACCGTAACTCACGGCCAAAAATCACACTTGCCGGTGTTTGCCCTGTTGTCTCATGAATTGCTGCTCGATAAGCTAATAAGAACAAGTGGATGTATTCGTCCCAATCCTTCTGGTGATCGGACACTGCTTTTGACAAAAATCTTCCAATTGTTCGATTCATTCGCTCCACCATTCCATCCGACTGTGGATGCAAAGCAGTTGTTCTCGTCTTTCGAATTCCTAATGCTTCACAAATTCCCTGGAATACGGCTGATTCAAAGTTTCTTCCCTGGTCCGAGTGTAACTCCAATGGTACTCCAAAACGACTTATCAGTTCCCTTACCAAGACTTCAGCAACAGTGGTAGCTTCTTGATTCGGTAGTGCATAGGCTTCTGTCCATTTACTAAAATAGTCCATTGCTACCAGAATATATTTATTCCCTCTTTCCGTTGTGGGAAACGGCCCCGCTATGTCAATGGCTATCCTTTCAAATGGGCTACCAACATTATACTGCCTCATTGGCGCACGCCTTCGTTTCTGAGGTCCGTTTGAAGTGGCACAAGTTACACATCTTCTACACCAATCTTTTACATCTCCATTGTAATTGACCCAATAAAAACGTTGACGAATTTTTTCTGTGGTTTTTTTAACTCCCAAGTGTCCCCCAGACACATCATTGTGAAGCAGTTTAAGAACTTCAGGAATTCTCTTCCTTGGAATCAATAGTTGTTGTCTCTGCTGTGTTCCATCTTCATTCTCCAATACACGCTTTAACAACCCATTTTCCACGACAATGGATTGCCACTGAGCCCAGTATGACTTAATATTTGGAGATAGTGAAGCTATTTCTTCCCATAAAGGTCTTTGATCATTTTCCTTCCACTGCATTACAAACTTGAGATCTGGGTCTTCCAATTGGTCTGCTCGTATTTCATCATCTTGCCAAAAATTGTCAACGACCGTGGTTCTACAAGCTATAAAAAACTTTTCCTCAGCCTTATTACAGTGCTGGCAATCCTCTGGACATGGTCGCCTTGACAGTGCATCGGCATTTCTATGATGAAGTCCGGCTCGATGTTCAGAATCATAGTCATATTCTTGCAATCTCTCTATCCATCTTGCCACTTGACCTTCAGGATTCTTGAATCGCAAAAGCCACACAAGTGCCGAGTGATCTGTCCTTAAAAGAAATTTCCGTCCATATAAATACTTGCGAAAGTGCTCAACTGACTTGATAACAGCAAGCAATTCTCTTCGTGTTACACAGTAATTGCGTTCTGGTTTCGACAATACTTTACTGAAGTAAGCAATCACGCGTTCTGCCCCATCTTGTACTTGGGAGAGCACACTTCCGATACCAACGTTACTTGCATCTGTATCCAGAATAAACATTCCTTCAGCTCGAGGATAACTCAAAACCGGAGAATTAATTAGAACCTGTTTAATTCTTCAAATGCATGTTGGCACTTGAAATCCCATATGAATTCACTGCTTTCCTCCGTGAGTTTTGTCAGTGGCTTTGCGATGTCAGCAAAGCCTGGAACAAATCGTCGATAGTAGGTACTCAGACCCAAAAAGCTTCTTACTTCATGTTTGTCTTTAAGTACTGGCCAATCTCGAACAGCTTTAATCTTCTCAGGATCTACTGCTACTCCCTCCTCAGAGACAACATGACCTAGATAGTTGACTTGCTTTCGGAACAATATACATTTCTTGCAATTGAGTTTAAGGTTGGCCAACCTCAATCGTGAAAATACCTGTTCCAAATTTCCTAAATGTTCTTCAAAACGCTTCCCAAGTACGATGATGTCATCTAAGTATACCAAACAGGTCTCCCACGATAATCCTCTTAGCACACTTTCCATTAGTCGTTCAAACGTAGCCGGTGCATTGCAAAGTCCAAATGGCATCACTTTGAATTGCCACAATCCACTTCCAACAGAAAACGCCGTTTTTTCTCTATCCTTGGGTTCCAATCCAACCTGCCAATAACCACTCTTTAGATCCAAAGTTGAGAAGATCTTACAACCAGCCAATGTATCTAGGGTGTCATCGATTCGAGGCAGTGGATAACTATCCTTCTTAGTTACATTATTCAATAAGCGAAAGTCCACACAGAACCGAGTTGAGCCATCTTTTTTTTTAACTAACACTACTGGTGAACACCATGGGCTGCTTGATGGTTCAATAACGCTATCCCTTTCCATGTCTTGAATAATTTGATCTGCTTCCGCCCGCTTTGCTAATGGTAGCCTTCTAGGTAATTGGCGGATAGGCCTTGCGTCACCCGTATCTATTTGATGTTGAACAACATTGGTTCTTCCTTTAGAAAGACTCGCATTCTCAAAAACATCTTGATAATGAGCAATGAGGTATCTAATTTGTTTGCTTTGTTCTTTGGTAAGTTCCTTACAAGCATCTTTTACAAAGTCTTCAAGATGTTTTGGTACATCCTCTGAAGAAACTTGTGCGATGCAGGCATTTTGTGTTACTGATGAAACTGATGAACACACACTTAAATAAGCTCCTTTTTTGACAGTTACTGGATATTCATTTATGTTCATTAATCTGACTAAAATTTCCTTTTGGTTTTGAATCAGTGCTCTTGCAATTAATACTCCTTTTCCTGCTTCATTGTTGGCGTTGGACTCCACAACCAAAACATGTCCATTCGGGATAACACAGTCTAAATTGACTCGTACTAACATCTCACTTTGTTTTGGAATAGTTACAACATCCGCTGCAAGAACACGTGTAGAAAATTCCTCACGCTCTTGCACGAGAACATCTTCATCTCCAATTTTCAAAGATCGCCTCTTTAGATCCAACTGGAATCCATATTTCGCCATTATGTCCATTCCGAGAATAACTTCCTCCTCTATATTCGCCACTAGCACCTGATGATCGAAGATAGAACTACCAATTTGAAAGTTGGCATATGTCTCACCACATATAGATGCCGACTCCCCAGTAGCTGTTCGTAATGTCCATTTAGTTGGTGTAATACACTTTTTGTTATAAAGCAAATCTGGTCTCATGATTGTCATCGTTGCTCCAGTATCCAGCAAAAGTTTCAAATTTTTTCCATTTACTTTGCCATTTATAAACATACTGGTATCTCGACCACTGAATGATGCAACAACTGCAGATCTCTTTGAGGCATTGGTAATGTAGGTCAACAGTTGCCCCTTCCCATCAACCCTTTTTAGTTTTCCTGTGGCTGTTGCTGTTGCGTTGTTGCTTCATTTGGACACCGATTACGTAGATGTCCAGCTCGTCCACAACCCCAGCAGCGAAACTGTCTTTTTCTTCCTTGCAATGCCTTCATCACCTTTTCGACAATGCATTCGATGAGTTTTTGATTCTCTTCAACGGCCTCAACAACGCGGGCTTGAGCATGACCTCGTAAAGATTTTTTTATAGATTCAAATTCGAGTGCCTGGGTTAGAGCGTCACTCAAAGTTTGTGGTCTAGCTAGTTTTACAGCTTGTTGTGTCTCATTTGCCCACAATCCATCCAAGAACTTTTCTACTGCAAGGCTTTCACACACATCATCAGGAACCGTAGGGTATGCATATCTAATTAGACGCGCTATATCCGCCTCAAATTCCTGGAGAGTTTCATTAGATTTCTGATTACGATTCTTAAGTTGTGACCTGTAAAACTGTTCCATGTGCTTATGTCCAAATCGCATCTCAAGTCTCTCAATCAACAATTTTAAATCTCGTCGCTCAGCTAGAGGAATTGTCTCCAAAACTTTTAAAGCATCACCTCGTAATGATACACTCAACACTGAGGCCTTTCTTGTCATGGACCAGCCATTTATCATGGCCACTGTCTCGAACAATGTTAAATATTCTTCCCAGGGGCATTTTCCATCAAAGGTTGGCATATCATTTCGCACGCACTCCACTGTTGGTACTCTTGTATCTTCTACACACTTAAAATTTGTATCTACAGCTGAATTTTGCTCGGAATTCATTGGCGTGATTGAAGGAAGCACTTGATTCTCCAAAACTTTCATCTGTTTAGTTAATTCATTTATCTTCTCATCAAAGGTCATAGAATAATTCTGGAATTTCTTTTCTATAGTATTTGAATGCTTTTGAAGCATCGCTACTTCTCCTTTGATTTCTTTAATTTCTCCTTTTATATCTCTGGAATGTTCTTGAAACTTCTCTTCTATGTCTCTGGAATGTTCTTTTAAGACTTGACAAAGATCGTTGTTAGAGCAAGGCATTTCAAAAAGGTATGTGTCTGGATCCTCACCTACTTCTTGCATCACTTTTCTCAATCGTAGTTGAAGTGCATTTTTATTTCCTGATGTATCAGCGTCTCTCTCCTCCAACTCATGTTTTAAATCAACCACTTTCAACTCTAAAAGAGTTATTTTTTTTGATGCCATAATAAATGTCTTTATAAATAACTATTTTATTTTTTTCTTACACAAAAAATACTTGGGTATTTTTATACCCCACACCTGACACCAAATGTACCGAAATTTATATTTATTTATTTTATTATGGTTCAAAGTCTTATTTATTTTTACAATTTATATTTCTACAATTTATATTTTTATAAGGTTTGTCTAGTTTTTCCAACTCACTACTCAAATCTTTTGTTTTCATTTTTCTTGGGTTCTTATTTTCAAAATATTTCTATTTAAATTTTCAATTTAAATAGAAATAGTACTTAATTTCATAACAATATGAACTTGCTTATTTCGATTGTGTATATTCTGCAAACAAAAATTTGCATTTAAATAATATTATTGGTTTATTAACTAATAACAAAAGTTTAATTAATTAATAAACTATTGATATAATTTTAGTAATCGTTTTATAATGCGTTATTATTTATACAAAAAATAAAAAGGGCGATTTATTACACCACGAGTTAATTAACAAAGATAACCGCGGGTTAACCTCCCATAAGTTTAATCCTTGATTAGTTCGCGCGGACACAGAGGCGGTCGGAAAATGTTGTCACACAAAAACAGGCGTCGCGGCGTCCAATAACAGCTGGTGAAATCCCTTGTTCATCATCAATCACTCTCCCTAACGTTTTGTCATTTCTTTTTAACGTATCTATTGTTTTATTTTTCCTCAGATTATTTACTTACCCTCTCAAGATTGACGTATATTTAATTTTGAAAATAGTTTTTTTCATAAAACTGACTAAAAACAACAAACGCTTATAAATATCACTCTCAAAAATACAACTATAAAACAAATAAAGGAATTCGTCTACCTGGGCAGCCCTATATCGCAAGATGGACGCTCAAATGCAGAAATTGTCAGCAGAATTCTACAGGCTAAGAAAGCTTATAATGAAAAATTAAAAATTATCGAATCCCCCTATATCGATTGAAGAATAAGGAAAAACTTCATTAAGACCTTTGTGTCTTGCTATATGTCTGTGAGACATGAACCATAGGCCAGACGAAAAATGAACGGCTGTCTGCATTCGAGATATGGTGCTACAGGCGCATGTTGAAAATCTAGTGGTCGGACCACATCCAAAACTGTGAAGTGCAGAACAGAGCCGGGGAAACAAGGCAACTCCTCAAAGGATCGCCTAACGACGCTCCAAATGGATACTCGTTGCATGAGGCACCCGGGTTTGCAAAAAACTTTTCTGTCATATAAGGACCATGCTCAACTATGTTGCAGCAGGTACCAATTATTACAAATTAAATAACAAATTATCCTTTTTCATTATTTTACTCACCCAGTTTCGTTGCGTCCTACTCAGTGTTGGCATATACTTGCCATAAATTAACAATGAATTTGCAAAATTAAAGATGAGATTCATCCCACACAAACCCAAATGACAAAACTTCGAAAGACAGTGATTAATCGCAACTTTTCCACCTTACCAAACAAAACAAGTTTTTTAGTAACGAAAAAGAAAATACATCCCAAATTTATTGCCAATATCAAGGCATTTTTTTCCAAATATTATTGTATTTTTTATTTAAAAAAAAAATGGATAGGTATTGCTCTAAGCCTTGTAGTTTATTATAAATATGAGATAAATGTTGAAGTTCGAGGTATGCTAATTATTATTCTACAAGTATATATACACAAAATAATTAAAAATTTAAGGAATATTTTTCTTGAGTTAACTAGGTACTTTGGTTATTTATTTCCAAATGATTCGATTGGTAATAATGATGGAATATCAAATTGAAAAATAGGTACGCTGGCGCTGGTAGCAGGCGCCCCCTTATAAATTTGTCATACTTCCCCATAATAAATTTGTCATACTTCCATCTGAACATAAAAACTAGACGATGTCATGTCGTCTTAATATGTACAAATAATTATGAAATATATTCATATTTATCAAATAACTCTCGAACGATTTTCCTTTTACGTCTTTCGGTTCCTTCCTTCCTTTTCTCATTTCTGTAACCTGTCTGTTCTAAGAACCATCAAAGAGCCTAGTTTTTTTCAATGATATATATAAAATAACAGATACGTCTTTAACAGACTCGGTAAACAAAATGTAAGGCGCATACCTCACTTTAGTTGCACGCATGTTATATGTAGTGTTCGGACGTATTGTAGTCAAACTAGTAAAAGTGAATTAATATAATGTTCGTCTCTTTCATAATCAATTATAATTTGATTGCACTGGAGTAAAAATGAAAATATATCTGCAGTGTGGGTCTATTATTGTATGTTCTCTTTCTCACTTAGTGTATTTTGGCGTGTGTGCTCTTTCTCGGTGACATTGTAAGAATTCGTTATACTGTACAATTTTTACTAAGCGTTTTGTTCGCATATAACGTGTCTATATATAAAATGTCATTGGTATTTATAAATTCGTATTATTTATTACTGTTTTTTTAAAGATTATATTTTGTTTTCTCATATTATAATAATATTTAAACAACATTTTGCACTCAGAGTGCCATTTTAATATACCTACTAACTACAAAGGATTAATGAATGTGTTAAATTATACCTATCTGTGATTGCTTGAACCTTCACCACATATACATCCTATTTAATGTATTCATTGAGTTGCTTAAGCAAACAATCGGTTTAATGTGTAACATGTTTGATGGTTTATTAATACAAATTGCGAATAGTAATATAATCAACATTTATAATGGGATTAAAATTTATAATTAAGTGCACATCAAAGTCGTTAATCACTGCGTACAATCATATCGAACAACGGACACAATTCCATATAAATGTCAAGTTTATCATGAATTACTATTAGAATTTAACACTGGACAAACAAAATGCGAAATGCAGTACTGAATCAGGTGAACCGTTTGTGATTAGTTTAATAATAATCGTTGGATTTAAACCAAACTCTTATTAATTTGCATAAATATGGCAGATAATTCAATTATTATTTAATATTCTTTTTGCCACTAGTAGTATATTTAAAATTAACTCTGGATGGTTGGAAAAAATTGCCGTCTACAATAAGCCCGCCAGTGTACAAATTATATTTATTTACTTAATTTTTTTTGGAAGACTTACAGCTTTACATTACAGTTTTACATCTAATATAATAATTTAACAGCCAATTAGAAATCTACGCTGATAGGATAGCCGCTAATATCTAAAGATAGTTAGGTACAAATAAATTACATCAACAATAGCTCTTTGATGAATTGCGAAAAATCTAATATAAAAATACGATTTCTGAGAATCATCACTGGTTTTATTTTACTATTCTCAACTGAAGATTCAGTCTCAAATGTTTCATAAAAGTTGTTTTTGACTATTGAAATAAGTGGCTTCAGCTATTTCCAAAATAAAAATATTTCGTAAATATTTTTAAAAAGAAACAATTTATTTTATTTATTTATTTATTTATTCATCTTTCTGTACATAATATAAACAAATATATTGTCCACTGGCGGGCTTATTGTCATATTGCAATTCTAATCAAATAGTTCCAAGAATGTATTTTTTATGAAGAGTTATTAAGTAGGTACCTACTTGATTAGATATTGAACAAAATATCAAACTAAATATTTTAAAATTGTTTCAGTGTTAACCAGGGTGTGAACTCTCAAGTTGTAAGGTTATGATTTACATTGTTTTGAAGATTTGTTTGTTTTAGAAACAATAACACATACATCCTCTCATTTTTCCTAAGCTAAGTAAATCCTTATGCTATTGGTGAATGAAATCGCTCGGGACTGAACTTGAGCTCATAACGACTAAATAAATTACTATTTTAGCACACTAGCATTTATATCATATACCTATCTATTCAATTCTAATACACTTTAAGAATATCAGTAGAAATTGACGTAGTATTGGTAACAATTCAATTAAAAAATATGCGATTTACATAATACACATTGGTACAAGTAGGCAAACAAGCGAAAAATTAAATAATATTTCTGGCACAGTTAACCATCCATCTGTGCGAGCTACCGTCACCTCATTTATAATGACTGATTCATTTCATTGTTTACAAATAAACCAATTTATCAATAGATGGCGTTACATAAAGGTTTCTTCGTTACTTCACAGGTCGTAAGCCCTGTAGGTTCCTTGAATTCCTGGTTCTTCTATAATATCCCAACTTCGTCTCTATTGAGATGTTTAAAAGAATGTTAGTAAGAATGTAACAATTTATTTTAATCTGTAATAAAACAAAGTTTGCAACCAAATGATATATTTTTAATAATTCTCATTAATTCCCTTCGTAGCAGCCTTCCCTGGTATGACTTATCTCACGTTGTACGGTTTCCTTTAAAGCATTTTCTGCTCGCATAGCGATCAGCGTCATCTCATTCTTCACAAAATGATTTATTTGAAGTTGTCAAGATGAGGAATTGCACAGTGGCAGGTGGGATCGGGATTTGGCATTAAAGAATGGAGTGGAGACGATTATCGAAGGGAGAACGTCATTTCGGTGATAAATTGTGACAGCATTCCCGCTCATTCCAATTGCAAAATATTCCTCAGCAAATTTCTAAGAGATATGACCATGATTATGCTTTGTTTACATTTCATATTTATAAATACGAATCAATTAAGTAAAACTAAGTAATCTTGATTTCGATAATTTCAATATGGGAATTGATTTTGTATCTGCATACTATATAAAAATAATGTATATCTCCTAAGATTGTCGTTCTGGATTTGCGCATGTTTGTGCTCGGCTATACCTATTCATGTCAGTCAGCCTTGTGTCGCATTGGTTTTAAATCCGCCTATGTCATATTACATAAATGTAAGTAATTGCTGTAGTTATTATTCATTTACAGGTAATTTAAATAAATAAATAAACCGTTTATTTGTTGCCATTATTGTTAGGTACATACAAACAAAAAAAATTACAATTTTGAACCACAATTGACAACAAAACGACTATTGCTCTGCAAAGCCTTGGGACAACACAGAACATTGAAAACACATGTCATAACCTATAAAAATTTAATACGATAATTAAAAATAAAATCTATTTCTTCCTTCTTTTTTTACTGCTGGCACTCTTGTTGGTTCAATAACCATATCTTGCAGTGTTTCTTAAAACTCTGCAAAGAGGTCATTGCACGTATGTTCCGCGGCAACTCAATTTCGGTATGTAAATCGATTTTAAATAGTACCTACATAATTGTTTTTTTTTTTTTTTTGCTCTTCACCCGTTAAGAGTGTTCTCAGCCATCTAAGTTAAAATATTAAACTGTCAAAATAGAGAAACCTAAATTATTTTTGTATATTTATTTTACTTCGATCAATTTAAATTTTATGAACAGAGTTAAATTTTAATGTCATTAATTTTGATGAATTTTTTGAGCAAAATGTTTACCTGCCTGGAATTGTAGCTCAAAATGTCCTCACATTTGTTGGCATTGGAACCCCAATCTCTGTGAGGTCGGTAGAAAAGGACGAATACCTATCGTTTATGGGGCATTCAAGAAACAAATGATCCAGTGTCTCATCACCAATCATACATTCGCAGAGACTGCTATCAATGATCCCTATTTTTTTTAAATGCTCTCTGGTACAACAGTGTCCCATGCGGATACGACACATAACGCTGATGGAATGTTTGTCAAAAGCTTTATCATGGAACCATGGCTTATTGACAATTGTTTGTTGGGTCGTTTTGTAAAGTCTACCCTTTTTCAGTGAGCTTGTGTCCCAATATAACTGCCATTTATTCATCAGACGGTATTTTGCGATTGGTAGGAGATCGTTTTGTGTAATATTGGGATGTGTCCGTGTGTTTCCATATGTTGCTCTCTTACATAATTGTTAGTAATTCTTATATTCCTCTAGTTGCATGAAACACATGAGATCTAATTGTCGATGGCGTTAGTACGTAGGTATCTTTGAACAATACGTAAAAATCCATTTATGTTATAAATAAAAATAAATAAATGTATCAAACTACAAACTCTTAAATCCAAATTATTGAAATATTTTATTTTCCTATACAAAACATGTTTGCCAGGATAGGATAGTGTAGAGTTTACTCTTTTTCATCCCTACCCCCGAATATGTAAACGGCTTGATGGTATACCTATGTATATGATGATTAAGTATCTATCAAACTATTAGTCCCGTAGATATTGTGTATTCTGTCAAACAAACTGTATAAACGATGACCTCACTAAATTTGATTTCTTCTGCAACAATTTCTATATACTTACTATTTTATGGAAAATAAAATTATCTACTTAGTGTGTTTCGACATGTTTCGAAAATTTTTTAGGAAATATAGGCAGTTAAACACATAAACTTGTCATCTTAAAAAATAAAGTTTTAGAAACCCTGGAACTTTTATAAAAGAATTGTTACAGATTTTGTATTTGTCTATATTTACCTACTGAAATTTACAGCGTTCTAGTTTTTTATGGTTTTTGAGGTATGTGGAATTATAAAATAAAAAATCATATTGATAACCCCTGACTAGATTGAAAATTCAAAATTCTGTAAGTATATTAAAGTTTTGTGGGTCTAAAACTTTCAATAACTTCTGAAAATATGGCTATGTGCATCAAGCGACTTTTTGAGCACATGCGCACAACCAACCATATTCATTTGGTGAAAAATATTGTATTTTTGATACGTACCAACAATTTTATGAATACAACGTATAATAAAAATATAATTACATATAAAAAAATAAAGAAACGGAGGGGACAGGAGAGGGGGGGGACAATGATAGGATAAGGAGACAAATTTAATTATCAGCCTCTCAGGCAGTATCCCATATTCTGATATATTCACTGTTAGTAATAACTACTACAAAAACTCTATTTATAGATGCATAGCATAAACTTGTATATTGTACCTATCTTAATCTTTTGTTTTTATTTTATATCATAGTAGTAACAAATTTAATCCTTCTCCCATCCTATTTTCTTTCCTTTCCTTCCCGTCACAGGCAAACATACAATAATTGTACAAAATGATGTATTTCTTGCTGCCATGTGATTATTTAACGATGATCATCTGTCGACAAAAGTAATTGGTCTTTTTTTTTGTTTATTTCATAACGAATCTTATTTTTTTTTAAGACTGTATTTGTCCCTTAATTAAATAAATAAATAATTGAAGGTGTCTCTGGAAAAAGGAAATATTTGAAAAAACCAGGAGAGACAATAAACGGTTTCAGTAGATGTGTGCACCACAGTAATAAGTCCGCCTTTTGGCTTTTTTAATGTTTTATCTTGTTCTTGTTTGTATTTATTTTGTAATGTTATTTAATCCAATAAAGAATTATTATTATTATTATTATTATTATTATAATATAGATAGACCCTTATGACACTGAAACTCATTGTTTTAAATTATTTTTAATGCCATCACAAAAAAAGCATTTAAGCTATACTTCTAATAATGGTAATAGACTTTTTAAACCACAAAGCAATTTTTTATACATTCAATTATCTATCTTGAGCTAGGAAATATTAGTAGGTATGGGAATCGATTTTGAATAGTACGATAATGTAAGTAATTCATGTATTCTATTATTATTAGGTATCTATCTTGATCTAGGTAATGTTAGTATGGGAATCGATTGTGAATAGTACGAAAAAGTAAGTAATTGCTGTATTCTATTATAGTATCTATCTTGATCTAGGTAATATTAGTATGGGAATCGATTGTGAATAGTACAAAAAAGTAAGTAATTCCTGTATTCTATTATTATTATCTATCTTGATCTAGGTAATATTAGTTGGGAATCGATTGTGAATAGTACGAAAAAGCAAGTAGGTAATTCCTGTATTCTATTATTATCCATCTTGATCTAGGTAATATTAGTATGGGAATCGATTGTGAATAGTACAAAAAGGTAAGTAATTCCTGTATTCTATTATTATTATCTATCTTGATCTAGGTAATATTAGTTGGGAATCGATTGTGAATAGTACGAAAAAGCAAGTAGGTAATTCCTGTATTCTATTATTATCCATCTTGATCTAGGTAATATTAGTATGGGAATCGATTGTGAATAGTACAAAAAGGTAAGTAATTCCTGTATTCTATTATTATTATCTATCTTGATCTAGGTAATATTAGTTGGGAATCGATTGTGAATAGTACGAAAAAGCAAGTAGGTAATTCCTGTATTCTATTATTATCCATCTTGATCTAGGGTATTACAGATATCTCTGCCTACTCCGTGAGATAGATCGTATGGTGGCAGGTACCTATGCAAATTTTTATCTCGTTCTTCCCAGTCTCAATTATTCTCGATACAGCGCTGTTTATGTGTATATATATATAAGTGTATGTATCTATGTTAATATTCAGATTTTAATTAGATAGTCAGCTCACTTCAACAACATATTTATAGGATTGAGATTTCACTCGAGTTTACCGGATTAGAATGGTCGTGTGCGAATGTTTCGCATTTCCTTCCAATCTTTAAAGGGTTGAAACCAATAACTTTTAAAGGTCCCACGATAATTATCAGTCCCGACCCTCCGCAACCCTTAAACCTCACCTCATCTTATCATTTGTGACCTTTTTCTCTTTCCTATGTTTACACACATATACACATTTCTATGTCCAAAATCAACAATGACTCATTTGGTTTAGGTACTTAAAAGCAAACCACATTAATATGCCTAAATATAGATTACATATATATATATATATATATATATATATATATATATATATATATATATATATATATATATATATATATATATATATATATATATATATATATATATATATATATATATATATATATATATATATATATATATATATATATATATATATATATATATATATATATATATATATATATATATACATACATATGTAGATGCAAACCATGACGCCACACGCCGTATCTCTATTTGGAATAAGAAAATTAATACATCGTTAGCAACAAATTTTGTTTTACACATTCTATTGTAATTTTAAGGTTTTTTCGTTAACACAGTGGAAGTTCATATTTATAAAATATTAGGTTTAACATTTTGTTTTAATTTTGTATTTAGTTTGAATTTTACCTCTGATGATGCTGACTGAGTCCAGTGAAAGCGCTTAGGCTTTAAAAAAAAAATTCATCGTGGATTAAAACTGTGTTATTTAATTATTAAAATAAAACCCAATCTTTCACATTCTATTGTGATTTTTTTTTTAAGAAATAATATGCCAACCCCCGTAGCACAATTTGTAAGCCGTTTGGCTTCTGTGCATTCTTCAGGAAGACTAACGTACTAATTTAAAAATAAAATATAGACTGTTACAAATTTTAAAATAAAATATAGACTACTTATTGTTTAGGACTGACGCTGTTGGAGGATTCAATTTAAAAAGTAGTGGGGCGGAACAATATACATAAATGACACCACGGTTCGGAAATTGATGTTGATTATGAATATAAGTATTTTTTCCCTTTTCCCAATTTTTATTAATAAATTAAATGGAAAGGTAACGGATTATTGGAGAATTTTAAATGGTTATTATTTACTTATTGTATGTATTTCAAAATGAGGGTAAAATTCGACGAGATGTTCAGCGAATTTAGATTTGACTCTGGATTGAATTTGTCTATTAGTTTAACCAATATAAAAGGGATCAAAATATTTTCATAATAATTTATATACTCCCGAATTCACTCATGAAGAAGAGAACGTTGTTCTCGAAACGTTAGTAAAATATTGTAGAAATAAATAAATATCAAGCAAATATTCTCTTATAGACATTTTCCTACCCCAACAATTTTTTAACACAGGTAGGTATTCTTCTTAGAAACCTGATTGCGTTAATGCATCTTCTATGGAATAACAATAAGATAAATTTTGAATTAATTTGAAATTTTTTCACATAAATCATTTACCTATAAGATTTAATTATTATTTTAAAAATTTATATAATTAATTATGGAATTAATCGTAACACTTCACTCAACCATTATACGCCATTGAAATACATATATATCTAAATAAAATGGTTCCCTTCAATAAATAAACGTTAATGCCTTCTTATCTGTAAGCAATGTGGTATTATGGTTTATAGCAAGGGTTCTCGTGAAACCATATTTTAAATTTAAATTTATCTTTAAACTTCTTTTATTCTCCATGCTAACGTTCTTCCCACCCGTCAACCTGATCCATAAATCTGCTTCATCATCTTGTCGTTCCAGCTTTTCTTATGAGCAAACCATCCATTACCGTTTAAAGAAAATTTACCTTAAACATTTCGCCACAATCTAACGGAACGTACTTGAGGATAATTTGTAATGCTGTCATTATACATACAAATAAAATATGTAAACTGAATGGGATTATTTATTTTTATTTTGGATATGCTTCTCGGCATTTTTATTTTTGATATGCTATCATAATATATATACTGGCAAATATTATGTTTACGTGCAACCAAGGCCATAGCCAGAAAATAATTTGGGGGGGGGGGGTTTAGCTTAGTGGAACAGTAGAAACAAGTCGCCCCTCGAGCGTATCCCCGTGCGAGTACCAAGCAAGCATACATAAAGAACAGTCATATATATACTTGGACGATTTATATAGCGCCGTTTTCGTGAGAGCTCACCTCAAGGGCGCTTTACATTGGTTTTTGCATGAGTTAGTGGTGGCTTAAAATCTAGTTATACATAATAATAAAAATAAAAGGAGGTAGGGAAATTTGTTTGTAGTGATTTTAACTATTATGTTTTGTATAACAACAGAGTGAAATGGGTGCACCGTATGTAACTGCAGTCTCATTGTTATTCACTAAGGAAACATCTTCTTTTTTTCATTTCGGGGGGGGGGGGGGGGGGATCAAGGGGGATTGACTGGCTACGGCCTTGCGTGCAACCAATATCTTTTCACAAATCCAGACTGAAAACACAAGGGAAAAACTGTGTCTTCGCCTGGAATCGATCGCGGGATCAGATAGGTATTAGGAATCAAATATCCAACTGAGCCACGAAGGCCAACAAATTATGTAGTAGATACATAAATTATGAACAATGATTGGCCTATGACTTAGACGAGTATAAAAAACAAATGTAGGTATAATTTGAGCTTCATGACTCATGAGTTAGGTAGGTATCTAACTACTGAGCGAAATGTCCCGGATTCGATTCCCAGTGTAGACACAGTATTTATTTGTGTTTTAGTATGGATCTGTGAGACGATAAATAACGCATGTCTCCAGAATGCGGTATATAAATTGAAGTTGCAGAACAATATGGGTACATTCTCGAACATTCCCTAAATTACACAAATGTAACACAACATTTCTAGAGAGAAAGACATATGTCAACCCAGCTAAAATTTCTATGAGATTCCAACCAGTCTCATCACAAATGATTCAAAAAATAGTTGAAAATTTAGATAGTAAATCACCAGGCTATGATCAAATTAGAATTAATGATTTAAAAGAAATAAAAAAGGAAATAAGTCCTATATTGGCTAAATTGATAAACCTATGTGTGAAGAAAGGTACTATGCCTGATGACCTTAAACTTTCAATAATACGGCCGATTTTCAAAAACGGTAGTCACAAAGAATTTACAAATTATAGACCCATAGCGATCTTATCATGTATTGATAAGATTATTGAAAAAGCAATAGTTAACCAAATATCAACATTCTTAAATGAAAACCAAATAATTAACAAAGAACAGTTTGGATTTCAAAAAAATAAAAGTACTAACTCCTTATTAACAGAATTTACCGATGAAATAAACAACCACCTAAATAATAAGTTATACGTAGGTATAATATTTATAGACTTCAAAAAGGCATTCGATACCCTGGATCATAATATTCTACTAACTGCAATGAACGAATGTGGAGTAAGAGGACCGGTTAATAACTGGCTAAAAGATTATTTAACAAACAGAAAACTCATTGTTAAAATTAATGACCAATTGAGTGATTCTATCCCAATCGAGAACGGAGTTGCCACGGGATCAATATCAGGGCCAATATGTTATATCGGACACGTCAACAGTTTACCAAACGTCATTAAATATTGCAGTAAAAAAGTGTTCGCCGATGATACATGTATAATCGTAGCAGACCGAAAAAAAGACAAAATACAAAATTACCTACAGACTGACCTTAATAATTTAACTAAATGGGCACATGATAATGGGATTATTATAAATGTAAAGAAAACTAAATATATGATAATACATTCAGTGCACATGGAAAAGATATGTGACCTCAACATAAAAGGTCATGATTATGAGTGTCTCCATAAAAATGTAACTGATTGTACTTGTCAACAACTACAAAGGGTTTTTAATTACACGTATTTAGGGCTTACAGTGGACGTGCACTTTAATTGGAGTTTACATATTGAAAATGTCTGTAATAAATTAAGATCAATTTTAAGTAAATTTTACCATCTTAAATACTGCGTGTCCAGGCACACCCTGTACTGTCTGTACTATGCTATGGTCGAGTCTATTATTGACTACGGGCTCAGTAGTTACGGACGAACATTTAAAACGTACCTTGATAAAATAAAACAATTACAAATAAGATTTTTAAAAATAATTGCAACAAAAAGAACAGTGGAGGCAAGTAAAAATAACATTAACGAAATATTCAAAAGATGCAATATTTTACCTATAGAAAAAAAGGTGAATCTTTTACTGACCATAGAAGAACTTTATAACGAACGATTTAAATTAAAGATCACTCACAAATATACAACTAGACAAATAACGAAAGACTTACTGACAATACCTAAAACAAATAACGTTTACGGCGACAGGACAAAAGCAACGATAATTCCGAAACTATTTAACAAACTGCCAAAATATTCAAATTAAAAACAAAAAAAAATAAAAAAAATGTTAAAAGAATTTTATATATAAGTTTGTATGTTTTCTTTGTTATATTGTGTTAATGGTTTTAATTATTGTTATATTGTATTGCTAGTTTTTAATTTTTGTTTGTTTATAATTATTTTTTGTTACATTATCAAATTTATATAAGTGTACGAGAGAGCTAGCACTGTTAAACTGCTTTTGCAGTTTAGTTCAAGAATACTTATTGTTTAAAAAAAATGTAAATAAATAAAACTTTAATAAAAAAAAAAAAAAAAATTAAACATCAATGCTTGTGCTATAGGTGAACGAAATCTGTCGTGGCAGGATTAGAACACGCGACCACTGGATTACTAACCCATGCACTAAAACCTCTGCCACCACCCATCTAAAATTTAAGTTTAATAAAATGTTTTGGCTGTACCGTTTGTGCCATACACTTTGCGTTACACAGGCGTGGTGAACATTACATTCACACTTGCGATTATTATAACACGAGTTGAAGAAATCTAGACTTTTTATTGAATTTTAAAAGAACGAATGACGTTTGTGTGATTCTCTTGGTCACATTGAAGATACCTAGTTGAAACGATAATTTTGTTTATATTTATCTTTATACTGTGCCAAACAAAACATGCATAGTTAAATCTTCTCGATAAATTAATTTTGAGTAGGTACAGGGCAATGACCACGTCAACATCTTTTTATATTGTATGCACGCATTCTGAGATAATTCTAACAGATGTGATCACAAACCAAAAGTGAAGTAAGATTCTAAATATGAATTAATTAAAATCTGCAGAGTATGCAAATCCATTAATATCAATCTCCTCAAACACATTAATATATTTAAGTTACATACAAAATATTTTTTTGTTTAAATATTGCTTTCTATGTTTTATTACTTTTTCTACCATCATTTTTTAAAGTTTACTGTATTTGTAGAGTTCAAACATATATTGAAAAACAATTTTCTATTCTTCTTCCACCACTACCCGTTCTGCTTATGGGGACTAATAACCGTCCCCTTGCAAAACTCTAAAAGAACATATAAAGAACATACGAAAAGTCCGGAAAACTCTAAAACCTTGCAGACACTGCACCTAAAGTGCCAAAGAGAACTAATAGTGTGGAAACAACTGGCTCACCGTTCACTGATGGTGAATATAAGAGTGCACTGAATTTAAGACAGAAAGTCTTGAAAGCACTAAATTTGCTCTTCGTGGCTACAAGGTCCGCATGTTCAATGGATCCAAAGAAATTCCCTCGAAATTTATATTATCACAATATCAAGTCGTTTGAAATATACAATACAGTTACCAACTTTTCATTTTATTATACAGATTACCTTCCTATAAATAAGTACCTATTTCAGAAAAATTAGGGTGGGTCGAAAAAAAATTTTTTTTCAAATTCGAAACGCTTTAGTGCAGAAAAGTTGCCTATGCAAGTTCTACTTTATTTTATTCTTGCAACACGAACCAAGAATTGCATAATGAACAAGTAAAAATCGTAAAAAGATGATACATTTATGTTTTTTCAAAGACGTTTTGTAAATCGATCAAATAAATTATCGATAATAATTAAATTTATTTAGATTATTTGAACCATTAAACAAGTATAAAAATATAAATAGTGTTTATTTTGAAAGTTTTAACTTGCTTAAAAAATTACAAAATAGGCGCGATTTTTAAATTTTTCAAAAATTTAAATACGATGCGCAAACGAGAGATGTTAACCGATTTTAATTTTTTTTGCGTTTTTCTTCACATTACAATAGGCAACTTTTCCGTACTAATGCGTTTCGAAATTCAAAAAAAGATTTTTTCAACCCACCCTACTAGGTATATCTATTTTTTTTTCACTTTTACGACTCACAATTTAACGCAAAAAGATAAGTAAAATGAATACCTACGTATACGAGAATACTGAAAACAGAAACTAGGTCAATCACACATTTTCAAACAATTCTTCTTTTCTTTGTTTCTTAGAAATAGCCGATTTGCAACAAACCCGACAGTACGTGACCGATCATTGCAGATCTTTTGATAAATCTACACTATTTGTATCTCAAAGTTACATAGAATTGATAAGGAGATAAACACAATCCTTATACAATTTACCTTAAAAAAGAGTAAACATAATTCTTTCTTTTTAAAATCATATTGGAAATAAAAATCAGTTAATGAGATTATTTTATTAAGGTAACCCCAATGCAAAATGGTGGTTAATTTGTTTCTGGAACATCTGAATCTCGCGATAAAATTAAACAACGCATTTTGTGTATCCGCTCGTCCGTGAGATTCCCTACAACCAAGAAGTATTTTAATGGTGTACAATAGGAGAAGACGGGCAGAGGAGAATCTCGTAGCTCCATAACCGTACTGTCGTGAGATTCCCGTTAACTTCAACAACCCCCCTACTTGGAACTCCTCGTGGGATTATATTGCCTATTAAAACCGCATTTACACCATAATCGTCTCGATTGCGATATTAAAATACCTTTAGAAATTCCGGATTCTGTACTCATATAACTACCTAATACCGAAATTGAAGCTTTTCGTCAAAGAAAAATGCCTAAAATATTTCGTTTATTTCCAATGTACCTACTTTTGAACTAATCGCTAATGCGAAGCTCAACATTTTATTTCGCCTTCATTCCTATCTAAAAACCTCACCATATTTTGTATTACAAATAGCTAGAAAAGATGATTGCATAATATTCGTCTTTCCTCCATCACTGTATATCATTATGAAGAGGTTTTTTCTGAGCTCTCACAAAACAAACTCTTTAGATTCATTAATATTGAGATGGTAATTCAATCTACTGATATCAATAATGAATTTTTGAGGAAATATGGAGAGTACCAGCAGCTGATATTGCTTTTTTCATAGATTGCTATATAAATGGAGCTGTCGATCAAATTGGAATTCATTGGGAACGAATTCACTTACGTGTTCTCGCATTAGTGAGTACATGACATGTTTTGCCTTAATATGTGCATAAATTATTTGTTTACCTGGCAAAGATCAAATAAATTTGAACAGAACGATATCATTACAATGGGTATGCTCTATAGATAATACAAAAGTTTTTTTAATACTCTTTTCCTAATTAATTACTAAATCTTAAATATTCATATTTTTTTATATTCCTTTTGGTGTTTCTTGTATAACTCTGTTTTTTTGTTATACTTACTGTTTATTTTACGCTATTTGTTTGATTATTTATTTATTCATTTGGATCAGTTTACAGTAAAATTAATAATAATAGCAAAAAAAGATGTACAAAAATAAGACCAATTTCATAACTAATCACAAAAGTAAATAATGAGTATACTAAAAAGAAACTTTTTTTGTTAAATAATGAAATGAAACTAAAATATAATACTATCATTAAATACTAAAAAACATTACCTACCAAAAAAAATATATTTTTATGTCAAGGTCCTTCACTGTTGATTGATTAAATAAATAAATATATATTTATCTTTAAGACTTGGAATTATTCTTTAACTGAGATGAATAAACCAAATAAAACATCAGATAAATGATTTTCTTCTTCTTTCTCTTGTAGTAGATCCATGATCGGCTCACTCCTGGGATGCAGTCACATATAATTTCGATCAGTGAAACAGAATGAAAAATCAATATATGCTTATAATAATTAATAACAAGTAAGTACTACGGGCGTGGCGAAGGCTCCCTGTGGCAGTCTGTTGTTCGTGGAGCTCCTGGGAGGGTAACCCCTGCTATGATTCACGGGCCTTCACGAGTGTGGTTGGACTCTTAGGGGTAGTGGTTAAACTCGCTGGATAGGGGATATTGTGTTGTCTGACATTGCGGCTGCGTCGGGGATGAACAGGACCAATGAGTCCTATAACGTCCTTCGGCGTAGAAGTAGTTCGCGAACTCCATCGTTGATCAATAAAATGCATTCTTGATTACATAAAAGATTAAATTGATTAAACTGATGAAACATTTTTGCAGGTATTGCGGAATATCACTGACTGATGTATATCTTACGTAGAAGTGTTTTAAATTTAATCAAATTTATACAATTTAAATTTAAAATGGGCAGGAAAAAGTGGAATATATGTAAGAGGAGACAACCATAATAATAATAAATGGAAGATGATTAATTAATATCCATTAAAATAATACTTACCTATATGCGTTACTAAGACTGAACTAACAAGACCAACACCAAGTTTATGTTGGTGTTGTAGATCCAAAAACAAGTCATGAATCTTCCTCATGTTAATATTATTATTATCCCTTTAATCTTTCTAGGTACATGAATCTACACGTGTAACAAATATTTAATTATAATCTTTATATATATAATTCTTCTGTACGTGTGTATGTCACTGAATTCTTCCTAAACGGCTGAAACGATATAGATGAATTTTTTTGCTGGTATTTGTGTGAGCACCTGAATGGTTTAGATTCACAAAATGGAATTTTAAACATTAAAATAATACAAGGAAAATAAAAAAAAACATGATTTTTATATCAATTTATAGGTGGCGCTAATGTCAAATTGGCAATGCTTAGTTTTGTACATCTGACATCCTAAGAAATCTGTCATTTATGTAGTAGTTTGACTTTTTTGTCATTTAAAGTTCTTTTGGCTCTGTTTCGGTATTATTCGTATTTCAATTTGTTCATTTCCGTGTCCAGACCATATGTATATGCTGTTGTGCAATTATATACGAAATGACGATCAATCTAACCTCAAAGTGTTTAGCGGCTCATCGAACAAGAAAGCGAATAATAATATCCATATGATTCAAATATTAAATTAAATGTATATCTAATGTAACTATGCCTTTAACTAATATTTTTAATTTGTCACTTCAAACCGGTGTTTTTCCTGATGTATGGAAAGAAAGCTATTTGACGCCAATATTTAAAAAAGGTGAGAGAACCGATGTAACCAATTATAGACCTATCTGTATACAATCAACCATTCCTAAGCTATTCGAGTCGGTTTTTCTCTCTAAGTTTATGATTGAAGCAAAAAAGGTTATTTCTCCATACCAACATGGATTTATCAACGGTAGATCTACTTTGACCAATTTACTCATATATGAAAACTATATATCAAAAAGTTTAGATTCAAAATGTCAAGTTGATGCAATCTACACAGACTTCAGTAAAGCATTCGACAGGGTTTCACACCTCATATTACTCAAAAAACTTGACTCGTTTGGAATTGGAATGAGTATTTCAAAGTGGCTGTCTAGTTACTTATTATCACGTAAACTCTCTGTCAAGTTGTATACCTACCAATATATCTAATCAATTCATTGCAAAGAGTGGTGTCCCACGAGGTTCTCACTTGGGTCCAGTTTTATTTATTTTATTTATTAATGATATTGTCGATATATTCCATGATGCTCAGTTCTTACTTTTTGCAGATGACTTAAAAATTTACAAAACGATAAAGAAATTAAACGACTGTGTGGCGTTACAATTAAATCTTAACCATTTACTCGAGTGGTGTGCTTCGAATTCTTTATACCTAAACTATACTAAATGTCAATTCATCAGATTCTGTAGAAATAAAACTAGTATCAATTTTCAATACACAATAGACAACAATAACTTAACTAAAGTAACATCAATAAAGGATCTTGGTATATTGTTTGATGAGAGGCTTACATTTATTTCTCACATAACTGGAACAACTAATAAAGCTTTAAAATGCCTTGGATATATTTTGAGAACCGTCAAAAATTTTAGATCTATTAATACATTTAAAACCCTATATACATCACTTGTTCGTAGTAATCGATAACTATATGGTCGCCGTTTTATAATGTGCACTCATTGAGGGTCGAAAGGGTTCAACATAAATTTTTAAGATTTGTAAACTATAAATTATCCATTCTTTTAGAAAAATTAAATTATGATTTTCTAATGAGTATTTTAAATTTATCGAAATTATCAAACATAAGAACGATTTGTGATTTAATTTGTTTATTTAAAATAATCAACGGTATATTGGACACCCCTGACCTAGTTGAAATGATAAAATTCAGAGTACCTACAAGGTTTGCTTCACGTCAAAATGCACCTTTTCATATAGAGAATCTTCGAAATAACTTTATCATTAACTCACCAATACATAGATTGCACCGCCTTGGAAACCAATATAGTGCTGTTGATATATTTAATGTACACACTATAGATGGTTTCAAAAGGATGCTTAACGCATATTATAATTTTTGATTTTTACTTTGCTTTGTTTATTTTTGTTGTTTAAATTGAATATGTAATACTGTTTATTTTTTTTCTTCTTTTATGTCTAGTTTTTTTTTTTTATCATTTACCTCTATTTTCTTTTATTATGTTGTATTATGTTGTTTTATATTGTTCTTCCTTTGATTTCTTACGTTTTTTTATTATGTACCTATATAATCGATGTATTTACACTTATTGTTATTTTGTTGTGCCTACATTGTTCTATTTATCCTGTATTTTTTTGTAAATGCCCTATTAAGGGCGTATATATAATAAATAAATAAATAAATAAATTTTTGTTACATATATTTTTTGTTTCACAAATAGTTCGGGAAGGACAACGTCTGTCGGGTCCGCTAGTTTATGATATAATATTTGTTAGTTCATAGAATATACGTCGATAGAAATCCACGAAAGAAACGATTGACATTCTTTATCTATGATTCTAATATATGTATGAATTTGAAACTAATTAACGTACACATCGTTCTTCAACCTTTTTAGCTTGCAGAAAAGAAAAAAATATGTTTGTAAGAATAACAACTACAAACGACTGAAATTAAGATGCTGCGCTGTATAATATGCAACGAGTAATCCTTCAAAGTGGCCCCAACAATAAAGAAGTTGAAATAGGGCAGATATAGATCAAAATGGTGCTCAATTTCCACGCTAAGCCACGAGAAAGACCACCTGCAACATGGTAAACTGGTTTCCCACGGGGGACAGTCCTGAATCCCAGATCATGAAGACTGAGTACTAGGAAGCCCGATCATGGATCAACTAGGATAGAAAGGCAGGAGAAAACGATGAATTGAAATAAGATCCCAGAAAAAGTCAGGCATTTCTACCTACTAATTTGCGGACGATCAACGTGCGGACGATTTTATATTTAAACAAATCATATTAAAGGGGCGACTGTTGCTAACGTACCTATCTACCTATTTTTTTCAATTCGATATTGCCACATACCATAACCACAAACCGAATCATTTTGAAAAAAATAACCTAGTTTGGATATTAATAAAGAAAAATATACCTTAACTTTTTAATTATGTTGTGTATATATTCTTGTAGGAAAATAATAAGCGTACCCCGATTTTGACATTTATCTTATATATACAAAAAACTATAAGGCATAGAGTAATATATATTTTTTAAATTTAAGAAGAATAAAATATCTGGAAAATTTGTTGTGACGTTGCATTAATGCATCAGGTTAAGTAAATAAACCAAAAAAATCTTTTTTCACAATGACGCAGAATGGAAAATAAATGTTTTTTAGGTTTCTTTACTAAACCTGAAGCATTAATAATAATAATTAAAAACTTTTCCTGTGATAAAACAACGTGGCGGACTTTGAATAATACCGAAACAGAGCGAAAAGAACTTTAAATGTCAAAAAAATCCAAATTACGACGCAAATTGACAGAATTCTTAGTGTTGTCAGATGGAAAAAAATAAACATTTCCAATTCGAATTGCCCGCAGGCAATTTCTACCATTCAACCACCATATTAAATTCAATCAGTTACAGGAATAATCAACAAGAGAATATAAAATAAAAAATAATAACGAAATTAAAAATACAAAATAAATATGAAAACAAAAATAAAAAATAATAATACACCAAGAATACACCAGATAGAGACACTATTTTTGTTGGATGGGGGGAAGGAGAGGGGAAAGGATAGAAGGACAAAGGGAAAAAGTGTGACTTCAGACGCTTTTTGAATGCTATCAAACTAGGGCCATCTCTGATACTCTGCGGCAATAGATTCCACATTCATAGCATTAATGCAACGTCACAACATATTTTTCCAGATATTTTTATCTTTTTTAATTTAAAAAAATATATTGCTCTACGCCTTTTAGTTTATCAAAAATATAAGATAAACGTTGAAAATCGGGGTCTGCCGTTATTTTTCTACAAGAATTTATAGAGAACATTATCAAAAAGTTAAGGTATATTTTTCTTTATTAATACCCAGACAGTTCTTCCCCCACCACCACCCGTTTTGCTTATGGGGACTAATAACGGCCCTATGCAAAACTCTGAAAGAACACATAAAGAACATATGAAGAGTCCGGAGAACTCTAAAACCTTGCAGACACTGCACTTAATGTGCCAAAGAGAGCTAATCATGTTGAAACAACTGGCTCACTGCTCAGTGATAGTGATGATAATAGTGCACCGAATTTAAGACAGAAAGTCTTGAAAGCCCTAAAATTGCTCTTCGTCCTAGACTATCCAAATTATTTTTTTCAAAAGGATTTGATTATAAATAATTATGGTATATAAAATTGAAAAATAGGTACGTTGGCAGCAGTCCCCCCCCCCCTTAAATTTAAAATTTGATATTAAACTGAAATCAAAGTTTTTATTAAAACTAATCTAAAAATGGTAAAGAAAGTTGACTTCGTCGACTTAATATATCTTAGTTACTACTTCTTATTTGTGTAGATCATGGATCTATTTTTTCTTAGTTAAAGATATTAATCATTTTAGTTGATCGTTTTACGCGATCACTTTAATAACATGTGACTAGTTGTAAGGTGAGAACATAAAATTCCTTTGTGATGACAGTAATTTTCGCAAAATTATAGGTACGTATTTTTTAGATATAATATTAATTCCTTTGTAGATAATATCAACATCTAACTGATTAACTATATCGATAATCCTTTAATATAAACAGTCAACAGTAGCTACTTTAAATTGAAATTTTATCAATGTATTATGTCTACACCAATCCGGAAACAATTAGACAAATCGGAATATATTTTATAGCAAACGAATGACACATATCTAACGTATGATAAGTAACATCTTATATTATATAGTGTTAGCAATCAAATAAACTGTTTTGATAAAATTGATTGCTTTTGATGTTTTGTAGGTAGGTAGGTATTTATATATCTTGAAAATTAACGCACTTTTTAATTTGTTTGAACTCATTCATATTAGGTATAAGTAGTATAGTTATCGCTAAACACCTATAAAAATCACGTAGGTGCGCAAAAGACAAATTTTCGGGTTTTTTGTTTGGTCGGTTTGAACACGTGTGTGCGCAAACAGCACCTCTCCCCGCCAGAAAATTTCAAGGTGTTTAGGGATAACTATACCTACTTGAATTTTTATTAAATTAGGTACCTACATCATAACAATAAGCTTGTTGATTCATCTTTCAATTTAATATTTAAAGAGCAAATAGAGATAGTGGTAAAAAGGATAAGAAAATTAACATACATATTTCTTGAAATCAGAAATTACATGTCATTAAATCATTTATATTCTGTGTATTATGGTCTTGTACAGTCCTTGTTACACTATTCTATCACAAGTTGGGGAACAGCCTATGATACCAGCCTGGGGTGTGTGGATGTTGCGCAGAAGTTGATTTTTAAAATAATTCTCGGAAAACGCAGAGACTATCCCTCTGAACAATTATTCATAGATTTCAAAGTTTTAAAATTCAAAAATATTTTCAAAAAATTTGCTATTTTACAAGTACTACGAGAACCTGAGCACCATAGATTTATAATTGAAAATCGGACCCGATATAGATTTTTATGTTTCCAAGATAGAAGGAAGACAACTTTTGCACAGCATCACTACTCATTCCTGGGAGAAAAGTGTTTTAATGACCTTCCTCTAGATATAAGAAAAACAACTGACTAGACAACTCATAAATAAAATAAAACAACATTTTAAAACAGATATTTAAATCACTTGTATTTTGTTTTCTTTTGTTTGTGATAGTGTATATGTCTGAATATGTTGGTGTGTATGTGTATCTGTGTGTTGGTATATGTATGTATATCTTTATGTGTGTAGGTACCTATATATGTATGTATTTTTACTTATATGAAATAAAAATAAAATAAAATAAGGATAATATGTCTATGACTAACACAACTCCTCTCTACTCAAGCCTAATAAGCTTTCAGAGAGGAGTGGTATTGTAATATATATTATTTGTAAATGAATAATTGCTTGTTATTGTGAACATACATGTTGTATAAATAAAATAAATAAAAAATAAATAAAATTAATGTATTTTTTAATACAATACAACACTGGTCCAGTATTTGAATATAAGTTCAATACATATTTGAAGAGTTAAGATAATTTAATGGAACTAATATTTGGAACATGGATCTGCGATCATAAAACTGTAGTGATCGGTAAATAGAAGGTTTATATAAGATCTGTTGAATAAGCGTAGTACAAAATATTTCTAAAGTGAAATCAGGAGTGTGATCAATATCACATGATATGAAGTGCTTAAAAGCCTAGAGAATAAAATAATAAAGCTATGAATATGTAGTGTCCGGAAATACTTTGGATTTCCGCCAACAGATGTTATTCACCTGATGGCGTTTGGGGTCAATGAGAAAACTTTGTTAAGATCTACTTCCAAAAGGTGACATGGTAGGTAAGTACTTGCAATTAAGTTGTAATATAGCCTTAAGATTAACTCTCATTTATACCAAAATTTACTATGACAAAATAGCAGTTAATAATATTTAATCTGAACTTTGAAAATACATTTTACATAGGTAGGTACCTGCTTACTTTATGGTCGAACCAAATTTGTTTTAATTATTTCAACAAAAGTATTATAAAACTAATAACATAAATCTCAACACATTGAGATGGTTTGACCACATGGGGAGAATCAATGAGGAACGCCTGACGAAGAAAATTCATTGCGGACAGGAATGGAATGAGAGGTCGGGGACGCCCAAGGAAGGGATGGCACGTCCATGTGAACGGTATTTTAAAAGACGGAATGTCAGAAGACGATGTATGAATGTCGACGAGGCGATGAATGTGTGTCAAGATAGAAATAAGTGGCGTTCGGTTCTCTTTACCTACCCCGCGAGGGACATGGCGTGATGGTATGCATGTAACATGAATCAAACAAAATATGCTATTTTTGGTACTTTTTTCAACCTGAGCGCACTCATGAGTAAGACTACTACAAAAAATAGCAAATGAATAGTAAAAATCCGTTGTAAACCAGGGGGGCAAGTCTAGTCTACCGGCGGAATCAAAACCATCCATGTTTACCCGTGGACATAATTATCTTATGAAGTTCAATAATATCTTAAGATGTTAAAGAACTCCATATAATAATTTATTCCATAATATAGGTAAACGTGGATGGATTTGATTACGCCGGTTGACCAGACTTGCCCCCCAGATTAATCTCTCTTTCTCTCCGATGGCGCTAAAGCCCATATAGAGACTTGGCCTCCTGCGTCCAACTTATCCTGTCCTCTGCCAAAATCTTCCAACTAGCCACCTGCAAAATCTGCGTCATCCTTTCTCACTTCGTCCTCCCATCTTAGCCTGGGTCTTCCAACTCGTCTCCTTTTACCTGGGTGTCCATTCATTATTCTTTTAGGGGCGTGTGAATCAGGCATTCACTGTACGTGCCCAGCCCATCACAATCTGACCAACTATATGTTGCATATAGCTTATCGTCCAGCATCTCTGAATGTCAGTGTAAGCGCGCCTTGCACCCATAAGCTTAGTTCTATATGTATATGTACATATTATGGTGATTTTAGTCGTTCTATGGAACAAACGTAATTTAAACACAGCAGGGAGAAATATGTTCTGTGGGCTGTGTTGGTTATATTTTGAATTTCTGTTAGATCTTCGTTATTCTCTGTTATACTAAAACCCTGGTCGGTGATCTGCTCCACCACATCGAAAGAGTAATTATCTTTGTGCTGAGCTGTGTTCAGATTCAACGCTCGACGTCGGGCGTCGAATGTACCTGAAGTTGCAGATTATGGCGTTTTTCACATCAATCTCACTTAACGCTTCCGAGCGGCACCGTTTCAATCTGAGCGCTGCATCGGGCGTTTTAAATATCAAATCTCAACATACATGTATTTTTTTAGGTTATGTTTTCATCGATGCATCTTCTTATATCTTTTATTTTTATATAAGTATTTTTTTACTACTACAAATTTACTTGTTGGTGTTACAACTCTATTAAATATTTATTCTGAATTTATTAATATTAATCTACTGTTCCTTATTATAATTTGTATTTATTTGTTTTTTACTTGTTGGGTTTTCAATTTAATGCACCTATATCCTTCTTTTTCTCAATATTCTACTCTTGTATAAAAGTTCAATGATGTTTTTATTTTTTTATTATTATTTTTTTAATCATAATAATTGGAAATTCTCAATTTTATCTAGAATATGTAGATTGACTGCGACATGCATATCCTTGTACTTGCCAAGTATTGTTGCTATAATATTTGGTAGGACCGCTGTCAGTCTGCTGATTCATGTAAACTTATTGATGTTTTGTATATAAATATGTGTAGGTATGTATGTTTTTATATATAATTTGTATACTTTATATTTTTGCACTTGTTTCCTGCCTAAGCAATTTGCTCTATTTTATTTTTATAAATAACTAATGTTATTTACAAAATAATTTTGAATATTTTTTTTAATTGGTATACCCACAGACAGGCTATGGCCTTGTGGGATTTTTGTATGCACGGTTGATTTATTATAATTGATATTATGTTTATGTATATTGTATGTTAACCGTGTACCAAATCTTAAATAAATAAATAAAATCGAAAGACAACAATCAGGCAGTGGTGTAAATAATGATCTCTGACCTTTTATTGGAAATTGTTGAATGATATATTTATAAATTAACCTCTTTGTGAATGCATATTAACATCATAAATAATGTCAACTGACATAATAGATAATTCAGACACAAACAGAAGTCATCATTCCAGAGATTAAATAGAAGTCAACTGAACTTGAATGCATATTAACATCATAAATAATGTCAACTGACATAATAGATAATTCAGACACAAACAGAAGTCATCATTCCAGAGATTAAATAGAAGTCAACTGAACTTGAATGCATATTAACATCATAAATAATGTCAACTGACATAATAGATAATTCAGACACAAACAGAAGTCATCATTCCAGAGATTAAATAGAAGTCAACTGAACTTGAATGCATATTAACATCATAAATAATGTCAACTGACATAATAGATAATTCAGACACAAACAGAAGTCATCATTCCAGATATTAAATAGAAGTCAACAGATAGGTACTATAACTGTCAGAGCGTTTTTCAACCGACATTTTTACCGAGCGTTTGGTAGGTACACTCGACGTTCAATCAGAGTGTCTTTCGAGCGTCTGTTTCCGGTCATTATGAACGGCTTAGAGCATCACTAAGTGCACTCGGCGTTCATTGTGAACGTAGCCCGGGACACTGCCTCTTGCTCTGTGCGATAGGTTCCTGTTCTGTGTCATCATTTTTATTTTATCAACATCAATTTGCAGTCCCACATCCCGTACTACAGTTTCCAAAGAATCAAAGACCTATTTACTGGCTGCTTTTGATCAACCTATAATGTTGATGACATGTCATCCGCATATCAATATCCAATATCTGCCACAGTTCTTCTTATGACATGTTTGAGCACAATTTTGAAAATAATAAAGAAAAGAAAACCAGATAGATAATATAATTAAATTACATAGATTTATAAATAAATAATCATTAATTCATCTACACTATTCTATAAAGAATAATTTACTTTTTCTTGTATTTTTTAATATATTTATCATTGTTAATTTCTTCTTCTTCTTCTCAACCATCTCTCCACTGCTGGATATAGGCTTCAACCTTTCCACCCATCTATACCTACCTTTTGGGTAAATATGTACCTATTGAGTAAAAAGATACCTATTGGTTAAAAATGTTTATCAGAATTTTTACAATGAATAAACACCACCAGAATCACAAACATCGCATCGGCCTTACACAACTTAACCAAGGCGAAGACTTCCCAAAAGAAGGTCTAAAAAGTTCAATCACAATGATAGAAAAAAAAATAAAAAATACATACTAAATTAGTACAAAAAAAGATAAATTTCCGTAAACAGATAAAAATCCTTTCATTCGATCAATCATCATTATTGCTTATTTTTTTAATAAACAACGACAAAAAACAAAGTCGGATGCATGGCCTCATATTTAATAAAAGGCGTAAAAAAATAAATACCTTGAATATGATAACAATTTGAAAAAGAGATATCAGAAATATGTAGGATTAACTCATTATTAATTGGGTTATGATTTATTTACGTTTAGTAATAATCGAGCATGCAAAAATAACATGACTTAGTTGCCTACAAAATAAAATGGTACATAATACTCTATTTACATGATACAATTACATTTTTTTAAATTATATTTATAGCATAAAAGTTAGAATGTACAAGGCATGTGTTCGCCCCATTGTGACATATGGAATAGAAGTAAGAGCCGACTCCAATAAAACAAAAAGTTGTCTCAGAGTGGCTGAAATGAAGACCCTATGCTCCATTGCAGGAAGAACCTTCAGGGACCGCATCAGAAATGAGACGATCAGGTCTATATGCGTTGTCGAAGACATAATATGGGAACGTAGCAGAAGACGCTTATGGAGAGACTACGTCGAACACATGGACGACAAAGACTGCCCTGAGGACAGTTGGACCTCTTTCCTGGATATTCCACTCGAACAAACAGGTAAAATGGCCTAATACATGATGAAGAAGAAGCATAATAGAAACTCAAATAAATCACCATCATATGATTTTTTCAATTATAGCTTCCGGGGTATTTGCTGTCGCTACGTTATCCCTGAATTGCAGATTTTTAATTGCATGTGTAAAAATACGCATTAATAGTTTATACATGTATCTTTCTGATTTTGATAATCAATCTGCTACACTTACAGAGATCCATGTAATTTTAACTCTCCACACTTTGGAATAGTGGAGAGTCATGATTTCACAATTTTTAAGCGTATTTTTTACAAGAATTTCTCAACGGGTTTCATGTAGAGAGTGCACACTGTGAGTTTCGTCAAGATGTATTTGTATGTATGGCGTACGGCTTACGGATTAACCTTTTTGTGTCCTCTCTACAGCCCAAACTATAAATCCGATCGACTTCATATTTACATCTTATGTGTAAAGTGCATAGATCTAGAGCTGATTAGTTTTCCATAGACAACTTTTAATTTCTTCTCTATGATTTCATCATTTACGTTGTTTTTTTTTAGTCCTCTCTACAGCCCAAACTATAAGTCCGATTGACTTCATATTAACATCATATGTGTATAGTGCATAGACCTAGAGCTGATTAGTTTACCATAGATATTCGTTAATTTCTTCTCTATGATTTTATCTGTCCAAATTTTCGAAATGCTCTCACGGTGTGGAAAATCGAGTTTTTTTATACTGTTTGAAATTTCGATACAAAAAAATATAGGTAGGTACTCACCAAAAATGCATTCAAGGATTGTCAAAATTTAAAGAAAAAAATCTATAGTTTGCTATATCAATGTAAAATAAATTTCATATTTGTATGAAAAATGTATATAACAGAAGTAAAATAGCTTCTGTAAGGGAAAATTGAGTGATCAATTTTATGTTGATACTGTATGTGTCTCTATAGACAAGTGTATTCTTTACTCACCACATCTATTCCTATTCTTTAGCTCATATTGTAGCATTTTTGCAAATCTCATTGTATTATACAGACTCATTCAGACGAAACTTTGTTGCCTCAAAATTCACTTTGTGTATTTGATATAACATAATATACAAGAATCAGTCATATATGAAACAAGAATCAGGTGTATGAAATATTCAATATTTCGGTCATAATTTGAGAGAATCTTGTTATGCAACTCGAAAATAAACTTGAATGTCTCCTTTTTGGAATATTTATCTCATGCATAACTTTAGAAATTCGTACAGGAGAATTTCAACTGAACTGTTATAATGCGGTCGGTACTCAGATACATAAGAATGGCAACGTAAAATATACGCTTTTCAGAATCTACTCTGAAATAGCGTCAAATGTGTACATAAAAATAAAACTTTAATGTGGCGGACTTATTGGCCTATAGCAAATTCCACCTGTTAGCCACGAATATGGTGATTACTATAAAAAACTTTACAAGTAAATAACATTATACAAATATTAGACATGTATAAGAAAACAAACATAAATTAGTGTTATTCATTCAAGGCAACACTGAAAATCTAGAGATGGGATTGGAAATGAGGTGTGGAGAGGAATTAAGGAAGGGAAAAGAGGAAGTAATGGTGTCACTCAATTTGACAAAAAAATGTATTTTTTAGCCGTCTTTTAAAAACGAATGTCGAAGGGGCATCTCTTATAGTATTGGAGAGCTGATTCCATAGGCGGGCTACGTGAACTTCAAATGAGTATGTGTATGTAAGTGGATGATATGTGTGTTGGTATTGAGAGTGTTAATAATGTTGTTTAAAGAATATCTGGCTTAATATTTTCCTGCCATGTATTAAGGACATCTTAGTTCAAAGGTCAAACTACTATTTTTATAAACAATGGTAGGTGTTATCTCAGATGAATTTTATTATGATGTTATAAATTGTAATTCTTAGTTATACTATTACATACTTGAGTAAATAGGTATAATAAATTCTGTCTTAACTCTCGCATTACGTAGGCAATGTCATTGTTTTCTTTCTAGAATTGTGAAGATTGAAGATTATTATTTTACTAACAAAGATTTATTATATTATGTTGTACTTTTTCTAAACATTTACGAAGATAAATAAATAATAACCAACTAATTTTATCAAAAGCGAGAATTTATGGATTGTTATTATTATACTGAAAAAGATCTAGTTATTTTATTATTATTATACTGAAAATGATCTAGTAATTTTATTATTATTATACTGAAAATGATCTAGTAATTTCATTTAAATACGAACCGTTTTCAAATACTATAAATTCATTTTCCGTTGTAACATTTCAATTTTCAACTCAGCTCAATTTTTGCTAAAAGTAGCGTCCATTAACCGTACAACATGTAGCTCTTTCGTGCAATTTCTTCAAAGTTTTAGACTTATCTTGACGTTACTGACGCTTCTATTTTGTTTATTTAGAGTTCTGCAATGGAGCCATACTTAGTCCCCAGAGAAATACATTTCTCATTGATATAAATTTTATAAAAAATCCTCGTTATCATAAACATATAAATATGCTTAATTTTTTCGTCAACATTTGATATAATATGAAATATCTCTTATCTTTAGTAATTAGTTTTCTGCGTTATCTAAATGAAATCATATAAAGATGTAAACCAGTAATGTTAATCCAGTACACTATAATAACTCCTTTATTAATAACAAAATCTCATCATATATATTAGTTCATAACAAAATGATAGGTATGTAATTGTTTTTGTAATAATACTGTTTGTAAATTATTAATTAGTTGTAAGTAATTTTTAAATGAAATTTTACGCTTAATATATTTTAAATAGTAAATATTCTGTTAAATAATATTGCACATACATTTTTACACAACTTTTTTTTTTCATTTCTGTACAAAATGTACCTATAAATTTATTTCATAATGTCTGGTTTAGTGATTATTTTGACTGATATATCAATTGTGTTGAATACCATTAGAATTTCCGTCATTTTGAAAAAAGTTATAAGTGAAAATTTCAATTATATAAAATGACTGTTCATATAATTGAAAGAATCATTATTGACTGTCATTTATTTATAAAATATTTAATTTATTTTATAAATATTTAGTAGTACACTAACCATCTCACTATCGGTAATATTTATAGGTTCGAGAAACATATTTCAGTACTTACTCTACTAATTAATATTATATGAAATCTGAAACTAAGAAATAAAAAAGACTGACAGAATAATCAACTAATTTCTATCGCATGAAAGTTCAATAATATATGCATAACTATATATTTTTAATTGTTTGTTTTTAATTTCAGGATATATTACATTTTTTTCCTTGCTGGCAATAGGATACAGTGCAATTCAGTGTCCAAAATACGGATATAAGGTCTACAAACATGAAACTAATGAAAAACTATATAACATATGTGACCGTGGTAATATAATTACTATGACATGTGATGGTGACAAAATATTTAACGATGAAACAAAAGTTAGTATTTAATAGACGAATGTATTGTTGGAGCCGATCTATATCATAACATGTATTTGAGGATTTAAAAATATTTTATCTTTGTTTCAGAGATGTGACTTTCCAATAAATATTAAATTATCACTTCCAAATTGTCCTGTGGATCAAATAGAATTGACGCTCCTACCTCACGAGAGTGACAAGACCAAATTTTATTACTGCTGGAATGGCAATCTCGTTTTGCAGAACTGCCCTCCGCTTTTAGAATTCGATCAAAGTTTACACGTAAGCACAAAAACAAAATATAGCTTAGACCAGTTTTAATTATCATACGTTATTTTATAAAAAAAAATGTATAACCGTGGTAGAAAGTTGGACACGTTTGGTATTGACAAGACTATTTTTTAAACTTGCATTAATTTCAACGGACAGTAAAATATAATAAACATTGTTTGTATTTTATTTGTTTAGCAATTTTATGTATGGATTGTTTTTTTTTTAATTGTTCAAGTATATTTGATTGATCATGCAAAACATTCTTTGTTTTTTAAATATCTTGTGATATATTTTTATCATCAGAAAAAGTAAAATATTTCAGTGAAAAACCAAGTTTAATCTGTTTTTTGAAATTGGTTTGTCCCAATTATCATTCTAATTTGAATTAATATAGTGTAAGTATGTGACAACCATAATAAGAAGAATTTTTTAATTTAAGATATGTGACTGGCCAAAACCTGAACCTCCACAAACAAAACCGCCTAATGAATTAACATCTACACCTGGTCCAGAAATATCTTCAACTTTACTAACGGATTTGCCAACAGAATCATCAAGTGAAGTTTCTACCGTAATATCAACCGAATCTCCAACCGAAATCCCTATTGTGACAACTAATGCTCCGAATTTGTGTCCTCAAAATACATCTTCCATTATAATTTTTCCACATGAATCAATATGCCATAAATTCTACATATGCTTTAATGGCATAGCAACGGAATACAGCTGCGATATAGATAATGGATATGAATTTGATCCTGAATTACAGGTATGTAAAAACTATACAAAGCAATTATGAAAAGATTTTTCTTCACAAAAAAATTAAAATTTCCCTTTTTTCAGACATGCGTAACAATATCACCCACTGGATGCTCGTCTTTGCAAAGTTCGTCGACACATTTGCCTACTGATGGGACAACAGTACTCTCTACTGAACTGCCAACTAATGGTTTTACAGAACCCTCAACTGAAGCAAGTACTGAACTACCAACTGACGGTACAACAGAATCCTCAACTGAAGCAAGTACTGAACTACCAACTGACGGTACAACAGAACCCTCAACTGAAGGAAGTACTGAACTACCAACTGACGGTACAACAGAACCCTCAACTGAAGCAAGTACTGAACTACCAACTGACGGTACAACAGAACCCTCAACTGAAGCAAGTACTGAACTACCAACTGACGGTACAACAGAACCCTCAACTGAAGGAAGTACTGAACTACCAACTGACGGTACAACAGAACACTCAACTGAAGCAAGTACTGAACTACCAACTGACGGTACAACAGAACCCTCAACTGAAGCAAGTACTGAACTACCAACTGACGGTGCAACAGAACCCTCTACTGAAGGAAGTACTGAACTAACAACTGACGGTACAACAGAACCCTTAACTGAAGCAAGTACTGAACTACCAACTGATGGTACAACAGAACCCTCAACTGAAGCAAGTACTGAACTACCAACTGACGGTACAACAGAACCCTCAACTGAAGCAAGTACTGAACCTTCTACTGACGGTAAAACAGAACCTACAACTGAAGCAAATACTGAACTACCAACTGACGGTACAACAGAACCTACAACTAAAGCAAGCACTGAAGGCTCAACAGAATCTTATTCTGAAGCAACTACTGAAGATTTATCAGTTACGACTTCAACATCTATCGAAACCACGACTGAATTACCATCTACCAGCATTCCTATTTTTCCTTCACAACCACCAAGCATTTGTCCTCAAAACAGTTCGTCAATTGACATAATTCCGCATGAAAGCATATGTTATAAATTTTATATTTGCTATAATGGTATCGGTAGTGAATATACTTGTGATATCGAAAATGGATATGAATTTGATCCCACATTAATGGTGAGTTAAATGGGTATTTTTAATAAATTTCTTATCTTTTCATAAAAATACCTTTCTGGTTGCCAGTACGCATTTATTTTTCTTTAAAACAATGAGCACTATGACAGGTAATTTGATCTTGATGATCAATAAATAATATGCATTGAAAAAAAACTTTTCTGACCTTTTAAAATATCCACTTTTATTATTCAAAATATTACGTTAATTTCTATATACAACAAAATTAAAAGGCGGTTAAAAATTGTATCATGTATATATTATATTATATGAATATATTCATAAAAAATATGATTATTTTGGTAATCAGACTAATTTAAATATGTAATTTACTGAAAAAAACGCCTTATCCACGCAGGGTAGTCAGAGAGAACCGAACGCCTTAAACATGTTCGTCTGTTGCTCACACTTCTAACATTTCCGTCTTTCAGAATATCGTTAACATGGTCGTGCCATCCCTTTCTTGGGCGTCCCCGACCTCTCATTATATTCCTGTCCGCACTGTATATTTTCTTCGTCAGGCGTTCCTCATTCATTCTCCCCATATGACCAAACCATCTCAATGTGTTCACTTTCATTCTAGTAATGACATCTTCCCTTATGTCCTCGTTTCTTACCCTGTTATACATCGTTCTATTACATTTTTTTTAAAGATTTCACTTCAACTGCATTTTTTCTGCTTTCATGCATCTTCTGCCATATCCAGGTATCACTTGCAAGGTTAGCACTACTATGGCGTTATGAATGGCAACTTTGGCATCCCTTAATATGTTGCGATCTAAGTGCTCCATTCACTCTGTTTCCTGCCATAACTCTTCTATCAATCTCTTTACCGAGCCGTCCATTCCGTTGAAATGTGCTTCCCAAGTATACATACCTATTCGTCGACATGCTCGAGTCTTTCGTTCTTTACTTGTATTTTACACACTGTTCTGATTTCACTCTTTTCAAAAACCATTGCCTTTCATTTGCTGACATTTATCCTCAATCCGTTTTCTATGGATCTTTCATATACCATACTTACAAGATACTGTAGCTCTTCCATACTTTCTGTTAATAGAGCTTTATCGTCTGCATACATCAAATCTCGCACCATAACAGTACTCAATATCAGACCCTTGCATTGATCCTTAAGGGCGCTTATGCAGAAATCAATGTACGGGTTAAAGAGCCATGAATACAACACGCACCCTTGTCTAACGCCATTATTTATAGAAAACCACGTTGTCACGGTGTCGTTGACATGAAAACATGTTTCGATATTCTCATATAATGTTTTTATCTAGAACCTTTTCTGTGCACGCAGAAAAAAAATGGATATATACATCCTCTGCCGCCCACAAACGCACCTTGGGCATCCCATATCTTGTTATCTTTCGCACTCTTTGATCCAGAATCCTTGCATACATCTTACCAACTGAGCTTAACAAACTTATGGCTCTTTAGTTTTTTCAGTTGAGCTTCGATCCTACCTTAATACAAAAGTTTCACGACTGCATATCTCCAGTCCGACGGAGTGCGTCCTGCTTCCCAACACGTGTTGAAAAGAGAGAGGCTCCATACCAACGTCTGCTCGCCGCCATGTTTTATAAGTTCAGCTGTTACACTGTAAACCCCGGCAGATTTTCCCGCTTTCGCGTGTTTCACTGCTTCAAGAACCTCGTCTTGCGTAATTTCATCATGTTCATTTTCGATTACCTGCCATATTCTCAGATTCGCACCCCCGCTTATACTGCTGTCATACAGCTACTTGAAATATTCTTTTTATCGTTTTTTCACTCCCTCTTCATCCATAATTATTTTTCCATCTTTATCGTTAATTCCTTGCGATGCTTTCACAGTTTTATTTTTCTTTTTCCGCTACGCCTTTCCAGAACATTTTTATGTTTCCAGGAAAGTTATTGGATATTTTTAGGCATTTTCTTTCTCTTATACTATCTTTTCCTCTTTTAACGGTGTCTTTTACTATTTTCTTGAATACCTTGTAGTTCTATTTTGCCCTTTCTTCACTATCAGATACTTTCTCAGCTATTAATGTCATCCACGCTTTTTTATTTTCACCGACAGCTACCATAACTCCATTATTCCACCATGGGTCGCCTTTCATTCCACCTCTTTTAGCAATATCACATGTCATACCTTCTTCGCTGTATTACATGCGGTCTCTTTCAGGGTCGTCCATGCTTCCTCTTCAGAGCTTCCTTTTTCCTTTTTCTGCTTCTAAAGTTTACATACTTTGGTGAAATTCGATTCTGAGATTATTCCTTGGGTTAATATTTTTTCCATTGAAAAATCAGAAAAAATATCATTTTGGGTAAAACAGGGATCACATATTTCAAATAAAAACAATAATTATATTTTATTTTACTTAAAGAGCTATAGATTTATAAAATTAATAATTTATTTTATATTATATAGGAACATTTAAATGCCAATTTATGAAGAATAACTGTCGTGAATGAATATCTTGTATTCAATTAAATAAAAATATATTTTTGGCCAACAGACGTGCGTTCCACTTTCGCCAACTGGTTGTACTGCTCAACAATCTTCTTCAACTGATCCACCAACTGACAGCACAACAGAAATTCTTCCTGAGATAACCACTGAACCTTCAACTGAACCACCAACTGATGGTACAACAGAACTTTCCACTGAAGCAACTACTGAATTACCAACTGACGGCACAACAGAATCGTCCACGGAGATATTTACGGAACCTACAACTGAACTTTCAACTGATGGTACCACAGAACTTTCCACTGAAGCAACTACTGACTTACCAACTGATGGCACAACAGAAACGTCCACGGAGATATCCACGGAACCTACAACTGAACCTCCAACTGATGGTACTACAGAACTTTCCACTGAAACAACTACTGATGGCATAACAGAAACTCCCACAGAGATATCCACGGAACCAACAACTGAAATTCTAACTGATGGAACAACAGAAGTACCAATTGAATCAACATCTTCAGCATCAGAGTTTCCTGGTACGTTTTTATAAAGTACACCATTTACAATACAATAACATCGGTCCTATCTTAAGCATACTGTTCTGCATGCATATTTACAAACATGTATCTGTTCACAGACATAATTAAATGCCACATTCTATAATGCTAAATGGTAAATTTACACCGTTTGATAATAAGCTATGAGCACCATCGCCATCTATCGAATAACAATGAAACTATTTTTTTTTCTAACGCCATATATTGATAAATTGTTCTGTAAATAATTATTTCATACCAATATCTTTACAGGTTGCTCAGGTCACTACTGCCAAAATACAGAAGTTTACTGGCCGGATCCCGATGACTGCACAAAATATTGGAGGTGTTCCAAAGGATATCCTGTGAGTCGTTTATGTGGGGAAGGATTGGAATTCAACGCCATGACCCGTCAATGCGATATACCTGAAAGAGCGCAGTGTCAAACGATTCCTTTCAACAGAAACACTAAAAATATTCCCAGATCTTGAAAAATTGTTCTACGTGAGCCTTTGAAAGTAGGTATGTGATTTATTTATTTTGGAATCATAGACTGAAAATCGATCATGTGATCACGAATATAATAATAATAATTTAATATCATTATAGAAATTTTTGAGTTTTTTATTACATGAAATGAATTTCTTGTTCATATGTTTCTATGAAAATTAAATTATATTTCATCATATTTATAATATTATTATTTTTTTACATAAACCCTCATATCCGTCTATTTCCTTACAACCTTGACACTATGCCTCAACTATATGCCACTTTGCCTTTCATCGTACTATGAATTTTTTTTAAATACTAGGTGGTACACGACATGCGTTGCAATGTCTCATCAGTGTCTGCCGTCCCTTCAATTCTTTTCGAAATTGAAATAAAATAAATGCTCACACAAAATAACAACAATAGAATTCGTAAAATTGAAAAGAAATGAAAAAAATATTACATTAAAAAAATCAACGCATCCTGCAAAATAACCCTGTGAGCAAGAGACTTCTGGGAAAACGAAGGCAGAGATTGATGGACTATGTCACCTGAAATCTAAATATCCTGAATGTTTGTGATAACCGGTCTGCTGCTGCTGATAGGGAGGCTTTGAAATTCATTGATCAGGAGGCGAAAGCTCTACCAGCTTTGTATGACCATCGGAAGTATGCAAGTATTATAAATTCAACGATTATGGGTATTCACAATATTGACGCAAAATAGTTTATTACGATTACAATTTTACTTTTACAATTCACCTTGTTTAAAACACGAACGATAGCTTCTTCCTTAAGACAGATTTTTCAACGAAATATAAAAATAATTTTCTACTCCAAAAAGTCATAGGAATTTACACAATTTACAATATACTAATAGGTAGGTACTATTTCATTTTATAGAACGTTGGCCTTCTTTTCATTGTGTACTGCTTTCGATATATTTATCGCCACTCAGTTATTGTCATAAAATCGTTACTGTGAAGATATTACGAGTATTACATATTGGTTGACCAATATTCAATTTGTAAATAAAGTATGTCCAATTCAGAACCATTTTACGTATGAACCGAATAAGAATGGTATAAAAACATAAATGCTCTCATTTAAGACCATTGCACTTTCATCCTGATGTATATGGTAATTTCAATACCATATATTAAATAAAACGCGTTATTGAAGTTATACAAAACAGAATATATAAAAGTAGAAGTATATTTATAAAAGTAGAAGTACAAATCTTATTTAAACCACAACGTGAGAGCAATATATTGGAATAATAGCTGAGATATCGGAGAGCCTTTTCTCTGTTTCACTTCCTTATAATATCATATTCATTCCAAAATATAACGAAGAATACCGAAGTCCTGGTTCGGACATTCTCGTTAATACCTATACCTACAGGCTATACTGATTGCCGTTACCCAGGCGCAACATCAATATATAAAGCTTCGAGTACACAGTGGTCGACGATGGCCCACTGCATGCCATCGCCATTATGTAAACGGGCTAATTGTGCCTCATGGCGTACAAATGGCAGTGGGCCATGCGTCGTGGCGCGCAATGGCCACGTTGTCGGTTTTTTGGGCACACTTGAAAGGGATCGTGGCGTGGTCTGGCCGGTGGTCTTCACACAGCGGACCATTGTTCCAGTGGCCCACAGTTTGTCACCGACCGCGCGACGGGGTAGTGCGCTTCAAGTTAGTGTACAACATTTAAATTTATAGAGTTGTATCAATCTCAACCTGCAATTTGGGACAAATAAATTGCCGCGGCCGAGATTACTTTGTCAGTGCCTCGCTATGCAGTAATGAGTTGCGTTGATGGCCTGCCGTGCTGGCCGTGTATGGGACATTGTTTACTGGAAGCTTTACAATTCCAACATTATTATTATTATTAATATTTTTTTTAAAGAATGAATATGTCCTTGTAACAAGTACATATACATCTTCCTACGTGCTCTAAAATGAGCATAAATGTTTGTGTTATAGGTGAACGAAGTCGGTCGAGGCAGGATTTGAACTCGCGACCACTGGATTACTAGCCCAGCGCTTTACCGCTCTGGATCTACTAATATATACCATCAGCATAACATTATAATATATGTGAATTTAGGGAATTTGATAATATCAGTAAATCATTAATTAAAATACATAATTTATACTTAAGTTTTATAATATCATTAAAAAGTTTATTAGGGCTTAAGGATTAGACATATGAGGTGCGGCTCCAAGCCTTGGGACTGACAACGCTTAAAGAAAGAAGAACGAGGGGTGACCTCATTGAGACATATAAAGTGTTAAACAATCATTATGACTGTCCTGAACTGCCGCATATATACACTAAGAATCAAAACGAGCACTTGCGTGGCCATAGCCTGAAGTTGAATAGAAGTGCGTTTGGCCAGAATCCACATAAACACTTCCTAAGTAATAGAGTGGTGGATGATTGGAACAGGCTGCCTCAGGATCTGGTTCTTGCTGGGAGCGTTAACTCGTTTAAGAACGGACTGGATGGATTGCAGTGACACTGTGGACTCATTCAAGCACATCAGCTTTTTGCTGCCTGCTTGTCACCTCAATAATAATAATAATTTCGAAACTTCGTTTTAGATTTGAACTACATATTATTATCTAAAATTACATAATTAAAATGTGAAAACTTATACTTACATATATCAGTTATTGAGGTCGTACTTTTTGGAGTTGAGCCCTCGATTCGGTCTTTCCCGAAAGTACCTTAAATCTTAGGGGCTCCAGTCCAAAGATCTGGTATATTGTAGAGTCTTATAATTTTCAAACGGATAAAAAAGACGAATATGAATTATTCTTAGAACAGTCCATATGAAGTAAGTAGGTAGGTAGTATTTGCTAGACGAGCAAATATTTTTAATATGAGATAAAAAAATATTTATCATAAATTCACTGATATTCAATATTTTTATAAATATTTCATCAACAATATACATTTTCCGATAAAAACGTACGTTCAATGGGTAGGTAGGTACCCGGCATTCCTAAAATAATAATAATCGGGCCAAAGAAAAATTCAAGGAGATACTTATAGATACTCTTATGTAGCAACATCCAAGTATGTGAAAAAAATAAGTCATTAAAAATATTTAGTAATAACGAATTTCAGAATAAAGCAGTTTTATTTTATTACGTATTCTAACCATTATAACCAATTAACAAGTAAGGTTAAAGAGTTACAAATACTTAGGTATAATTGATTTATTATAAATAAAAATATAAAAATAATTTACTCTTCTACTTTATTACAAAGTTCACAAACTCTAATCATATCCTTACCTGAAAATGTCTTTGATTTTCTGTCAAGTAAACGCATGTAGTTTCGATCTGCTAAACGTAATAAAATGATTATCACTAGTTGCATCTAACATCTGAGATCCAACTGTCGATGGCGTTAGTAGGTATGTAAATTTGAAGAATACGTAACCAAATAATAAAACCATAAATCCAATTTATTGAATATTTTCAGATATTTTGTTTGATATTATTTGGTATGTCAGTCCTATTTTCCTACCCAAAATACGTATGTAAACAGCTTAATGGTATGTATGTAGGTATGCATGAATATTAAGTATCAAACAATTAAGAGATCCCGTAGATATTGTGAATTATGCCATAGAAATTGTATGTACCGATGTCATCATTAAATTCAACTTAAAAAAAACTGAAAAGTTTGAGATGTACTATGTGTATAATTTTTATATAAAATTTAATTATCTAGTTGGGTTGTTTCGACGTTTTTCGTTGTTTGTTTTATGAGATGGAAGTGTAGACAGTTAAACACATAAATTTGACATAAAAAATGTTTTGTTAAAAAACTTGAGTAGGTACCTAAACCTAAAACTTTTTTTTTTAAATAAATACTAGTTGCATGTAACACATGAGATCCAACTGTCGATAGCGATAGTATGTATAGTTGAAGAATATGTACCAAACTATAAACCCATAGATACAAATTATTGAATATTTTCAGATATTTTGTTTTCTATACAACATATGTAGGTATGTATGTCAAGATAGGATAGTATGGAAGAAGATCCTTTTTCCTACCCAGAATATGCAAATTGCATGATGGTATGTATGTATGTTTGGAGATGAAGTAACAAACTATTAAGTCTTCTTACATATTGTGTATAGGCGACTGCCATACAAAATGTATGAAGCGATGTCGTCACTAAATTCAATTTTTAAAAAAATTGTTAAAAAAAATTGAGATCTTCTACTACAATGTTAATATTTTTTATAGAAAATTAAATTATCTAGTTGGGGTGTTTCGGCTTTTTTCGATAATTGTAAAAGTTTTGGAAATATAGGCAGTTAAACTCATAAATTTATCATAAAAAAAATATTTTTCTTAATAAAAAATGTTTGAGAAACCCTGGAATTTTTTTGAAAAAACTAATTTGAGATTTTGTATTTGTCTATGTTTGTACCAATTTTCAGCGTTCTACCGTTTATGGTTTCTGAGATATATGGAAAAATAAAATAAAAATTCAAAAGTTGATAACCCCTGACTGAAACAAAAATTCAAAATTCCGAGTATAAAAGTTTTGTAGGCCTGTAACTGTTTATATATTCTGAAATTTTAGGCTCTGTAAATTGAGCGGATCAAAAGTTATAAGGGGGGGACGGACACACAGACACACACACAGACACACAGACACACACACAGACACACACACACACAGACACACGAAATGTTCTACTCCGAATTCTGAGTAAATCCGTGTATGGAACATATATGCTGCGAAGCCTCTAAGTTGGTGTTTTTTGACTTCAAAGTTGGAAAATCCATGAAAAAAGTAGACCTCTCCATACAATTCTCGCGTATTCTGGCTTGATACATTGTCGATATGTTAAGAGAACAAAGTTCTCCTGAACAAATCGACAGTTGGATGATACTTATATTGTATTTTTTTATATTTGTACAAATTTTCAGCTTTCGTGGTGTTTGAGGTATATGGAAAAAATGAAAATTCAAATGTTGATATAAAAATTTTGTAGGCCTAAATCATACTATATTTATTGAAAATTTGGATTGTGTACATGAAGCGGATCAAAATTTATAATGGACACACAGACACAGTAAATTTTCTTCTCCGAATATTACATATATGAAGCGAAGCCTCTGGAGTTTTTTTGACTTCCATGTTGAAAAACATAGACCTGGTCATACAAATTCTCTTAAACAAATTTACAGTTGAATTAGATACTATTCACACTACTGAGTTTGTTAACAACTAGTTGCATGTAACACATGAGATCCAACTGTCGATAGCGATAGTATGTATAGTTGAAGAATATGTACCAAACTATAAACCCATAGATACAAATTATTGAATATTTTCAGATATTTTGTTTTCTATACAACATATGTAGGTATGTATGTCAAGATAGGATAGTATGGAGGAAGATCCTTTTTCCTACCCAGAATATGCAAATAGCATGATGGTATGTATGTATGTTTGGAGATGAAGTATCAAACTATTAAGTCTTCTTACATATTGTGTATAGGCGACTGCCATACAAAATGTATGAAGCGATGTCGTCACTAAATTCAATTTTTAAAAAAATTGTTAAAAAAAAATTGAGATCTTCTACTACAATGTTAATATTTTTTATAGAAAATTAAATTATCTAGTTGGGGTGTTTCGGATTTTTTCGATAATTGTAAAAGTTTTGGAAATATAGGCAGTTAAACTCATAAATTTATCATAAAAAAAATATTTTTCTTAATAAAAAATGTTTGAGAAACCCTGGAATTTTTTTGAAAAAACTAATTTTAGATTTTGTATTTGTCTATGTTTGTACCAATTTTCAGCGTTCTAGCGTTTATGGTTTCTGAGATATATGGAAAAATAAAATAAAAATTCAAAAGTTGATAACCCCTGACTGAAACAAAAATTAAAAATTCCGAGTATAAAAGTTTTGTAGGCCTGTAACTGTTTATATATTCTGAAATTTTAGGCTCTGTAAATTGAGCGGATCAAAAGTTATAAGGGGGGGACGGACACACACACACACAGACACACAGACACACACACAGACACACAGACACACGAAATGTTCTACTCCGAATTCTGAGTAAATCCGTGTATGGAACATATATGCTGCGAAGCCTCTAAGTTGGTGTTTTTTGACTTCAAAGTTGGAAATGCCGTGAAAAAAGTAGACCTCTCCATACATTTCTCGCGTGTTCTGGCTTGATACATTGTCGATATGTTAAGAGAACAAAGTTCTCCTGAACAAATCGACAGTTGGATGACTAGTTGCATGTAACACATGGGATCCAACTGTCGACAGCGATAGTATGTATAGTTGAAGAATAAGTACCAAACCCATAAATACAAACTAGTTGCATGTAACACATGAGATCCAACTGTCGATAGCGATAGTATGTATAGTTGAAGAATATGTACCAAACTATAAACCCATAGATACAAATTATTGAATATTTTCAGATATTTTGTTTTCTATACAACATATGTAGGTATGTATGTCAAGATAGGATAGTATGGAGGAAGATCCTTTTTCCTACCCAGAATATGCAAATAGCATGATGGTATGTATGTATGTTTGGAGATGAAGTATCAAACTATTAAGTCTTCTTACATATTGTGTATAGGCGACTGCCATACAAAATGTATGAAGCGATGTCGTCACTAAATTCAATTTTTAAAAAAATTGTTAAAAAAAAATTGAGATATTCTACTACAATGTTAATATTTTTTATAGAAAATTAAATTATCTAGTTGGGGTGTTTCGGATTTTTTCGATAATTGTAAAAGTTTTGGAAATATAGGCAGTTAAACTCATAAATTTATCATAAAAAAAATATTTTTCTTAATAAAAAATGTTTGAGAAACCCTGGAATTTTTTTGAAAAAACTAATTTTAGATTTTGTATTTGTCTATGTTTGTACCAATTTTCAGCGTTCTAGCGTTTATGGTTTCTGAGATATATGGAAAAATAAAATAAAAATTCAAAAGTTGATAACCCCTGACTGAAACAAAAATTAAAAATTCCGAGTATAAAAGTTTTGTAGGCCTGTAACTGTTTATCCAACTGTCGATTTGTTCAGGAGAACTTTGTTCTCTTAACATATCGACAATGTATCAAGCCAGAACACGCGAGAAATGTATGGAGAGGTCTACTTTTTTCACGGCATTTCCAACTTTGAAGTCAAAAAACACCAACTTAGAGGCTTCGCAGCATATATGTTCCATACACGGATTTACTCAGAATTCGGAGTAGAACATTTCGTGTGTCTGTGTGTCTGTGTGTGTGTGTGTCCGTCCCCCCTTATAACTTTTGATCCGCTCAATTTACAGAGCCTAAAATTTCAGAATATATAAACAGTTACAGGCCTACAAAACTTTTATACTCGGAATTTTTAATTTTTGTTTCAGTCAGGGGTTATCAACTTTTGAATTTTTATTTTATTTTTCCATATATCTCAGAAACCATAAACGCTAGAACGCTGAAAATTGGTACAAACATAGACAAATACAAAATCTAAAATTAGTTTTTTCAAAAAAATTCCAGGGTTTCTCAAACATTTTTTATTAAGAAAAATATTTTTTTTATGATAAATTTATGAGTTTAACTGCCTATATTTCCAAAACTTTTACAATTATCGAAAAAATCCGAAACACCCCAACTAGATAATTTAATTTTCTATAAAAAATATTAACATTGTAGTAGAATATCTCAATTTTTTTTTAACAATTTTTTTAAAAATTGAATTTAGTGACGACATCGCTTCATACATTTTGTATGGCAGTCGCCTATACACAATATGTAAGAAGACTTAATAGTTTGATACTTCATCTCCAAACATACATACATACCATCATGCTTTTTGCATATTCTGGGTAGGAAAAGGGATCTTCCTCCATACTATCCTATCTTGACATACATACCTACATATGTTGTATAGAAAACAAAATATCTGAAAATATTCAATAATTTGTATCTATGGGTTTATAGTTTGGTACATATTCTTCAACTATACATACTATCGCTATCGACAGTTGGATCTCATGTGTTACATGCAACTAGTATATTCTGAAATTTTAGGCTCTGTAAATTGAGCGGATCAAAAGTTATAAGGGGGGGACGGACACACACACACACAGACACACAGACACACACACAGACACACAGACACACGAAATGTTCTACTCCGAATTCTGAGTAAATCCGTGTATGGAACATATATGCTGCGAAGCCTCTAAGTTGGTGTTTTTTGACTTCAAAGTTGGAAATGCCGTGAAAAAAGTAGACCTCTCCATACATTTCTCGCGTGTTCTGGCTTGATACATTGTCGATATGTTAAGAGAACAAAGTTCTCCTGAACAAATCGACAGTTGGAAAAGACCAAAAAAATCATATTTGTCAAAGAATTCCTGAATACAATTCCTTCAACGTTCTACAATTTCCTTTTTCCTGTCCACATTTTTATGATCATCTTTGTGTATACTTTTCTGTCTTGAAAAAAGACCAAAATACACTATTATATCAAGTACTTTCTCGTATCAAGCATTATGTTTATATGTAATAAACCCGTCTTTGTCCACTTTTTTGCAATAAATTAAATAAATATCAACCTTGTAATACTTGAATAATATAATTAACATAATTTTCGTGTTTCATAATAGGTACCTACAAATAATGTAAAATAGACCCCGAGGATGTGAGAACATCAAAACTACATTATAAACTATTTTGAAGGACTTACACCATTTTCTTGTTGAGACTCGTAAAGTTTACATTCAGGACAATAATTGCCAATAAAAATTTACCATAAACAGAGTTTAGTGTGGTACTAAAACAACGAATTTCAATCATCTTTATAACGTTAAATTACGTGTGTTTGGAATATTATATAAGGCTTTATATTATTTATGACCCTTTCACCGTTATTATACCCTTGGACCAGCGTTGTCAGGATGGTTTAGAAAAACGATAAAAACGCAAAACATGCTAATAATATTTTTTGTGTTCCACATTAATCATCGTTTCCTATCAAACATAACTGAATAAAAACGCGATAAAGGTCCACTACGTGTGTAGGTACACAAACATATAGGTCCATATCCGTTGAACATTCAAATTCAAATATACATAGATACCTACTACAGTTACCTATATTTGAATAAACAGAGTCGCATTTTAATCCATAGATTTTTATTACAATTTACAAGATGTAGTACTCCGTGCAAAAAGTGAGTCATGGAATATCGCGCGTTTGACGTTTTGGTTGGCAACATATTTCAGTTTTCCTTTCATTTTGTAATAATTATGTTATTAACCAGATTGAAATATTTTATAATTAAGTACTATATACCAGGATTTATAAAACATATAATTCATAAAACGTATAGGCACAGCATATTGTCAACAAATCATATAAAATGCTCGGCTTTATATTCTGAATAGGATAAAATTTGCTAACTACGGCATCTAGTATATTGTAATAAAATCTATGTTTTAATCATGTTAATTTACTTTATTAATTTCTAGGCCATAATAGGTATATTAAAACATGTTACCTAATGTACTGTATTCCTTTCTAGGCCATAATAGGTACCGATATTAAATATTTTATCTTTTAAAATAAATGAAGAGTTTTAATGAATAATACAAAAACTAAATCGAATATTCTTTTTTAATTGCATATACGCAAACATTGGATTTTTTTCCCTTTCGGGAGTCAAATGATATTTTTGTTGATGAAAATGAACGTTGCGCAAACGCATAAAGTGATCACGTAAACCAGCCGATGACAGGTCGTAAGCCCTGTAGGTGCCTCGAGTTCCTGGTTCTTCTACAATATCCCAACTTCGTCTCTATTGATATGTTGAAAAAATGTTTGTCAATAAAAATACAAAAACTATTAATTTATGAATCGGCTTGTTAATATTTTCTTTTAAAAATCAAATCTAAATGAAGAAGGGTTTAGTAATGAAAATCGATGTTTTCACAGCTCATCATAAATATTAAATAAAATTTTTTGATCGAAAGTTCTTGATGGAGTTCCATTAAAATTTCTTAAAAATTTTAATAAACATTTAAAACAAAAAACGTTTTAACTTAATTCCACTGTTTATTTAATTCCACTACTTGAAAATGTGTTTAGCACGAAACCGGTTGTATGTTGTAGTCTAAATAAACAGTGGAATTAAATTATAAACTTTATTTATTTATAATGTTTCTTAAAATTTTTAAGAAACATCATGATTACCTATCATTAGCGTTACAGCCCTGTGTGTGTGCAGTGTGCACTGACCTGCTCCAGAATCCTTCTCCAACCGTCCCTGTTCTTCACCGCTCTCCTCCAGTTTGTTATTTCGATCGCCCTTATGATGTCGTCTTCTGTGTTATCCAGCCTACTTATCTTGGGCCTGCCTCTACTTTTTCTGCCTTCTGGTTTAGTATTAGGTAGATTTTAGGAGATACGATCATCATTCATGCGGTTCTAACCACTGCAGTCTACGTACTTTTATGACTTGTGCAATGTTGGGTTCGTCATATAATGCCTGTAGTTCGTGATTATATCGTGTCCTCCAAAGCCATTATCATTTACTAGGCCAAAAATCTTTCTCAAGATTTTGACAATCAAACACTCATAATAATATTTTATAGTGTAATATTTTTAAAGGTAGGTATTATGTAATATAGGTGTATGATTTTTAATTATTTATTTCATAATTATCAAAATTTTTGTTTGATTATATATTTATCTCATAAACAAATAAATAATTAAAGTATATATTTGGAATTCATTCAACGATCAAAGCGGATGGGACAAGCTGAAACTTTAAATACTCTATTCACACTAAATAACAATATATAAGAACACAGGACTTGTAGCCAATATTAAACTCTTCATAATGCTTAAATTCATTTAAATTATAAAACCACTTTTCAACTCCAATCTTACTGAAATTTCTTTCCCAGTCCAATCCTATTGAAATTTAAAATCACTTCCCTTTACATTATTTGAGACTGAAGGGACAGTAAGGACTGAAGGGAAGGGACGGATGGAGGGACTCAAGAGACGGGGGGGGGACTGTTTTTAAAAAACTAACTTTTATTTATTGTAATGAATATTTTTTACTCATTCTAAATTTATCATAACAAATAAATAGTTCAAAATTACGAAAATGATTTCCTTGATACGTTAGCATATTGCATCACATTTACCTTCTCGAGCAACGCCAGGTATAAAAAACTAGTATGGAATATTTTTCAAATATAAGTAAATAAAATATTGATTCAATAATTTTATGAGATATTTGAAATTAATTGTATTGGATAAATAATTTGTGTTTTTTCATTTTTTTCACTCTGACAGCATTGACTATGTAGAATTCCATTATAAAAATTAAACACTGTTTTTACTTATTGCTAACACAAGGGGAATTATGAATCCGAAATTTTTAAGGTTATTTTTTTATTGCAGATTATTAACTAGTATCATGCTGAGATTGTATTCTGTGCTATGTACGGCGTGTTTATTCTAGTTTATCGATTACTAAAGTACTCACTCATTCTTTTCAAATCTACAATTTTGTATATCTAATACTCGTAAGGCGGTGTGGCCAACTAAAGGCCAGTGTGTGCCTATTACCAATTGGGTAGGTCAAATAAAATTAGTAACCAGAGGGGTTTACTATATATCATTAGAATCCTTAGTTAGGTTCTATATTTTGAGACTCCAGAAGGGAAATTAATGCAGAATGAACTTCTTGTTGTGACTTGCTGGAAGAGAGGTCACCAGAACAGAAACTGTTCGCTTAAATAGAGTGCGAACTCTATTAAGTATTATAAAAGGTTCCAACAAGTCACAATCAAGTTAAAGTATTTAAGACAGGGTAAAATCAGAGTAGAGATGAGAAATAACAATAAAAAATGTTAACTTACAAATTTGTATTTAGCACTATCACAGATTTTATAAATAAGAAAAATGACAATTTTCACTCGCGTATAAAACTTTAGCAGGTCGATGATTTCGCTAGGAAGTTTGACAGGTAAAGAGATGGTGTACCCCTGTTGTTTTGTTTATATACTCATTATTTGGGTACTTAGGGTTCATTGAACTGTCGTCTGTAAAACAGCCTTTAGGGGTATATCAGTATGAATAATTAATTATTGTTGTATACCTAAAGAGAAAGTAACACCTTTAAGTCATTACCCTTTGGTGATTGTTTTGACTGATTAATTTACTTGTGACAGAAATATGTTTGATGTAGGTATTTCTGCCACACTCGCTTAGACCCCATTAGATTTTGAAGAATATCTGATCAGTGCTTCTTGATTTTTTTGACTGCCAAATATTTCAAAGTGACCCCAAGCTCAGAAAACTAAAAAAATATTATTTTTATTTTCAAATTAGTAAGAAACCGCATCCGTTTATTTCATAAAATGGCATTGAAGAATTGTCAAGTTTTCGTAATAAAATATTCAAATCAAAAAACAAATTATTTTCCAAACAAAATTTAAATACTTTGTGAAGTGAACTTGGTAGTGAACAGTATAGCGTTGGCCACAACCCACACGTTTTTTCTAGAATTATATTTTTCCTATCCATGATGACCGTTTCGTCTAATTGGTGAAATGTTTATTTTTTTAATTTGTAGATTAAAAATTGAATTAAAATAAATAAAATTGTTTTAGATGTGCCAAAAAGTCAACTCTGAAAATGTGAACATATTCGCACAATATTTTTTTAATACTTTTTATATTTTTTTATATCAAACGGTCCTGTATTAGGCACAGAGGCGCATTGCTGAATAATTCAGATACAATGTCTGTGTCGTTATATATGGTTGACGCCATTGAAAGCATTTGCATGTTGGATTATTAAAGTATCGTATCTCTTCGACTGTTGATGTCCGTTCACTTTAGTTTTCCAATTTCCTCTAACAAATAATATTAAATTCATACATTTTTCAACTAGATAAAAAGCAGGTGCTTGTGAATATTTATTCCTATCACAAAAATTAATA